>CM061137.1:48036822-48254322 GCA_030789695.1 Scilla litardierei | reverse complement strand
CTTCACCCAGGGTGGGTGAAAAAGTGGTACCACAACCAGCGACACGAGCACTGGAGGGGCCTCTCGTAACTCTCCGTACCCGAACGGAACAAGGTATGGGAGTGAGACAAACTCGGTTTTTCTGTCGGACAAACGGAGCGAACCATCAATTACCGTCATGATGCATCACGAGTACACCAGCGGCCTCTCCAACCCTTTCAACTCGCCCTTCTGGGAGTGATACAGCGGGTGAGAATTCATATCATATGTCCGCTCCTTAACTCCTAAAGTTTACCCGTTTTCCCCCAAACCCGTGTCACCCTCCTTTAGGAGGACTGATACATTCCGCATTCTCACTCTCAGTTTTAAAGATATTACTTCGTTTGTCAACGAATCATCTAGCGGACTTGAATACCGCTTTAACCAACTTTTAACAATATCATCATCATCATCATCATCATCATCATCATCTCAATTAAAGAATTGCATGGAATATCATCACAAACTCATCGTTATGAACATACTAATGTGAGCACAAAAGCATAAACAAATTGAACTTAAACATTATTAACATAACGAATATTTCATGAACCATCTGCATAATTACATGTATCAAGAGCATGTCATTGAGAACAAGATTAGCACAAACAAACTTAACTTCAAACAAAACTACACTATGATAAGTACCAAGTAAAATTTGCATATGAATCTGTCAAAAACTGTTACAGCAGAAAGAATATCACTTTTAGCCTATCTACAGTCAGAATTGGTGTCTGGTCCCTTCACGAAAGTTGTAGATATGGGTGTTTTCCTTTCACTGACCAATTTTCATAAACTCAGTTGACATATGTGATTTATGGTGGATTTTCTCCTGACAGGTATAATTTCAGAATTCTGAACCAGAAACTGAGTTCAGTTCAAGTCCATTTTGCTACAAGTTACAGACAGAATTAAAATCTAAGAAAATTATGGGTTGAAGATCTTGAAGTCAGTTTTCCAACGGCATCAAGATCATAATAATTTATAAAGTATGCATGGAGTTCTACTCGTTTTACTGAAAGGTGTCAAAACTGTCTAAAAACAGACCAGTTTTAGAAACTGAATTTTTACTCTACTTTTCAGTTCGAATTTGCAAAACTTGTAAAAATGAAAGTTGTTAAGGACTACAATATGAGCAACATATTTTTTTTCATGTATTTCTATTTATCCAATTAAGTGCAGCAAGATACCAAAGTATCAGTCAATTCTGTGTAAATTTTAGCATGAAGTTCAAAACTTATTTTCTACACAAAATCTAAAGAACTTGCTAATTAATTAAACCCTTAATTCTAAAACTAAACCCTACTAAGGTGATAAGAATTTCTACCTTAACAAGTCCTCCAAAATTTTCTCTTGCCCTTCTTAATCCTTGATGAATCTTGGGCTCCTAGTCTCCTTCTCCAACTTTGGCCTCCAAAAGATGGATTTTGAGGAATTTAGGTGTTAGAATGATAAAGAAAAGCCATGATTTCTTGGTGGAGGGGTGGGTGGTGATTTAGGAGGAGGTAGGTGGTGGGATGGTGGAGAAATGGGGATGAAAGGGGGAGAATTTTCAGCCATAGCTGAAAATGAGATGGAGAGAGAGAGATTTTGGTTTTTGTTTCATGCCTTGAAAATTGTATTTCCCTAAAATCCTCTCCTCCACAAATCTTAGTCAAAATTAAGCCATGTGTACTCTTATTAGCTCATAAGATGCCACCTAATGTGTTGTGTTGTCATGGTAAAGAAAATTGGGATTTTGTATTTTTAAGAAAATAGAAATACATGAAGAAATACTACATACACTTCAAATACAAGTATTCCTCCAAATACTCTCATTTACTAAATTCAATTAATCAGTTTAAAACCATTTAAAAATAATTACTACACCAAATAATTAAAGGAAAAATACAATCATATTCCCGAAAAATATACGTACATATTTACTCCCAAAAATACGTAGATATATACGTATATAGGGATATGGGGTATTACAAATCGGTTGAAAAAAGCGGTTATTGAGCTCATATCGCCAAATCAAGCTGCCTTTCTTTAAGACCGCTTACTTGCTGATTGTGCCTTGCTTGCGCATGAACATATAAGGGATTTTAATAATCATATGGGCTCCCGGGCCTGCCTCAAATTAGACTTGAGGAAAGGTTTTGATAGTGTTAACAGAGAATTCGTCTATTTCATGCTCCACCAAATGGGGTTCAAGCACAAATTCATCAGCTGGATGTGTGAATATATCTCTACTACTTCCTTCTCAGTTATGATTAATGGTTTCACTTATGGTATGTTTCAATCTAATAGGGGGCTGAGGCAGGGAGACCCCTTATCCCCCCTTATCTCTTTGTGATTGTTATGGAAGCCTTCTCTTTGCTTATGGCTAAGGCCAATGCCACCCGCAGCATTATGCCTATGAAAAGAATTGGGGCGGTTACCCACCTCCTCTTTGCTGATGACTTGCTTTTTTTTGTCGTGCTAATGCTGATTCCTTTGAGGGATTGAGAGATCTTCTCTCCACTTTCAAGTCTTACACTGGGCTTGAGGTTAACTGGAGCAAAAGTGCTGGCATATTTAGCAAAGGGGTCAGGGGTGCTGGTAGTCTTGCTGACATCGTGTGTATCAAGACGGTGCGATCACTATCTACATGCTTGGGCCTTCCGCTCTCTGCTAAGTATCCTAACGCCTCTATGTATGGCCGACTGATTGATAGGTGCTAGAACAGGTTGCAGGGGTGGTCTTCATCCTTATTATCCATTGCTGGGCATATTGAGCTTATCAAATCTGTTATCTATGGCATGTTTGTGTTCTGGATGCAGGCCTTCCGTATTCCTAAGTCTGTTTTGCGTGCTCTTACCTCCATATGCAGGGAATTCATTTGGGGGATAAATCATCTTTGGGCTTGGGATGACATATGTGTGCCTAAGCAAGAAGGGGGAGTGGGACTTAGAAGTTTTACTGAATTGAATAATGCTTATGGCATTAAGTTGACTTGGCGTATGCTTACACATGGGGGGATTTGGGCTTCCTATATGAGAAACCAATATATGAGTAATATTGGGTTGTTTCTGGCTAAGGCTCATCCTATGCAATTGGGAACTTGGAAATTCATCTTGCATTGTCGTGAATTTTCTAAGAAGCTTACCCAACGCAAAGTCAGAGATGGGTCTTCTAATCTTTTCTGGTGTGATAATTGGCTATCTTGTGGGCCTCTTAGCGATACTTATGAGGTTCCTGCTGGGGAGGAGGGGCATATGGTTAGTGATTACTGGTCTGAAGAGGGATGTGTGGACATCAGCTCTCTTATAACCGTGCGGCACATTATTGACACGGTGACTTTAACTACTGGTGATGATTCTTCGTCATGGGTCTCCAAGTCTCCTTCTCTGTGGGATGCCTGTGCAGGGTCTAGGGCTATAAAGACTCTCTTTCCTTATCACAAGGAGGTCTGGTTTCAGGGGGCATATTCCCAAGATGGCTATCACGTTATTACGAGCTTTCCACGGGAAACTCCTAACCCGTGATAAGCTCATACAATGGGGAGTGCCCACTTCACCCTTTTGTGTTCTATGTTCTGATAATGTTCATGAAAATATGGATCATATATTTTTTTAGTGCAGTTATATTAACTATCTCCTTTGCAGGAGTTTTCTAAAAATGGGGTTCACTTTTGCATTGCCTTCCTCTTAGCAGGAATGGGAGATCTGATACTCTCTCACTTTCATAGGAAGGACAATATAGGAAGATTGTCCAAGACTGTCCTAGCTGTGATGACTTGGCACATTTGGAAGGAGAGAAACAGGAGAATCTTTGAAGGTAGTTGTTTCAGAGTGTTTTCTCACTACAAAGCGTTGACCGTGGAGAACCCGGTCAACGTGGTCAAGGGGCCCGCTTTGGGTCCCTTGGGGGGCTTCGAATTGGTGCAGAAGGGGCGAGGGGAAGCCTCGGCCCTTGTTGAGATGCTCGGCCTCGGATAGTCGTGCTCGGCCTCGACTGAAAGGGGGACGAGGGGTAGCCTCAGTCGCCCGGGTAGATGCACGGCCGACGGGAGGCGAGGGGAATCTCGGACCTGACTAAGACGCTCGGCCTCGGTGGGGCGTGCTCGGCCTCGGCAGGTTGACGGTGAGGGGAAGCCTCACTATCCAGTCGGACGAGTGGTCGGAGAGGGGCGAGGGGTAGCCTCGGCCCGTTGATCAACTGTCCACCTGCGTAGACGAGAACGCTCGTCAGGGGGCCGGACCTTGGTTCCGGCCAAATCCCCTCCGATGCCTAAGTCAGATAGTGATATGAGAAAGGGGGCCCGGCGGAGACGGTTCGACTCGTGAGGAGATCGTAACGGCGTCTCTCGGCGCGAGCGGGGGAGGAAGGAGATGAATTGGGGGAACGAGGTCGTTGATGGAGTACCTTCGGTTTTGTTACCTGAGATGCGGTCCCCTTCTTCGTCGTCCTCCGAGCCCTTTTGTAGAGCTCCCTGCGTGATTGCCTCTGGCCCACGCCCCACACCCGCCCTCGATCGTGCCCCATCAATCTGCCCCCTCGCCGCCGCTCTCTTCGCCCTTCCAGCACCTCTTCATTACCGCCATTTAGTGGTCGCGCGTTCCGTGGAACGGTTTTCGCAGGAGTGGGTGAGTGTCCAGCGGGTTATCGGGGCCGGGTCGGATCGACATTCGAGAAGATCCCTTACAGGGCCTTTGTTGAATGGGCTTGAGGTTGCAGGTGGGCCTTCGACCAGTAGTCGGGCTCCTGGGCTGTGTCTTTTGGGGTCTCGGTCAAATAGGCGTAACAATTGCCCCCATCGGTCGAGTTGATCGGCTTCGGCCTGTTCGGCTCGGCCGATGTGACCTCTGCCGATTTTGACAAGCTCGCCAGTCGATGCCGACTCATTTATTAGTCGTCATCATGGGTGGGCCCGTTCGATATTTTTAAGGCGCGGGCTCCGAAGCGCCGTTGGTCCTCTGATGCCGCCACGTGTGGCTGCAAACTTACCCCCTCCGTTCGCGGGGCCGTCTTCAGTTGAGAAGCTGAGGGGTTCGGGCACCGCCATCGGTGGGATCGATCGGCCTCGGCTAGCTTGGTATAACCGCTCCGCCTCCTGGGGTTCCGAGTGGCGCTTCAGCCGAGGCGTGGTCATAAATGTAGGTCATGATGAGGCGGATCGATTGGACTTCCCCTGGCGCCGGTTTCGAAACGCCGCCAGTTCTTCGAAGCCTACCGCGCGTTCTTGTCAGCCGCTTCGAATTCACCCCTGCGCCCGGTATATAAAATCCTCAGTCGCGTTGATCTCCACTTCTCTTTTG
This sequence comes from Scilla litardierei, assembly GCA_030789695.1. Taxonomy (NCBI): domain Eukaryota; kingdom Viridiplantae; phylum Streptophyta; class Magnoliopsida; order Asparagales; family Asparagaceae; genus Scilla; species Scilla litardierei. The sequence goes on along the minus strand of CM061137.1, from coordinate 48,249,022 downwards.
CTTCTCCCGGTATTCAAAGCTTTCCACAACTCGGAGTTTCCCGTCGCCTTCGCTTCCTTGCCTTCTCCAGACCAGTCGAAAAAAGGTAATTCCTCTCTCGCTTTTCATCTCATGGCTGCCCTTAGGATAGGCGGTTCTGGTCAAAGGGCAAGGGATCCTTCGGAGTCCAGGCGGGGTGAGCCCCGGCTAGGGGGATCAGGTTCCCCCGCCGGGAGTCGTTCTCTTCAGGATAAGGGGAAGGAGAAACTTTTTCCAGACTACGCCCGTGATGACGTGGCGTAGGCTGCCGTACGGCTTAATGTGCCCCCGGTTGTCCTCCGTACACCGTCGAGGACCCCTCCTTCGGTGGCCGCGGAGATCCGGGAGAGATATCTCTGCTTCCCATATGAGGTTCGGGTTCCATTTGTCGACGAGCGGATTTGCCTTCCGAGGAGCAATGAGGTCGGCGTCTACGTCGAGATGTTCCGCCTGGGTCTTCGCTTCCCGCTCCATCCCTTCTTCATCCAGGTCATGGAACATTTCACAGTGTCCCTGTGTCAGTTCACCCCGTGTTCGATCGCGGTACTGACGGGCTTCGTAACGCTCTGCTGTTTCCGTGGTCTGGAGCTGACTCTCCCCCTTCTCTTCCACTTTTACCAGGTCCAGACGGTCGGTCCGGGGTCATGGCTGCTACTCCGAGCTCGTTCGAGGAGGGAATGCCTGATCGGGTTACCCCGCTGGTCAGGGGATTGGAACTCGGATTATGTTTTCGTGGTCTTCTTGGGGGAGGCCCAGATTCTAACAAGCTGGGGCAGTTCCGTCCATCCTCGCCCGTCGTTAGTTCTCTCAGACACCGACCGGGCAGCCGCTGCGCTTCTGTTGGCTCTTCCTTTGGAAACGAAGTCCATCTGGTCTTTGTTGGACGACCTACTCCTGAAGGCCGTCTTGTGGTCTCCGGGTAGGTCGCTTTTTCATCCCCGGATCGCCCTATGACTCATCCTGATTTCGGTCTCCTTTGCAGGGATGGCTGGCCGCGAATTCGTCCGTGACGTCGATGAGCTGATCCGTCGTGGAGCCGCTCGGAGCCGAGGTAGTACCTCTGGAAGGGCGCCTCGGAGGACCGTTGAGGAGGAAGTGCGCCGAGTCGAGCCTTCCGTGGGTAAGGTGGTGGCCGCGCCTCCCGCCTCTTCTTCTGGCGATCCCCTTCCGGGGGGTGAGGATGGTGCGAGGCGGAAGCGTTCCCCTCCGGCGCCTTCGGAGCCCCACGGTGGAAAGAAGAGGAAGGAGGACGTGGATCCCTCCGGTCCGGAAGGTTCCGTGCTTCCCGTGGCGTCCGCCGGGGATCCTTCGATAGCTTTGCCAGCCACCCCCCTCGCAGCGTCTTCGCCCGTATCACCAGGGGTCGGGGCCTTGTTGGCGAGCGACTTGGCTTCGACCGTCGTCCCTGGGAGTTCGATGTTTGTTGACCGAGCCTTGGCCCAGCAGGTTGCCGAGGTCTCCGTCCCTCCCCGGGACCGCAGCCTCCTCAAGAAGATCCCGGCCGACAAGATGTCGGATTCCTTGGTCTGGATCCTTCAACAGGTTCGGTTATCTTGCTATCCTCTCTTTCTCTTTATTCTCTTCTTAGCCCATGTCTCGTCTTTTCAGGGTTCAGCGCTCGCTGTGGAGTTGCAGTGTCGAGCCGTCCGCTTGAGAGAGCTGGAGGAGTCCTCCATGAGGGCTCAGGAGCGGGCCGGGGCGGCTGAGGTGGCTATGACGGAGGCCCAGATGGAGTCTCGGCGTCTCAACCTCCGTGTGGCCGAGTTGGAGGGACGAGTGGGTGACCTCCAGGGAAAGCTGGAGGATGCTCATCAGTCGGTTGAGGAAGCGGTGGAGTCGTTCCGCCTGGAGAGGGAGGAGCTTCAGAGGGAACTGTCGGATCGGCGCCAGGTGGTGCGGCTTGCAGAGGAGGTGGAGAAGGGCGTCGTCGAGACCCTGGGGAAGAGGATCTTCGAGGTTCTCAGGGGGGCTTTCGGTAAGTATGAAGACCTCATCGCCCCTCGGATCGTCGAAGTCGTCCAGTCTTCTTTCTGGGAATGTGCGGAGCGTGTTCGGCAAGCCCCACCGCCGGTCGATCCCCCTCGCTCCGAGCAGGGCGAAGTGCCCGAGGATGTGTCCTCCCGAGCTCGATCTCCCTAAGCCGTCCCTCCCGGCCTTATCCTCAAATTTTTAAGCATTCGCTTCGCTTTGGGCCAGTCTACTTGAAATGGATCACTGGCCCCCGCTATCTCCTTCGGCTTCGTTATCGGCTCCATGGCCAATAATTGCTGGTTGCATGGCTGCTAGCTTGGGCTACCTACTTCGGGTCTTTTGCCAACCAATTTTGCTCTATCGGTGTCGATCTAGCTTCTGTAGGCGAAGAACTCTGTCATTCGTCACAAGTAGATTGTTTGTAGGGTGTTTCCTTCGCCTTGCTCCCCTGTAAATAAGACGCATTTTTGTATTCTGGTTAGCTATTATAAACGAAATCGACTTACTTGGACTTCTTGTGTACTTTGCGTTGTCGCCTTGTTCTTGGCTTAGGAATGGACGAAGCTGGCGTTGGCTGGGGGGATCCTCCCCAGACTTAGGGGCGCATGAGTCGGTCAGCGAGGGCAAAGCTCCTCGGCCTAGGACCGGTCGGCGTCCGTGTCTGCTGGGGGAATTGCCCCCAGACTTATGAGCGCTGGTGTCGGTCGGCGAGGGTTAAGCTCCTCGGCTTAGGACCGGTCTTGGGGGGATTCTCCCCAGACTTAGGGGCGCAGGAGTCGGTCAGCGAGGGCAAAGCTCCTCAGCCTAGGACCGGTCGGCATCCGTGTCTGCTGGGGGAATTGCCCCCAGACTTATGAGCGCTGGTGTCGGTCGGCGAGGGCTAAGCTCCTCGGCTTAGGACCGGTCGGCGTCCGTGCCTACTGGGGGAATTGCCCCCAGACTTATGAGCGCTGGTGTCGGTCGGTGAGGGCTAAGCTCCTCGGCTTAGGACCGGTCTTGGGGGGGATTCTCCCCAGACTTAGGGGCGCAGGAGTCGGTCAGCGAGGGCAAAGCTCCTCGGCCTAGGACCGGTCGGCGTCCGTGTCTGCTGGGGGAATTGCCCCCAGACTTATGAGTGCTGGTGTCGGTCGGCGAGGGCTAAGCTCCTCGGCTTAGGACCGGTCGGCGTCCGTGCCTGCTGGGGGAATTGCCCCCGGTCTTATGGGCGCTGGAGTCGGTCGGCGAGGGCAAAGCTCCTCTTCCTCCTCCAGTGAGGCGGCGGTCCCCAACCTTTCATGCTATTGGTGTCATGTCAACTCCATCGGGGTTTTAAATGAAGATAACAAAAAGGGATGCATTTGTACTCTCAAGAGTCCTGCCGGACCGGTACATTTGGAGGAAATGGAAGAAAAAAGAAATGAAGCTAGACAGAGGGATGTAAACTTAGATAACTCCCTCATACTAGGCCGCTTCCGGGGGGAGAGACGTCGCCCGCTCACTCTATGATGCGGAGGGGGCCTTGGATGGTGTTGATCTTCTTCCCCTTGTCTGGCTGTGTGGAGGTCCCTTCTCCGTGGGCCGGCTCGTCGGCCTGATTCCTGGCGTGCCCTCGGCTCATCAGCTTCTCGATGTCCTTTTTCAAATGCCAGCAATCTTCTGTGTCATGACCATCGTCTTTGTGGTACTTGCAGTACTTCTCCCTGTTCTTCCCGCCTCTTTTAGCCTTCGGTGGGGGGCGATCAGCTCGCTCTTCCTTCTGTACTTGGGTGAGAATGGCGTCCGGGGTGATGTCCCTCGCGCTTTCTCCCCGCTGCCTGTTCCTCTGCCTCTTCTCAGTCCGGTACCCTTCGGGGCTAACGCGTCCGCCGTCGCCGCGCTTGGTCCCTCGAGCGGCTTTTCCTGCATCCTCGGCCAAGGCCTCCTCGGTCAGCATGAAGCGTTCGGCCCTTGCCATGATCCCGGGGAGGTCCTTCGGGGGGTCGTTGTGTAGGGACTTCTTGAGGCCCCTGTGGCGAAGTCCTTTCTTAAGGGCCGTCTGGACCACCAGGTCGGGTGGGTTGTTCACGTTCAGCCTTTCCGCATTGAAGCGGCGCATGAACTGTCGGAGTGGCTCGGCCGGGCCTTGCACTATGTTGAACAGATGTTCAGCACCAGGTTTGATCAGCCTCCCCGCCATGAACTGTTTGCAGAACAACTGGGTGAGTTGTTCGAAACTGTCGATGGAGCGGCCGGGCAGGCTGTGGTACCAGATCCTCGCCGCTCCCCTGAGAGTAGAATAGAAGCCCCGGCAAAGCAGGTCATCGTCAGCTCCCTGGAAGGCCATGTCCCCATCGTAGTCCATCACGTGGTGTGCCGGGTCTCCTATTCCATCGTACTTTCCCAGCACCGGGATCCGGAATCGGGAGGGGACCCGTGCGTCGGTTATTCTCCGTGACAAGGGGCACCGGTCTCCGTGGATGCCTCCGGGGATGCGGTACTCGCCTGCCTCTGGATCGACCGGGGGTGGAGGTAACACCGGCGCCAGCGGGGCTGGCTCCGCAGCCTTCGCCACGCTGGGGGCCGGGCTGTCCCGACGTTCCCGACTCCTCCTGCGGGAGCTCCTGCTCCGCCGCGATCGGTCTCTCGAGTGGTGTCGTTCGCTTCTCCTGCAGCGGGACGACCGCGATCGACGAGACGATGCCGTCCTCGATTCGCCGTCCGTTCCTTCGGTCTCTCTTCGGCTCCTTTCACGATAGGGTGAGGAGGCGCGTGACCTCGCCTGACGAGAGCCGGACAGCGTGAACCGATGCTCAGTGTTCGGTTTCCGGGTCCCATGGTCGTCGACCACGGCGGACCGCAAGTGTGGGGGACCCCCCGCCCATCGATGGCTGTCGTCCAACGTGCCTCCGTTGGGTGGCGCAGGGCCGACGAGCTGCTGCACCGTCGTGACCAACGTCTGGAGGCTCGCGTTGGTCTCCTGAGCCAGGGCGCGGAGCTGTCCCTGCGTGGCCAGTTCTGAGCCGCCGGTTTCCTCGGTGGAGAGGGTGGGGTGGCCGCTGACGGGCGTGTCCTCGGGATTGCCGTTTGTTGTGCCATTCCCCTCCTCCGGGATGGGGGGGGCATGCGCTTCCTCCCATTGCTGGCTCGTGCCATTGTTGGTGTGGTTTGCTTCTTCGTGGGACGGTCTTTCGTTCCCACAGACGGCGCCAGATGTTTCAGAGTGTTTTCTCACTACAAAGCGTTGACCGTGGAGAACCCGGTCAATGTGGTCAAGGGGCCCGCTTTGGGTCCCTTGGGGGGCTTCGAATTGGTGCAGAAGGGGCGAGGGGAATCCTCGGCCCTTGTTGAGATGCTCGGCCTCGGATAGTCGTGCTCGGCCTCGGCTGAAAGGGGGACGAGGGGTAGCCTCAGTCGCCCGGGTAGATGCACGGTCGACGGGAGGCGAGGGGAATCTCGGACCTGACTAAGACGCTCGGCCTCGGTGGGGCGTGCTCGGCCTCGGCAGGTTGACGGTGAGGGGAAGCCTCACTATCCAGTCGGACGAGTGGTCAGAGAGGGGCGAGGGGTAGCCTCGGCCCGTTGATCAACTGTCCACCTGCGTAGACGAGAACGCTCGTCAGGGGGCCGGACCTTGGTTCCGGCCAAATCCCCTCCGATGCCTAAGTCAGATAGTGATATGAGAAAGGGGGCCCGGCGGAGACGGTTCGACTCGTGAGGAGATCGTAACGGCGTCTCTCGGCGCGAGCGGGGGAGGAAGGAGATGAATTGGGGGAACGAGGTCGTTGATGGAGTACCTTCGGTTTTGTTACCTGAGATGCAGTCCCCTTCTTCGTCGTCCTCCGAGCCCTTTTGTAGAGCTCCCTGCGTGATTGCCTCTGGCCCACGTCCCACACCCGCCCTCGATCGTGCCCCATCAATCTGCCCCCTCGCCGCCGCTCTCTTCGCCCTTCCAGCACCTCCCCATTACCGCCATTTAGTGGTCGCGCGTTCCGGGGAACGGTTTTCGCAGGAGTGGGTGAGTGTCCAGCGGGTTATCGGGGCCGGGTCGGATCGACATTCGAGAAGATCCCTTACAGGGCCTTTGTTGAATGGGCTTGAGGTTGCAGGTGGGCCTTCGACCAGTAGTCGGGCTCCTGGGCTCGTGTCTTTTGGGGTCTCGGTCAAATAGGCGTAACAGTAGTAATCAGAGGCAGACGACTCTATTTGAAGATATAGCTGAGGATGTTAGAATTGCCTTGTGACATGTGGATTGGGATCATGATGGTGGTGATAGTTCTCCGCCTTCAAACTGGGGGTTGATAGTTTAGTTTGTTGGTATTGTATCCTTTTGTTTCCATTTGGCTCTTTGGATAGCGGAAGGTGTTATGTATTGGTTGGGGTGATGGCGCCTGTGCTCTTGCCCCGCTTTACAAACATCCCTCTTCCATCCTAAAGTCCTGTACATTTTTTGAGTATCAATAAAGATGCAAAGCATATTCTCCAATATATATATATATATATATATATATATATATATATATATATATATATATATATATATATATATATATATATATATATATATATATATATATATATATATAAGCATTTTCTACAACTAATCTATCATTATCAACACTTAGTTTTTTAATAAGTTATTTAGTATCATTCAATTTAGAAATAGAAATACGATGCTCACTACTCAAAATATCATGACCATGCATTAATGTATCATATTTAACTTTCAAACATTCATGATTAACCAATAAAGCATTATGTTCACTCTTCAACCCATCATGATCATGAACTAATGCATTATGATCAATTTTTAGCTTAGCATGATCATGTTTCTCAAAGATCTATACAAAATATTTAACTTATCATGATTAACTAAAAACTTATTGAAATCATCGCAATCAATATTGGAGGTAGAATTTACCTTAATGTCATCTTGTGTCATAAGACATATAAACACCATTTCACTTGGTTGTTCGTCTTCTATATCAAATGAGGTTGAGACATTGTTAGATTCCTCATAACCATCAAGCATGTGCCACACTTAATTTGCACTAGCAGCTCCTGACACATAACTCAAAAATTTGTCAGATAAATAGAAAATAAATTGTTTATACCTTCTCATTGAGCATGGCCATTTTCCTTTCTTCATATGTCCATAATGAGGTGGGAGATGAATGTTGCAATATGGTTCCTCTACGAGACTCTATATATCCTAGGCAATGGATATGATGTAGTACTTTATTCAGTAGCTCCTGAAACCTTTAAATTTTGTAACGGGTTGATCAGTCCTCAAATCCCCCTAAAGTTCACCCATTATTTCCCAGAGTATATAATTGTATGGATTAAATAGCTTAAAAAAATTTTAAAAAAATTCTAAAAAAATTATAAATGTTTTTGCATGGTGTAAAAATCATAGTTTCCGCACCCGAAAACTACTATGTACATACATACATACATATATACATATATATATATAAAGCAACATCAAGAAGCTTAAAGTGACTCAATATTCAACATGAAATTTTTAAACTTCTTTTCCACTAACAATTCCTAAATCTCTTCTTAATTTAATGAAAGTGTCAAGAATAAATGCATGGTCCTCGGTGGGTATATACTTCACTTCAATGTCTTTCTTACTGCAGTGATCATCAATGAAATGGTGTCTAATATCAATATGTTTAAGTAGCACATGATTTTTAGTTAAATTAATTGTACGCTTATTATCATAATAAATGACAGATATATGACACTTAAACCCATAATCTGCCAAGATCTGTCTCATCTAAATGACCTGACAAAGCAGTCTAGCAGCTATATATTCTGCTTCAGTAGTTGACAGTGACATTGAACATTGCTTTTTGCAAAACCAAAAAACAAGGGAATGTCTGATCGGCCCCGGGCGTACACCCAAAAGAGCGACCGTGTAGTTTTATCGCAAGCGCAAGGTGTAGCGGCGAGCGGGTATCGAACACAGGGAGGACGTTTGACAGTGCCTTCTCCAAACAACCTGGCTATAGGAACAGAAAAGAGGGAATTTGCCTTTCGACGATCCTGTCACGATCGTCAGACAAAGTATGGAGATATAAAATCAAATAAAGACGCCTAGGGAATAGGGAATCCCCGCTACTCACCGTATCTCGTCAATGTGATTCATTGGTATCACAATTGCTAGGGTAGAATTTCGGATGAACTAGTTGCAACTGAATGTAAAACCTAGCTCATGCTCTCGCGCTGTTGCCGGTCTATAGCTAACCTAGGTTTGGGTCCATTCTCTTGCAAACCCTAGCCTAGGCAAGCTAGCGTTAGGATCAACATCATCGTTCAATCGCATCCCGAGCCCACTCTCGTGCAAACTCGGGCCACGACCTAGGTTGGGATAGTTCCCACCCGTCCAATCTCTTGCAAACGGGTATCGGTATGGAATTGCAACCGAGAACCCTAGTATCGGTCCAATCTCTTGCAAACCGATACTACGGAAACTCAATTTCAACCCAATTCGGATTTCTAGGGTTTCCTATCGAATTGGTATCCAATCTCTTGCAAATCCCAATCGATATGAACACCTAGCTATCCGTAGTATATTGATCTCAAACTAACCCTAATAGCAATTCTAGCAATAGCTCTACCAAATCATCACAAATCAGAAATTGGGCTCGTAAGGTTCATCCCCACGCCCCAAGACGTTACGACTACTCACAAATCATATCACAAATGCAAAAATAATCAATTGAAATAGCAATAGAATTCATGGCAATATTCAAATAAGCAATAAAAATGAGATTTTTAATGAAGAGGGAGACAAACCAATAGAGTTCTCCAAGAATCCAACAAAAATAAACTTTTTTCTCTCCTCTCCAATCACAAGAATCAAAAGCTAAAAATTTTAATCTAAAAGGCTGCCCAAAAGCAGAAAAAGCTCTCTAACCTAGGTTAAAAACTGGGGTTAAATACCCCCCAAAATCGCCCAAAAAACTGTGACAAAATTGCCACTGCGCAGCCTGAAAATCGCAATTTACGCTATAGGCAGCGCGGCTCACTCGGCCGAGTGACAAAAGTCACTCGGCCGAGTGGGAGACCCTAAGAATTTCCAGTAAGTCTGGGGTCTTGGGGGTCTTCACTTCGGGCATCGCTCGACCGAGTGAGTTGTCGTCACTCGGCCGATGGGCTTCTCTTCACTCGGGCGGTCGGCAATTGCCACTCGGCCGAGTGGGTCTTCTGATGCTCAGACTGATGAAAAACAGTAAGTTGGGAGTTTTTGATTGGCGTCGTCTGAGTGCCACTCGGGCGGACGGGGTTTCGTCACTCGGCCGATGTGGCTTCCGATGCTCGGCCGAGTGCACACTTGGTGAGTGTCCGATCTGGCTGTCCGAGCGGGGTCTTCTGGTCGGCCGAGTGACTCCTTCACTCGGCCGAGTGAGACACCAAAAATGCCCATTCTGAGTGTTTTTGCCTCCTCGTCGCTCCTACGACGTTCTTTCTTCTTCCGCTCCTCTCCAATGGCAAAATACCCCTCGGGGAGGTCGTCGGTGACACTCTGGAGTAGGTGTATCTCGGGATCACTCCAAATCGCTCCAAATCTCCTGAAATACGACAAAAACAACAAATCGTGAAAAGTATCGCAATATTGTTGATAAATCGTGAAAACCGTGATTTGAGCGATCTAAACGGCATGCAATCATGCGGAAAAAAGGTGTAAAATATGGAGTGATCAAAATCCCCCAAGCTTACCTCTTACTCGTCCTCGAGGAAGATAAGTAAAAGGCGAGCCCGGTGGATTCAGAAAACGAAAACGACGAAAAACGGAAAACGAAAAACGAAGAAGAAAGAAGAAAGCGAAGAGGGAAGCTGCTAGATCATTTTTCTCATGACGTGGGTTTTGCTTACTCATATAGCATGCACCGAATGTAAAACACATGTCAAAGACTTTTATTTTGATATCATAGTATAATGGTGCAAATAGAAATAGAAAACCAAAGAATATCGATATAGCATGAAAAACGGAATAATTCTAAAATTAACATCGTCTGAATCATTTAAAGCGGTATACAATATCGTTGATCACACACTTTTCAATTGAATGCTTTCTATGAGGAGTATAAGAATATCACGCAATAGAATAGAAAGGATAGAAAAGCGTGGATTTCATGAAATGAGTGCTAGGCATAGATTTCTGGATTTCGTGAGGCTAAAACAATCTCACCGAGTATATAATATTACTTAGCCTAGGTTGTCGTGCATCGTCAAGTAGTCACTCTCTCACACATCATTGGATTCTCTCCCCTAAGCTTATCTATAAGCGTGGTGGCACAAAAAACGATATTTACATCCCCATTTCTTTTGAAGGCTCCAAGAGTAATAAAGATAAAAACAAAAAGAGGGAAGAAAGAGAGAACATAAGATGGGATCGTTTATTGAGACTCTTCTCTCTTTTCTTTTCTTTTTCTTTTCTTTTTCTCTTTTTTTTATATATCACATATACACAATGATCCCAAATCAAAGAGAAATAAAGATATACAAGAATTTTTCTTTTTCTTTCTTTGGTTTTGGGAAATTTGGAGCTAGGATTTTAATGACGGGGGAAATGCCATATATTAGAATCGCAAAGGGGAGATTCACCAATGAATTTAAAATAGAGAATTGATGTTCAAGATATGTGGAGAAAGAAATAAATATGTCTCCCAGTTCACTCTATAGGACGTGCACGACAACTTCAGCAGGGTAATCTAATCTACTCGGTTTCGATCACAAAAAAGTTAACGAATCCAGATTTATCATAGCTAACATCATTCAATCATCCTGAAGTGAAATGTACAAATCATGCAAATAGAAATGATATAGGAAAAGAAAACGGTACTCCAGATATAAGCATTCAATGCGTGAATCTTGGTGCGTTTTCTGCGATAGCATACATATGAATATTCAGACTCAGCTAATAATAAAATTTCATCCATTTTCATACGGAAAAAGTGTGGGTTACTATCTCTAAATGCAAGGCAAGTCACAGCATATGATATCAGAAATAAAATCTAGGACATGACAAATATAGCATGCATATAGAGAAAGCCAACTCCACGTCATCATCATCACAGAAAAGTCATCTCTAGCATGAGATGAAAAGAAATAAAGATAAAGAGGGAAAATAAAGCTATTTACAATGCAACACACGAAGAAAATAAGAAAAACGTGATGCATGGTAAAAAAATAAAAAGTGATGAAGGTGAGTGCAAATGCGGAAAATGGCGTGAAAAAAACTAAAAATAAAGGTGGTAAATCGAAAAGAACGTGAGAACTCACTCCCCCAAGCTAAAGTGCACAGTGTCCTCAATGTGCGAAGTGTGGCACACCGAGAGACGTGTAATGTGAGGGATAGGTGAGGATGAATGCATGATGAAAAAGAAAATAAAAATAACGAAACGAAAAATATGATGCGGACATGATGCATGCAGATATAGGAGTGACTCAGATATGAAAGTGTGACACCAAAAATCTCTCCCTCGCTCCCAAAAATGATACAAAAAGATATGAACAAAATGTGGACCCAAAAACAGTGAGGGGAGGTGGGGTGGGCAAAAATCATCAGGACCCAGCAGAGACGGGTAGCATGACGGCAGAAAAAAGATCAATGGCATCAAGGGTGCCTAAGAGGGTGGGGCTGCGCCGTCTCCGTCCTGAGGCGGAGGTGGTGGTGGTGGTGGATGGGGAAGAGTCTGCTGGGTGGGTGTGGGTGTGTGTGTGGAAGCAGGATGGGGGTGTGTAGGAGTGGGGGTGGGTACCTGCTGGGTGGGTGTGGGTACGTGAGGAAGCCGCTCGAGAATCTGAGTGAGGCAATAGTGAATGCCCGGAAGTAGGTCGAAGCGGCTGGCCATAGCGGTGACGGTGGCAGACATGGTCATGAGGTCACCTCTGAGGGCACTCACCGCCCCCTCGAGAGCACGAATGCTCTGAAGTACAGTGTCGGGGGGAGGTGGTGCAGAGGGACGCACCTGTCTGTGCTGTGCAGGACGGGGCTGGCGGACTCGGGTGGTGTAGTGGATGGGCTCAGCATGCATGTGGAGGAAAGGCGATGTGCTCACAAGTGTGGGCCTAGCCTCAGTGCGAGGCTGGGGCGCAGGCTGGTATGAGGTGGAAGCAACAGCAACGGAAGTGGAATATAAAAGTGGCGACGAGGTGGCCAGAGAGGTCGGTGACACAGACGTGGGAACAGACGTCACGACACTCTCAGAAAAAACGGCTGCGGTGGAGACAGAGGTGGCGACCACAGTCTCCACGACGGCAGCAAAAGAGGGCTCTCCGCTCTCAACAATAGTAGGTGGGCGCTCGGGTAGCGCGGAGCAAAGGGGCTCAACGGACAGAGGGCCAGCTGTGGTGGGAGTGGTGGTGGGCGTGGAGGTAGTGGAGGTGGTCTCAGCGAGTGTACTCCCGACACCGACAGAAGTGTGGACAGAGGTGTCGGGAGCAGCAGAAATACCAGGCTGCTGAGGGGCCACGGGGTCAGCGGGGGTAGCGTGTGCAGTGTGGGCCTACTCAGCCTGCTCGGCCTCCTCGGCCTCAAGCACGTAGGCGGCGGGGATCAGGAGATCCATCGCCGGAAGCCAGTCCACCTGTGCTAGTGCTATCTGTGTCCGAGCTGGGCTCGGGAGGATCATGTAATCAGCACCATAGGGACCGTGCAACCAAACCCAGTGCCACTGACCGTGCAGACGTAGCATCTTCATCCTGGCCATGACGTCTATGGACAGTGAAGTGGGGCCCGGGGCTCGTCGCAGGTCAGCCGGAAGGTCCTCGCCGGTCATCAGGGCGAGCAGGGTGATCAGACAGCCGCAACATACGGTGAGCGAGCACCCACCGATACGATGATGCGGTCCAAGAACCAGCTCGCGATATCAATCACGACGGCGGGGACCAAGTCGTCACTCTCCCTAGCTAGAACTCTGGGACGCGTCATCGCATAGAGCATATAAAGCTCTGGCGTGGACATCGTCCCAGGCTCATATCTCGCCAAAAAGGTAGTCGCCATAAGGCGCTGAGCTATGCGGAGACAGGGGTGGACGATGGCCGAGGCCTTGGCCCTACTAGGGTCAAAGGCAGCTGGTAATCCCGTGATCCGGGCCCAGAAAGCGTGTGAGTCGAAGGAAGGTGGGGGAATGTGAGTGGGGGCGTAACCACGGTCGGCCCCGGGGACATCGGGCCACGAAAAGAAGGCTCTCATCATACGGAGAGTGACCTGGCACTCTCGGTCCATAAACCTAAACGAGCATCCCTCGTCGGTCCGGGCGATAGAACTAAGCACCTCAAGTGTCGGGCGGACAAAGGTGTCCGCCGACACCTGGAAAAAATCTCGCCAACCCACGTTGTCATACAACGTGAGCATCCCCTCGAGTACCCCCAGGCGTCCTAGGTCTGCAAGGTGTGCGAACCTGGAGGATACAATCGAGCGCTGGGAAATGCGCTCAAAAACGACGCGGTGTGCGTCGTCCCGGAACGTAATCCCCAGCGGCCCGTCAAGTGGAGCCGGTGGTGGCAGTGGGTTGGCAGGGAGTGGCTGTGCGGGGTGAACGGGCTCTGCAGGCTGTGCGGGGTGTACGGGGTCTGCAGGCTATGCGGGGTGTACGGGGTGTGGTGGTGTAGGCGGAGGAGAGTCCTCCACCTCGTGGGAGGGGCCGGCCTCATCCGGCCGCTTCCGCTTGGCGGAAGCTCTCCTCGACCGCGGCCGTGTCCGGGGCGGCATGTGGGCCCTTGGTGCTCACCAAAAACGTAAAAAAATGCGGCGTGCAAAAATAAATGGAACGAGTATACCGTGACACGCCGCGAGAGCTAAGAAGTGGATGCGTGCGAAGACCACGCCTCCACGAAGCAAAAAACGCTCCCCGAAAGCTCCCCTGGGCTCCCTTAAGCTCCCCAATATACCCTGCACATCAAACGAAGATATCAGCGAGTAATATTCAAAATGTATGGGGGGTTAGGGGTATGATAGATAGATTATGAAGTTAATTTGAATTTGGGGTTCGTTAAACACACGGATCGTCGAAAAATACGCAAAAGAGGAGGAAATAGGCGAAATAAAGGTACCGGAGCTCGGCCGGCGAAGTGGTCGCCGGCGGCGACTCGGGCGAGGCGTAGGGGGCGTTGGCCGGCGGTGGTCGGCCGAGCGCTGCGGCGGGGCGAGTGGTCGGGCGAGTGGGAGAGGATCGGGGGCGAGGGATGCGAAAGGTCGGGCGGTTTCGTGTTTTACTCGTTTCGAAAATCGTGTCGTCCCGCTCCCCCTTTTATAGAAAAAGTTACGACTCGGTCGAGTGACGAAGTCGCTCGACCGAGTGAACGCAACTGAAATATTTTGGAAAATTCCTCCCCGCTAGTGACTCGGCCGAGTGGCCTTGCCACCCTCGGCCGAGTGGAATAAGTCCATTCGGCCGAGTGGCTCAAGCTACTCGGCAATACTCGCCCTAGGAGCGTATCAGTTTTACTCGGCCGAGTGAATATATATACTCGGCCGAGTGGCAATTATACTGAAATCAAGAAAAGAAACAGAGAGTTGGGTACAGCAGACTTCCCTCGTTCGTGAGCCGCTCGGGCGGACGAACTTATGTGCTCGGCCGAGTGACTAGTATACTCGGCCGAGTGAACTCTGTTTTCTACTGTTTGGCTTCGTTTGGGCTCTAAACTCTGTTTTTCTTCCTCCAGTCGATTTCATATTCCTCCTAAGCATCGAGCGCATTCCTGGAGCGCTCCTCGTCGCCTTGTTCATCCTCCTAATGATAGATATCCCTTTCTCCTCTACTGTCAAAGAAAAATAGGACCCGTTATCACGAAATTTTTAGGCAAACGACTCAAAACACTAATAATTTCTAAAACAAAAATAAAGGAAAAGTAAAAATAAAGTGATAACCATCGGGTTGCCTCCCGACAAGCACTCGTTTAATGTCTTGAGCTCGACCCCCTTTGATTTTCAATTCAATACGGGATATTGGGTGCATATGAGATGCACCCGTCAAATTTATTGGGAAGAACGCTTAAATTTGGATGTTGTGGCGGCGTGTTCTTCCTCGGTTCTCCTTTGCCTCGGGTAGTGTTGGGGGGTGACTCCCCCAAGCTAGTGCTTGCTCCGGGCCTCGGCTTCACCGGTGACACCGATTTTCGTATCGGTGGGGCTTTCTTTGGAGTTTTCATCTTTGAGAGCTTGCAGAGCTCTCGTATTCTCGCGACATCAGTGTCGCCTTCACCAATTTCCATGGATAGGTCGGGGGAATGCTCCATCTTTTCTTCTTGGCCTAAGTCCGGCCCTTCCTCAAAGTCTTCCTTGAATAGAGCGCCGATCGAATGGGGGATCGCCTCCTCAATAATCTCGTCAAGGAGGTATGAAAGATCATCCGGCCGTCTCTTAAGCAGATATATTCTATTGATTTCTCCCATTGGGACTCCCTCGGAATAATGCTTGAGCCTCTCACCATTTACTTTGAATGTGGCTCCGTCCTTGCTTTCCAACTCGAAAGCCCCTCCCGGTTGTATGTGCTTGATGGTGAAAGGTCCGGACCAACGTGACCTCAACTTACCGGGAAATAGTCGGAGCCGGGAATTATATAGCAAGACCTTGTCTCCTACTTTGAAGTCTGTAACGGTTATGCGCGCATCGTGGAGAATCTTGGTCCTTTCTTTGTAAATTCTTGAGCTCTCGTAGGCGTCTCTCCTTATCTCATCAAGCTCGTTGATGTCCAAGAGTCGCCTCACCGCCGCACTCTTGTAATCATAATTAAGGGTCTTGATGGCCCAATATGCGCGATGTTCCAACTCTACCGGCAAGTGGCAAGCTTTCCCATAAACAAGTCGGAACGGTGTGGTGCCGATGGGAGTGCGAAAGGCCGTGCGATATGCCCATAGAGCATCGTTTAAATTCATTGACCATTCCTTTCTTGATCGATCCACGGTCTTCTCAAGGATTTGCTTGATCTCTCTATTTGACACCTCCACTTGGCCGCTTGTCTGGGGGTGATACGCCATGCCAACCCTATGGTTTACCCCGTACTTCTTCAGCATGGCTTCAAACTTGTTTTCTATGAAATGGCTCCCCATGTCGCTTATCAAAGTACGAGGCACTCTGAAGCGTGGGAAGATATTCTGCTTGAAGAACTTAGAGACGACCCTTGCATTATTGGTAGGGGTAGCGATTGCTTCCACCCATTTGGAGACGTAGTCAACGGCCAATAGGATGTATTTGTTACCATTGCTCGACGGAAATGGTCCCATGAAGTCCACTCCCCAACAATCAAAAAGCTCAATTTCTTGGATTGGCCTCATTGGCATCTCATTGCGTTTGGAGATATTCCCGGTCCGTTGGCATCTATCGCACCCCTTTACAAAGTCGTGGATGTCTCTAAACATCGTTGGCCAGAAGAATCCGCTCTGCAGAATCTTAGCGGTTGTCTTAGAGGCGGCATGATGTCCCCCGCATGGTATACCATGGCAATGCAAAATGATAGACGTTGCCTCCTCTTTAGAAACACACCTCCGAATAACACTATCTTTGCATATCTTGAAGAGGTATGGATCTTCCCAAAAATAGCTACGGACCTCATGCAAAAATCTTCTCTTTTGATGCGTGGGCATCCCATGCGGTTTAATTCCACAAGCCAAGAAATTGACGAAGTCCGCGTACCAAGGTACTTCTCCGGGCCTTATGGCATATAGCCTCTCATCCACGAATGTGTCGTCGATAGGTAAACTATCATCCTCCTTGTCACGAATAAGCCTAGACAAATGATCCGCCACGACATTGTCCGTACCTTTCTTGTCTCTGATCTCCAAATCGAATTCTTGCAACAAGAGTATCCACCTAATTAACCGAGGTTTGGCTTCCTTCTTGTTTAAAAGATACTTCAACGCCGCATGGTCGGTGTGAACAATCACCGTGGAACCAAGGAGGTAGGAGCGAAACTTCTCGATGGAATAGACGACCGCTAGAAGCTCTTTTTCGGTAGTTGTATAGTTTTTCTGCGCGTCATCCAATGTCTTGCTCGCATAGAATATTGCATGAAGCTTCCTATCCCTCCTTTGTCCCAAGACCGCTCCAATGGCTTGGTCGCTAGCATCACACATTAGCTCAAAGGGAAGGCTCCAATCCGGTGGTTGTATGATGGGTGCGAAAACTAGTGCTTCCTTCAAGGTATTGAAGGCTTGCAAGCATTCGCCTGAAAAAATAAAAGGAGTATCTTTAGCAAGCAAGGAAGTAAGCGGTCGGGCAATCGAGGCGAAATCCTTGATAAAGCGGCGGTAAAACCCCGCATGACCAAGAAAGCCTCTAATGCCCTTGACATTAATAGGAGGAGGGAGTTTCTCGATTACCTCAATCTTTGCTTTATCTACCTCAATTCCTCTCGAGGAGACAAGGTGCCCGAGAACTATACCTTCCGTGACCATGAAGTGACATTTCTCCCAATTTAGAGTGAGATTGTTTTGTTGGCACCTTTTAAGGACTTTAGTAAGATTGGCCAAACAAGAGTCAAACTCACTTCCATAAATCGAAAAATCATCCATAAAAACTTCCATAATATTTTCAATGTAATCGGAAAATATGGATGGCATACACCTCTGAAAGGTGGCGGGAGCATTACAAAGACCAAACGGCATCCTACGGTAGGCATAGGTACCATAGGGACAAGTAAAAGTGGTCTTTTCTTGGTCATCTTCGTGCAAAGGGATTTGGAAGAACCCCGAATACCCATCTAAATAACAAAAGTATTTATGTTTAGCCAGGCGTTCAAGCATTTGATCAATGAAGGGCAATGGGTAATGGTCCTTTCGGGTCGCTTTATTTAGTTTCCTATAATCAATGCACATTCGCCATCCCGTGACGGTGCGTGTAGAAATGGGCTCTCCTTTATCATTTTTTATAAATGTCATCCCTCCGTTCTTGGGGACGACGTGAACGGGGCTAACCCATCTACTGTCAGAGATAGGATAAATAATACCGGCGTCGAGCAATTTTAGGATTTCCTTTTTAACCACCTCTTTCATGTTCGGGTTCAACCGCCTTTGAGGCTCTATGGAGGTGGCGTCGGTATCCTCCAAATGGATCCTATGAGTGCAAAGCCTAGGGCTTATCCCTTTTAGATCGGAGATGGTGTAGCCAAGGACATCTTTGTGGCTCCTAAGAACGTCTAGGAGTCTCTCAAGTTGATCATGCGTGAGGTGGGAGTTAACTATCACGGGAAAAGTTAATTTATTACCCAAAAAGGCATACCTTAGATTCGGTGGTAGTTGTTTAAGTTCTACCTCAAGAGGTGCCGCTCCTTCTACTTCATCAGCTCGCATGAGGTTGGCTTCTCCTTTGACATCCGAGTTTAGCTCATGTTCAGGTGGCGTGCTCTCATGTGAAGACTCAGACTCACTCCTTAGTGAGGACGATGCATCGAAATAGACGCTCTCTGATTCTGTACTAGCATCGTCAAAACCTTCACTCTGCTCCGGTTCGTTCCTGGAATCAAGAAACACATCAGACGATTCATAAAAGCAAGAGTGAGTGTCATAGAGTGTAACTCCCTGAACATTGGTTTGCTCGAAAGATTCTTCGGGAGTATAGTGCTCTTTGACACTTGTTCTACCGTCTTCGAAGTATAACTTGTCGTCTATCACATCAACTCTGACATTGCCCCCGATAGTCCCATTCGGGGAGACTTGATCCATCACAAAACTAGCAAACAGTTGTTCGTCGGGGTCCTTGATGTCGATAGCAAAAGCTCCGGTAGCGTGGACCTCCTCGACAAGCTCCTTAAGGAGGTCTGTGAAGGAGTCATAATCTCCATGACTGAGTTCCGTTGTCGACATTGCATCCTCCATTCTACCTGTTAAGATCTTATGCAAAGCACGGGGAGAATACGCAAATAGGGCTGCAAACAGAGTTAGAACAGGATATAGAAGAAAGTAAAGAAAGAAAGAAAAATAACCGGGTGGTCGATGCCGAGCACCATCAAAATGGCCTCCCCGGCAGCGGCGCCAAAAACTTGATCGGCCCCGGGCGTACACCCAAAAGAGCGACCGTGTAGTTTTACCGCAAGCGTACGGTGTAGCGGCGAGCGGGTATCGAACACAGGGAGGACGTATGACAGTGCCTTCTCCAAACAACCTGGCTATAGGAACAGAAAAGAGGGAATTTGCCTTTCGGTGATCCTGTCACGATCGTCAGACAAAGTATGGAGATATAAAATCAAATAAAGACGCCTAGGGAATAGGGAATCCCCGCTACTCACCGTATCTCGTCAATGTGATTCATTGGTATCACAATTGCTAGGGTAGAATTTCGGATGAACTAGTTGCAACTGAATGTAAAACCTAGCTCACGCTCTCGCACTGTTGCCGGTCTATAGCTAACCTAGGTTTGGGTCCAATCTCTTGCAAACCCTAGCCTAGGCAAGCTAGCGTTAGGATCAACATCATCGTTCAATCGCATCCCGAGCCCACTCTCGTGCAAACTCGGGCCACGACCTAGGTTGGGATAGTTCCCACCCGTCCAATCTCTTGCAAACGGGTATCGGTATGGAATTGCAACCGAGAACCCTAGTATCGGTCCAATCTCTTGCAAACCGATACTACGGAAACTCAATTTCAACCCAATTCGGATTTCTAGGGTTTCCTATCGAATTGGGATCCAATCTCTTGCAAATCCCAATCGATATGAACACCTAGCTATCCGTAGTATATCGATCCCAAACTAACCCTAATAGCAATTCTAGCAATAGCTCTACCAAATCATCACAAATCAGAAATTGGGCTCGTAGGGTTCATCCCCACGCCCCAAGACATTACGACTACTCACAAATCATATCACAAATGCAAAAATAATCAATTGAAATAGCAATAGAATTCATGGCAATATTCAAATAAGCAATAAAAATGAGATTTTTAATGAAGAGGGAGACAAACCAATAGAGTTCTCCAAGAATCCAACAAAAATAAACTTTTTTCTCTCCTCTCCAATCACAAGAATCAAAAGCTAAAAAGTTTAATCTAAAAGGCTGCCCAAAAAGAAGAAAAAGCTCTCTAACCTAGGTTAAAAACTGGGGTTAAATACCCCCCAAAATCGCCCAAAAAACTGTGACAAAATTGCCACTGCGCAGCCTGAAAATCGCAATTTACGCTACAGGCAGCGCGGCTCACTCAGCCGAGTGACAAAAGTCGCTCGGCCGAGTGGGAGACCCTGAGAATTTCCAGTAAGTCTGGGGTCTTGGGGGTCTTCACTTTGGGCGTCGCTCGGCCGAGTGAGTTGTCGTCACTCGGCCGATGGGCTTCTCTTCACTCGGGCGGTCGGCAATTGCCACTCGGCCGAGTGGGTCTTCTGATGCTCAGACTGATGAAAAACAGTAAGTTGGGAGTTTTTGATTGGCGTCGTCTGAGTGCCACTCAGGCAGACGGGGTTTCGTCACTCGGCCGATGTGGCTTCCGATGCTCGGCCGAGTGCACACTTGGTGCGTGTCCGATCTGGCCGGCCGAGCGGGGTCTTCTGGTCGGCCGAGTGACTCCTTCACTCGGCCGAGTGAGACACCAAAAATGCCCATTCTGAGTGTTTTTGCCTCCTCGTCGCTCCTACGACGTTCTTTCTTCTTCCGCTCCTCTCCAATGGCAAAATACCCCTCGGGGAGGTCGTCGGTGACACTCTGGAGTAGGTGTATTTCGGAATCACTCCAAATCGCTCCAAATCTCCTGAAATACGACAAAAACAACAAATCGTGAAAAGTATCGCAATATTGTCGATAAATCGTGAAAAACATGATTTGAGCGATCTAAACGGCATGAAATCATGCGGAAAAAAGGTGTAAAATATGGAGTGATCAATGTCCAAGAAAGTGACATGTTTCATTGTGTTTTTCGAGTGGTTTTGCAACCAACATAGTCCAAATCACTGTACAAAATTAGATCAAATGTGCTATTCTTAGGATACAATAAACCGAAGTCAGAAACAGATTTAAGATACCTAAGAATATGTTTTAAAGCTCTAAGATGTGATCCCTTATGTTCTGACTGAAATTTAGCACAAATACATACGCTAAACATAATATCAGGTCTACTAGTAGTAAGGTAGAGTAGAGAACCAATCATACATCTGTATGTTTTTTGATCCACGCCTTTACCATTCTTATATTGGTCCAAGGAGGTTAATGTTGTCATTGGAGTGTCCTTTCCAGATGTATCATCCATCCCAAAATGCTTTAGAAGCTACTTTGCGTACTTGGTTTGGTGAATGAAAGTCCCCTTCTAAAGTTGTTTAATCTGTAGCCCTAGAAAGAAGTTAAGCTCTCCTATGTTGGCTCATTCTAAATTCTTCTTGCATTAACATAGCAAATTCTCAACAAAGTGTCTCGTTAGTATAACCAAATATGATATCATCTACATAAATTTGAATCAAAATAATATCATTTTCTATTTTCTTAATGAATAAAGTTGTATCAGCTTTACCAACATTTTATTCAGAATCTATTACGAATTTGCTTAATCTTTCATACCATGCACTAGGAGTTTGTTTCAAACCATACACTGCATTTTTCAATTTAAAAACATAATCTGGATATTTTTCCTGTTCAAAACTAGGAGGTTGCTCAACATAAAATTTCTCCTTATTATACCAATTTAGAAATGAACTTTTTACATCTATTTGATATAAAATAAAGTTCATGTATGATGCATAAGCTAATAACATTCTAACTGACTCTAATATTGCTACAAGGGCAAATGTTTCATCATAATCTATACCTTCCTGTGAGTAGCCTTGAACCACTAACCTTGCTTGTTGCGGAGCACCTGACATTCTTCATCTAATTTCTTTTTGAAGACCCACTTGGTGCCGATCATTGGATGTCCTCAGACATATGAACAAGCTTCCATACTTGGTTCCTCTCAAACGGTAGAAGCTCCTCCTACATGGTAGTGATCTAAGACTATCTGTAAAATCTTCTTAAACCTTCTTAGGTTCAATGTTAGAGATAAAAGCAACATGCATCATACGTTCTATCTATGGCCTGGTTTTAACACCATCACCAATGTTACCAATTACTTATGTATGTCGATGATGTGTGGTCTCATTAAATGGTTTTGGTAAAGAGCTAGAAGCATTATCAGAAGCATGATCATTCGTATCAACAACATGATTATCTAATGATTTACTAACATTAACCAAATCCTCATCCATATGCGATATTTTATTCAATGATTCATCAAAATTGGCATGCATAGTCTCTTCAGCATTAAATGTTATTTTGTTATAAACCATATGTGCTTTGCATCTTAAGGAATAACCAATAAATATCCCTTCATCAGATTTTGAATCAAACTTATCAAGGTTATCCTAGGTGTTCACGATATATCATTTATAACCAAAGACTCTAAAATATGATACGACAATAACTATTTGGTAAAGAATTTCATAAGCATTTTGTTTAAATGTGGTCTAATTAAAACCTTATTTTGAACATAATACATAGAAGAGACAACTTTTGTCCAAAAATATTTAGAAATGTTGCTTTCATATAGCATAGTGCGTGCACATTCTTGAAGTGTTCTGTTTTTTCTCTCAACTAGTTATTCCATTATGTGGAGCAGCTATATGAAAAGCAAAATTATGGGTGATATCATATATCACAAATCTTTTCAAAAACTTCATTCTCAAATAATCTATCATGGTTTATCCTAATGGAGATTATTTTTAAAGGAAGTGATTTTTAAATTCTTTTTAAAACTATAAAACACCTGATATTAATATACAAGTATAGTTTATGTATTTTTGGATATATTCATACGTGTAAAATTTTTGGGTATTTTTATGAATATTTCCTAATTTTTATAATGATAAAGATTATTTATAAATAATTTTATACATCATTTGAATTATGATGGGTGAAGTATTGGGATGAAATATGTTTATTTGGGGAGTATGTGGTTTTAATTATGTATTTCTAATTTCCTGAAAATTTAAATTCTTGAAAAATCCCCAAGGAGACACATTAGCCCATAATGTGTCATATCCTCCTTAATACCCACCTAATTCTTTACACATGGCATGCTTAGAGGGAGGGAGGGTGATGAGGAGGATCTACTGGATGTTTAAAAAGAAAGAAAAATAGAGAAAGAAAAAAGGAATAGAAACCCCATCTCCCTCTCCCTTCCTCAGCTCACGCAAGCCCTCAAGCTCCCCTTTTCTCCATCTCTCTTCCACTAAACTGAAACCTACCACAACCCTTCCTTAATCAATCACCAGTGAAGAGGGGAGAAGAAGCTAGGAGAAGGTCTTCGAGGAGAAGAGGGGCCAAAGAAATTTTGAAGGACTTACAAAGATAAGAGATCTAACTAAATTAGCTAGGGTTTCATTCTTAGAATCACGTAGAGATTATCGTAATTTTTTGCAGAAAATCGACAGCAGCACGATCGACACGGTCACGTCACCTCCGACGCGGTCATTTCGATCGACAACTGCAGTAGACATGGCCGTGTCGACGTAGACACGATCGTGTCGCTGAATATGTAGACCCCTTGTGCTATACGATCATGTCGACATAGACACAGTCGTGTCGACATGGGTGCATAACTTCTCCACAAATCGACACGGTCGTGTAGATCATGGGAACCGGTCGTGTAAAAGACCCGAATCTTAATGTCACGGTTGCGTTGTTTTGAAACGACCGTGTCGTAAACGATTGCCCTAGCTATAAGTTCCTCCACACGGTTGTGTGGTTTGCCAAACGACTGTGTGGTTGGGTATTTCTGAACTTCCAAATGTTGTGCACCACACGATCATGTAGAATGCACCAAACGACCGTGTGGATTAGTTTTCCAGCATGTGATACATGATTTAGTTAATTCAAATGTTGGGATTCATATGTTAATTTTTTTATTCCATGTCCATGATTATATGTGCCATTTACCATGCCATAAATTGTTTAAAATCCGTGTTGCTAATGCCATGATTCATATGTTACACTTATGTTCAATATGCAAGAATGAGAACTCCAAGTTATTATTGAAATGCTTCATATGTGGAAATTAATATGAAAGTTGTCATGAAAAGAATGCGTATTTGAAGTCTGAAAAGGAATTTTGATACGTTCCATGTGATATGGTCATGGTTAATCCCGACATCAGTGTAATAATGAAAGGAAAGTGTAAAATGTGGAAACTAGTAAATGAGACCACCGAAATGAAATTCGTGATGAACTAATGTAAAACTGAGAGTGAGATGAGAGTTAATAATTATTTGGAACTCTCGGTCCATTCGAAGATGGGTGAGATTCCAGATACGGGTTTGGGAAAAGCATGATTAAAATGTAGGTGTTAAGGAGTGGACATGGATATTAGTCTCACTCGCACTCCCAACAGCCGGCACGTGAAGTTGACAGTGTTAGATAGGCACATGGGTGTACTCGTGATGCACCATGTGGGAGAGGAAACACCATCTCACTCCTAAAATGGTGGAGTTACGAGAGGCCCCCTACAGTGCTCATGTCACTGATAGGGGTAACATTGTGTTCACCCACCTTGGGTGAAGTCCAGCTCCTTAGCGTCCTATACTTTACCCGGACTTCCAAATATTAATAAAATGCAAGATTTTCTAGACTAATGCCATTAATCTGTGAATGTTATTACTTAATGTTTTATGTTCCTCAGCTTTACTTTTCAGCACATGCATGATATGACTTGTTTTATTTTATGCCTTAAACCTATGGACATATGTACCCTCATAGACAGACCATTGGTTAGGTAGACCGGTTCTGAAACTGAACCCTACCTAGCATAGTTAGATTTTCCTACTGGGTCACGCGTTGATGTGCCCCATCTATGTTTTCTAGGATTAGGAGCAGAGCAGTCCCATCAGGATCTGACTCAGGAGTTTACTCCTAGTTCGAGGTGTAGATGGTGCCCACCGTGACGATTCTGTTCAGTTGGACTTTCCCATGGGTAGACTAGGGAGTTGGTTGTATAGTGTGTGGACACTTTTTCCTTTTTGGTGGGTTGGGAGTACTCTTTTTTGCTATTTCCCACTTTTGTACCCATGTACAGTATGATGTATGTACAAATGTAATTTGATATTAATGTAATGTAATATTTTGAATGTCCTTTTTATGGTCTGTGAATTTTATTTTATGTGGGAGCACTTTTTTCTCTTTTGTACTAATATAGTATATAGTAGTGGCCTACGAGAATGGTTTTCTTTAATCACAAATTATGCTTAGTAGTATTTGGAATCCAGTGGCTCAAAGCCCTGAGTCTGAATACTATGGCGACCCTGTCATGCTTTGTATTTCTACGAATACGTGATTTATACGTATCTCCGCGTATTTGGGAGAGCAGGTGGTGACAAAAGCTTTTCAAATTTATTTCGAACATCATTTTTATTGACTAAAAATAATATTCATGTAAAACATAAACAATCATCAACTATAACAAATGCATATCTACTACCATTAAGAAATGCTACTCTAGTAGATCCAAACAAGTCCATGTGAAGTAGTTCTAGTGGCCTATGAGTATTAAGAGCACACAACTCTTAAATGTACTTTTGTGATCTTCCCACATTGACAAGAATCACAAAGTCTTTCTAATTTGAAATCAATTTTAGGTAAACCATTTACCAAATCTTTTCTAGAAATCTTATTTATTTCTTAATGTTGACATGACTAAATCTTCTATACCATAGAAGATGGTCATTAGAAGAGACTATTAAGCATACTTTTGAATCATAAACTTCTATGGATAAAGTATAGATATCATCTTTCCTTCCATTTTTAATTAAAGTATATTCCATTAAATTATAAATTAAGAATGCATCTTTTTTAAATACTACTATTCTCCTCTATCACACAGTTGACTAATGTAAATTAAGTTATGTTTTAAACCACTAATTAAATTAACATTTTCTAAGAGAGGTTTAGATATGTCACCGACGTTGTCGATTTTGATAATCTTTCCTCTTTTGTCGTCTCTAAATGTCATGATACCACATTCTTTCATTTGAACTGAGCTTAGTAACTTGGGTTTACTGGTTTTGTGTTTAGATCAACCATTATCCAATACACACATCTCTTTTATAGGCACATGAAAGAAAGTAGCTTAAGCACTTGGCACCCATAAAAGTTGGGTCCATAAGATTAGCCCAATGAGTTTTTCTAATTTTAGAGCTACTGAAATGAGAAAGAACTCAATATAAACATAAAAATTAAGATATATGCATAACAAAATCAAGATTGGAAGCTGTCAGAAAAATCATGTATTAGTCAACTAAAGAAGCCTTACTGGTCAACTATCAGCGATTTAGTCGACTAGTAAGCATACACTGGTCGACTAACAGTCAGGATACAGAATGTGTAGTGACAGCAATAGGCTCTAGTCGACTACAGTGTAAGTTCTAGTTGAATAGAAATGATAGAATGCAAAAATAAACTAAATTAAATGAAAATTAGTATGAGAATTCTTCGTTATAAAGTCTTAATTAGTTGATTATTATTAGCATGTTTTATCTTCCCTTTTTGTGTAAAGTATCTTAGGGTCTGAGGTTAGGGTTTGTGATATCTTACTTAGGTTATTAAAGAATTTTCTATTCTTTGGGTACCCAAACCTATTTAGGCTTCGATATTTTAATGTATTTAGTGGTGTACGATTTCAATAAATTAAGTTCTTAATGTAGTCATTGTTTTAGTTGGTTTATTAATCTTAGGTTTAACTTGGGTAGTATTTGTTGTGTTGGGTATCTTAGGTTTAGATTGCTTAGTAAATTTAGTATAGATGAAAGCATTATTAGTTGTTAATCTTTCATTAGTGTTGTCTCTAATCTTGTTATAAACTAAATCATATTTAGTACTCCCTACTTTTTGTGAAGATAGCAAGTTGCTAATGGTTTTCCTTACCTTTGTTAAACTTGATTACATTTTAAGATAATTCTTCATACTTAATTTTAATTGAATCAATTTAATTTCTATGTTCAATTTACATATTGTTTAAGTTCCTACATTTTTTAGTTAATTGGTTGTTAGCATATTTTAGGTTCTTTTTAACAGTTTTAAATTTTAAATTAGCTTCCTCTAGATTCTTAATGTTAGGGTTGAGTCATTTTGGGTTTCTAGATTTTTAGTGAATTTAATTCTAGTTTTAACCTGCCATTTTATTCAACTAATTTTAGGTTCTCATTTTCAAGGTTCTCAACTAAAGAATTATCTTTGGAGCATTTTATGTACTTTCTTAAGTTTTGAATGTCATCTAAAAGTTTATCAATCTTATTATACAAAATTTTAAAAAATTCTTCTAACTTTCTATCATTATCTTCTTCTTCATTAGAATCATCTGAGTCAGAATCATTTACATCGTCATCTAGATGTGCCATCGAGCACACTTCATTGTTGTTGTCCTCTTGGTTGTCAACCATGGGTGGACGGGTCCCATTTGTTTGCTTACAATATTTCTCCTTCAATATTTTCTAAATTTAGCTGGTGGAGGTAACATTTAAAATGTCACCAATAACATCATTAGTAATACCATAATAAAGGATGTTCAGTATCTCGAGGTTGATTGAGTAGGCTTCTCTTTACTCAATGTCCAATTCTCTTATGATGTTGTAGGTTGTTCATAAGGTTGTTCCAAGAATATTCTGTAGTAGTGCTTCTAGGATTCTAGGAACAGCATCATTCTCCTCTTTTGAAACCCATACTTTGTACCATTGAAATGAGGTGGAGTGCCCGGGCTTTGACTGGGTCTAAATATAGGCTCTCTTCTTGTTGATGCCATCTTTAGAGTTCTCGCTCTGATACCAATTGTAGGAACTTGTTGACGACAATTAAAACACTATATGAGGGGGATGAATAGTGTTAAAGAAATAAAATCTTAAATTTTAAAACAATCCCTATAGATTTTACCTAAGAAGTCAATTAGAGTTACCTAATTGATTCTTAATCAACAAATCATTAATTTGCAAAATATAAGAAGTGGAATGTAAATCACAATTGCAGGTATAGAGAAATAAGACAAGAGTGAACACAATTAGAGCAATGCTAACACAATAGATTTATCATGATTCACCCACCTCCAGGCTATGTCTAGTCCCAAGCCGTGCTTGGATTAAATCCACTAATCATTCTCCAAAAGAGAAGATCACACTTGCCTCTTCAACAACAAGACTTTCCAGAACACCGCTACAACTAGAGGATTTACAACACACCTCTTCAAAAGAGGATTTTCACCACCAAAACAATTGTGGATTTCTCAACAACACTGCCTCAAACAAGTGAGGATTTCTCAAACTTACTACACAACACTTTGTGGATCTTACACGGCTTTCTTTTGCAATTTTAAGTACAGACGCATATAGCCTTAGAATTGATGTTTTGTGAAATAGTGTGGCTAAGGAGGATCCTTTGATCTTAAATGGAATAAGGATTAAATCCTTAGTAGAGATCAAAGAAGGGTGACGAATAGAATAGAATAACTTTTGAGAGTAAATGGCCTAATGAGAGAGGTTTTAGCTTTTGAGTGCTTTAAGCACAAGAGAGCTTGTAAAATTGGGTTCTCATCGTAAAATTTTCTCTTAATTGATACCAAAAACACAGATCAACCCCATATAAATAGCCAATAAATTTGGAAAAAATAGACTACCCAAAATGCTCCATAACAATTAAAAACGGCAAGTAAAAATCTTCTCGTTGTAGGCCAATTGATAGTTAGTAGTCAACCAGAGTTCATCTACTACTCGACTAGTCATCAGTTAGTCGAGTAGTCATAAAACATTAGTCGACTAGTTCAGTCTCAAAAGGGTGATTTACTCTCTATAAAAACTAATCGACTACAATTCATTTCCTAGTCACCCAATGCATATACATTTGTGGACTAGATCCATAACTGTAGTCGACTACTGTCACGCCCCGTTCTTCCAAATATGCAGAAATATGTACATTCCCTGTATTCATAGATAACGAAGTGAGACAAGGCCACAATAGTATTCGGACCCAAGGCTTTGACCCCTTGACTCCAAATACTACTAAGCATAAATTGTGATAAAAATTCTTCCCACAGGAAACTACGATATACTGGACTAGTACAGATAAGAAAACTAGAAAATGTGCTCCAACACAGAATAATCCACAGACATACCATAAAGATCACAAATAGTTTTATACATTACTTTAAGAGAGTACATATATACATATATCAGATGTACAAAGTACAAAAGGATAACAGACAAAGTTCCCCAAACCCACAAAACGACGTGTCCACACACCAGTACAACACACTTCTAAACTACCCCTGAGAATTCAACTCCACGAAGTCGCCTTTCGAGGGCTCCAACTCTAGCTCGAAGCTTGGGGAAATCTCCTAGATAGGGACATACACCGCCATCTCTGTCTCTAATCCTGGGGAAAGGGGAAGGGACAAGTCAACGTGTGACCCTGTAGGAATCTAACAACACTAGGTAGAGGGCCAGTCTTAGAACTGTTCTACCTAACTAAGGGTCTGGCTATTGGTGATAATCATGGAATCAGATTAAATGCATAAAAATAAAGCAGGAACATTACAGGTATGTACTGAGTGTAAGAGAAAAATACTGCAATGATAATATGCATAAAGAAAAGCGGACAATAGTAAATGAACATCCACAGATGATAATTCAATGAAATTTCTTAGAACATTATTCTTCAAGATTTTCAGTTATAATTGTGATTTGAAAACCAGTGTAAAACATAGGACATAAGGAACTGGACTTCACCCAGGGTGGGTGAAAAAGTGGTACCCTGCCAATGGGACACGAGCACTGATTAATTTAACGGGGCCTCTCGTAACTCCCCCTTCTGGGAGTGAGAATAGTGTGACATCAATTACCTCATGCTGCATCACGAGTACACCATAGGCCTCTCCAACTCTGCCCAACTCCCCCTTTCGGGGGGTGTGAGTGAGATACATATATCGTCTAGCCCTTAAGCCTACACTTTACATGTGTTTCACCCAAAACCAATGCCTGGAATCTCACCTACCTCAAGGTAGACTGAGATTTCCAGGTTGTTATTACGCTCGAAAGCCTCACTCTCAGTTATGAAACAATTCATCATTTCGTTCATTTCAATGGTCTCATTTACCGCATTCACATCTTTCATTTCTCATCATTTCCACCGATGTTATGATTTAACAACGAACATCGCATCAACATTTCATCAAGCATTTATTCACCATTTCATACAAGAGAATATTACAACATAACATGCTTTCATGGCTTGAGCATAATTAACATTATAGCATGTCACATTAACATGGTACTAAAAACATACTACACATTAAAAGAACTTGGCATACCAATATTTACATAGAGTTAGCTTGTTCATTAAGAAACTATTAACATAGTATGAAAAGCTACTATATCCTATGACAATTTTGGCATAACAGAACTAACAAGCTAACAAATTTCCTTACCAACAATTTAAGAACATATGAATGTGACAATTACATTAGCATAAACATGACCATATAAGAACATGAATTCTACAATCATGGATTACAACATGGGTTACACTAGCATAAACAGATTATGTTATAACATAGATTACACTTTAACACAAAATTTAGCATGTATAATCCTTACCTACTTGGCTTAAGCATGGTACACCTTTGTAGCATGAACATTAGTACTAGCAATTTAGGCATGTTACAATTTTATTTTTCTTTCAACATGATACTAATTCAATAAGGAAAATTTAACATAATTGAGGTACATAAACAAGTCATAATTTTGTAGACATTTCCATTTTTTACACTTGAGCATATTGTTCTAGTATGAACCTCGAATTCTACTACCATCAAGTGTATGGCATTAATTACATTCATAGATCATAGTCATGACATGAAAACCACCAATATGCTATAACATTAATTTTTAACATGAACATTCATTTTCTTTGCAATAACACAAAACTAGAATATGCTTTCTCATTTTCTACACAATCCTAAGACTTGGCACCCTAGCTAGAGTGTTAGAAATCCTACCTTAGAGGTCATTTCTTCAAGCTCTCTATCCTCCAAGCTTTTCCTCCAAGTCTTCTTCTCCAAGATCTTTCTCCTCTTCTTTTCTCCTCATTATCCCTTCTTCTTCAATTCAAGGAAAATGGTGAAATGGGGATTTGTATTTGGTCAAAGGGGGGCAAGGGGGTGGTTATAAGGGTGGTGGCTGGCCTTGGTGGGGGAGGAGGAGGGATATGAGGGAGGGGCTTAGGTTCAGCCTTGGTGAGGGTGAGGGAAGAGGAGAGAATGATGAAAATTTTGGTTCTTTTTTTTTCTTTGTTTTTCTCTTTTTGTTTTCTCCTTTTTTCTTTCTTTTTCTTTTTCTTTTTCCCTTTTAAGATTCCCTCATCATCCTCATCATCATCTCATGGCTTAGAATGGTGCCAAGTAGGGGGTAAAGTGGCATGCTTAGCCTTAAGCAATGACACATGGTATATAGTATGTGTCACTTTAAGAAAAATTGAAAATTTTAATTTTTGAAAAATATAAATACATTCATTATTACCCCATACATACTATATATACCATGTATTACACTAAATACTTCACACATTATCTTGTCTAATAATGTTTAAAAATATTTAAAAACAATTTTATTATAATAATAATTTTTGAATAAATTAGGAAAAATCACCAAAAATACATAAAGACATACACGTATAAATACGAGTGAAAAATACGTAAGCAACGTACCGTATATTCACATTAGGGGGTTACAACTACTTCTCTAATACACTGCTAGTCAAGTTCCAGGCTTTGTAGCTAGTAGACTGGATGTAAGTCTAGTCGACTAGTCTACCTATTAAGCTAGGGGTTGACCTTAAAAACTTAGGAAAACATTTTGAAAACTTTCAAAAAATTTTAAAATATTTTAAGACATATTCCTAAATGTGTGCAAGCTTCAATTTAAGACTTTAACATTCTAAAGACAAGTACATAAAAATACATCAACTCACACAACCTTGGAGCTTTGATGCAATTCCTTGGTTTTCAACTTGTCTCTTGAATTCTTACACTTCTTGAGTCTTAGATGATCTTCTTTATTTTCATAGTTGAGCTCCTACTCCTTAACTCTACTACTTCAAGCTTGACCTTCTTTTTGTTGACTTCTGTTGGTTTGAATGAATTTCTTTGACTCGTTGACTATGTTGACTGCAATCATCTTAACTTGATCTCAGTGTAATCAATCTTGTGTACCTACACTCACAAACCTCATTAACACAACTAATTGTTTGCTTATCATCAAAATATACTTGTGGCGACTCAATATCATGATGGGGATGTAGTGCAAACGTAACAAGGCGTAGTCCAGATAACTGGAGGCACAATCCATGATGTGTAAGTTTGTTTGATATCCAAAGAACTTTCAAGGATATCATTCTATTAACCTAATGAACAAAGAATTATTATTTCTTGGCATGCTACCTTCTTAGTGAATGAATCTTTTGTTAAAATGGTGGGAGGTTTCATGATAAAGCAGGAAGAAATCCTAGAAACTTAAATTACAAAGGATCAAAAGACAGAACTAGACACCTTAGCTTGGTTAAATAGCTCTCAGCCACTAAGGAGATCTAGTAGATAACCTCGACCACCTGAGAGATACTATATGATTCTTATTGATGATGGTGTTGAGGATAGTATCATGGTTGTTGATGACCTTACTATTTTTCAAGAAGCCATTAGAGAGGAGACTATAGGAGATGGCTTAATGCAATGAAATCCGAAAAGAAACCCATGCAGATCAACAAAATATGGACTTTAGCGATTATTCTTGATGATGTAAAATCTATTGGGAGCAAGTGGATCTTCAAGAAGAAGATTGATGCAGATTGAAAGGTGGTGAGACCTATAAATTATGGTTGGTGGCATAATGGCATCATAAATACTTGAGTTAGTCTATCACAAAACTTCATCACCAATAGCCATGCATAAATCTATTCAGATATTGTTTGCTATAGCAGCTTTTTATGACTATAAAATTTGACAGATGGATATAAAATCCGTTTTCCTAAATGATGATTTAGAAAAGTCCATATACATGACACACCTATAGGGTTTTGAAGTCAGTGGGAGTAGCAGAAAGGTATGCAGAATGTTGAAATCTATTTATAGATTTAAACAAGCATCAATAAGCTAGAACATCTATTTTTATGAGACATCCAAAAGGTTTGGCTTCGTTAAAAAATGAAGATGAACCATGCAAATATAAGAAGGTCAATGGGAGGCCTGTTTCATTCCTCGTATTTGACGTGGATGACATACTCTTGATTGATAATAACATAACGATATTGCAATCAATCTACGTATTGTTATTAAAAAATTTCTTCATAAAGGATTTCGAAGAAGCATTCTATATACTTTGTATAAAGATCTATAGAGATATATCAAATAGAATACTGGGATTATCCCAGTCTAGATGCATAGAGACCGTATTAAAGAGATTTAATATGGAGAACTCCAAATGAAGTAAAGTGCATCCTTGTCATGGAATAACTATATCCAAGGACATGTATCCCAAGACTAAGGAGGAAAAGGTATGCATGAACAAGATCTCTTATGATTCAACTATATGATCTATCATGTATTACATGTTATGTCACATATGCTTTTGGTGTCATTAATCGATATCAATCAAATCATGAGGAGAAGCACTGGATTGCCATGAAAAGCATACTTAAGTACTTGATAAGGACTAAAGATTTGTTTTTGATTTACATTGGTAACATTAATCTCTCAATGGAGGGATTCACTAATTCCAGTTTCTAAAGTGATATGGGCGATAACAAATTGGTGTCAGGATATGTTTTCATCTTGAATGAAGGGTTAGTGAGTTGGAAGAGTTCCAAGTAGGATACTATGGTATACTCTATGGTATAAGCAAATTACAATTATGTAAGCCTCTAGCTTTATTGGTCTTTAAGGTTAGCACATCAATATTCATTGTAGGCTACAACAAAGAATAACTAATTAAAAGTTATGGTAAAAAATTAAGGACTAAAGTGAAAAAAAACTAATTGATGCTTAGAGCAAAGAGACCTTTACTAAAGGCCAAACAAGAGAGGAGTTGGCTAAAGCATGAGCAAATGCAAGGAGAGTTGAAGGAGCAAGGACTAGCGATACCCAATGATTGAGGACGTACTCTAAATCTAGGAGGACCATGGTAATTCATCCTATAAATCTAGATAATGGAAGGAATGTCATACCATCCAACCTTCAAAGGCACAAACATCAAAGAGAAAATTCCCCTAGCTAGATACTTAGAGACTTCATTATTCAAGAAGTAATGGAGGTCAAAAGCATGCCATGAGCTCAGACAATCTTTAGCAAAAAGATACATAACAATTAGAAGGAAATTGGGGGATTGGCAGGGAACCACAACCCTCTACATCAACTTAGTGTATCAAAATAAAGCAATGTAATATGGATGCAGAAAGTTCATGATGAATAAAGGTGAAGAATTTGGTTGTTTATAACACATTTTAGTTTATAAAACTATAATTTGGTGAAGTGTGAGGCTCAAACCCTAATTTCTAAAACTGATCATCATTTGGATGCCAAACTATAGTAAACTAGGGTTCGAAGGCCCTTCAACCTTATGAAACTGGGATTTGGGAAAATCGAGCTTAGATTTTTATAGGAAGCATAGAAAAAATGACTCCATTACCAAGTACTCACTTAATTTTAATGAACCCACATCTATAGAAATTAAGATTTGTATGGATACAAAACTTGGTTTCATTTCAACTTAAATGCAACCATATCTTCATAAGCTTAGATGTCATCCTACGCCTTAACAGTTTGATGTTTAAGTATTTCACCACATCCTTTGTGCCCACCTTGATGCCAATAACATTCACCCCCTGATGGGCAAGTTGCAAATTTAAGCATATCCGAATATGGTCTATCTCACCTACCTAGTGATGTGTCATAATATTCCACATTTTATCTATATGTTTACACATCAAAATGATTGCTTAAATCCCGATTTTATACGCTTTTACGCTAATAACCAGAACTATTTGACTTTAAGAGCATTTGCTTTCATTTCAGGGAATATCGAGCAATTCGGAGTATATTGGAGAAGAGGGCACAGACACCGAAACGGGAGCACCAGCGGCACCGCATTTGATGACTCAAAGCTGCTGGGGAGCAAGAGAGAAGAAGCCAAGAAGAGAAGGAGAAAAGAGAAGGCAAGGAAGAGGATTTTTCCAGGTCGCTCGGCCGAGCGCATCATGCGCTCGGCCGAGTTGAGACACCAAAGGGAGAGGTTGAGCTTTCAGAGTAGTGCTCGGGTGAGCAACTTGACCCGCTCGACCAAGAGACCAAGTCGCTCACCCGAGCCAGCTGTCAGGAGAGCTCCTATTTTTGCCCTTCCACTCTCTGGAATTTTGGAGCTTAAAGCGCTCGGTCGAGCGACCGACCACTCGACCAAGCGACATCAATTCCAACCGAGCGACATGGATTCCTCGAAGTGAGCACTCGTTCGAGCGGCTACCCCGCTCAACCGAGCGGCTACCCCGCTCGACTGAGCGGCCCCTTCTCCAAGCACCGATGTCAAACGCCAAAGGGAGTGCTCGATCGAGCGATAGGGCACGCTCGGCCGAGCGCAATGTTGACAGACCGCTTTTAGGTCATTTTTAGGATATTGGAGGGAGGCTATAAATAGAGATGTTGAGCCATCATTTGGACATGCCATTTTTAGCCCCTTTCTCTTATTTTCTGTCTTTGGGGAGATTTTCAGAGGTTAGGCTATGCCCTAGGCCCCCTCTTGGATGTTTATGTACAGGATCTTCATTAGATAAGTATTCTTCCTTGTTAAATCTCTTTTGTTGTCTTTCTTATGTGTTTTGCTGTTTGAATCCTTTATTGCTTTCATTTTACTTGCTTGTGATGTTGATCCTTGTTGTCCCCATCTCTTGTGTAATGATTGAGTAGATTTATTACTAGGATTAGGGATGAAGCCTAGGATTCTAGGGTCAGGGTGATGGGTTAACCTTATTTGGACGAATCTAGGGTTGTCCTATGGTGGTTTGAACATGGGTTTTGGGAGATTAGCCCAAGGATCAGGGTATCGCGAAGGTGGCTCCGTATCCTGGGGAGAATCCCCACGAATCTGATTTGGGCTTAACGGCCGTTCTCCGGGGCGCATGATTAAGAGAGTGACACGAGAGCCGAGGCGATCGCTAATCCCCAATCCTCTAGTCGGTGACTACGAGAGCACGCCGATTGCTAGAACCAACCATATGATAGCGTCACACTTCGTAGATCACGAGAGTGGATGAGGATCTGCGAGGCGGGACCAAGTGTAAGGCTTAATGCACGCATTCCCGTGCGAAGTTGACTACGAGAGCACGGCTTTCCATAGGAATGCGTTAGACGAGTAAGACCAACAAAATTTAAGTACTCGTTTCTATCTCTGGATGTGACACTCCTACCCTCACCCATCGTCCGACGAAAGGACCCTTGACTCGTTATTCAAACCCGAAAATCCTAGCGGGGATTCCCGACACCCTAGCGATCTTTCTCTCAATTGTTTTCTCTTTGTTGTGTTTGTTTTATTTTTGTGTGGAGTCTTTGGTCGTGCCTTGCTGATCGTGACACCCTCGCATTCCACTTCCATTGCCATTACGACCTCCTTTGTAATCCACCTCCACCAATAAATTCGAAGTCCAATCAACCTAGGAATCAATAGGTAGTATAAGCAACGCCTTCCTGTGGATTCGACCCCGAACTCATCAGGAATATATTGCACTGACACTCTTGCACTTGGGGGGTGAGGGCGTGCATTACCCTTTTGGGGGGTGCGCATCCATACAGAACAACAAAATGGTGTCGTTGTCGGGGAGGAGTTTCGCCATATTAACTATGTATCACAGTTATGTTATTAGACTTCGAATAAAAAGAAAATTTATAAAGAGAAACAAAGAGATATATTTTTCCCGCCAATGCTTTATTGCTCTCTTTTTCTTGTAACACTGATATCTTTTCCAGGTTGTTGTTTTTGACTATTCAGGAACAATGAAACAATTTTGGGATTATTCAGGGGAAGATTATTCGGCACAGTATGAGGCTCCAATGGCAGAATACAGATATTATCCACAAGACCCATACTACCAGATGGATGGATATGACCACTACTTAGGGTGCTATGCCTACTATGAGTCTTGTGACGTGCAGGGACACATACCTTACGAAAGCCGCGTTTGTCTCTTGAGTCTGGACCATCCCATCAATTTGGCACTCGCACAAATGGAGGAGAGTAGGGGAACTCTTTAATTTCAACATGAGGAAACCTGCCCCAAGCTGAAGGAAACCTTTGACCAACTGCAATAGGTGGTCGATGATACCAGCAGGACTCTTCCATCTCATGAACCCGAGGGAGAGAATGAGGACACATTCTCGGGCATATTGAGTAGCATTTTGGATAAAGTTTGATCCACCGGTCCAATGACGCTAGTTGCAGGTGATCCTTCTGAGCGTAAATTTCACAATTTTATTACTCATCGCATCTCTTCTGCAGGTATCATTGATGATGGTGTCCATGCTCGAGTTGAGGGTGTCAGGATATACTTGTATACCGTGGAGGAGATGCCTGAGGCCATAGTATCACCTGCACCTACTGAGGAGGAGGCCGAGTCAGTGCATGTCGAGGAGGCTGTGCTAGCAAAGCCAGAGCAGATCGTTGAGGGGGACACTATTAGGGACAAGGATACAAATATTCACGTAGAGCCCGAGAATTGCACACCTTCAAATGAGCTCCCGCAGCTGCCTCCACCATGCACTATGGCAGAGGACCGCCCACCAGAGCTTACTGCTCCCACTCAGGGAGATATTTCTACCCATTCCATCTCTGAATCTTGTATTCCATTCAATATTTACTTTGATTCAGATATTTTTGACACGTCGTACCTTTTACAGGACACATATAATTATGGACTGGAGGTATGCTTGGACGTGTCACTACTTAAGGAACCTGCCGAGGAGCACAATGAGGAGTCACCTGGCGAGACCCACTCATATGCTAGAATTGCCTGAACAACCCAAAATGAACGACGAGAAATTGCCTGTCGTGGTACATGAGAGCAGAGATACATTTTCAAGGAAGTGTCGTCAATCGTTTTTATTTTACATATTTCATTTGATGACCTTCTTTGGAAAACTTTTATTATGGGGAAAAATTATCCACATCAGATTGATGCGGCTTATCTCTTTCTGGGTACAGGTGGAGTCCCTGGAGAGATGCTGGAAGCCTCACTGCTGGAATCTAATGCAGTCTGTGGAGACACACACCTGGCGGAGCCACGGAAGGATCAGCTGGAGCAGGTGCCTGCACCAGCAAAGATACTGGATCCGCCTTTTGCTATAGGTGGTATCAATCCAGTAGTGTAGCTGTAGTGTAAACTTTTATGCTTTAAATAAACATGAATACTCTCGATAGCGAGATGACCGTATAGGATTTCTATGATTTCCTAGTTTAATAAATTCACTCCATGATGGTTGCTTAATTATCTTTTGCACCCAACCTACTATTTATCATCGTTGCCCGCCCTTATATTTGGTGCTTATTTCACCTCTCTTCCTAATTTTTAAGCCCATCTGTCCACACCGGGCACCCTCTGATATAGCTTGGGGGAGATATTAATTTGTTGTGTGGCCCCCCTATTTTGTCGTTGCCCGCTATTTTATATCATTCACACATTGAGGACAATGTGACGTTTAAGCTTGGGGGAGTGCACAGTGCATGCACTTTGCTTCATCGTGAAACAGATTTTAAACTTTCTTATGAACCATGTTCACCTCTCTGTTTATGTCTCATATGCTTCATTTTCTATGAAATATTGTGGATTTTTATGAACTATTATATCTGCTAGATTAGAGTTTAATTCCTTGATTAGAGTATCATCGTTAATATGCTTTTTCGTAGTAGAATATATAGTTTCACAACCATTTTCTCGAAACAGTTGAGCTAAAAATGAATGAATCAAATCTGAAAATTATTTGACTCTTGCTGATTTGATTGATAATTCTATTGCTTCATGGATGTTTAGTAATTCAAAAGAGATAGGATAACCACACGACAACCAAAGTAATGACAATTAGAATTCCTAAAACTGAGCCATGTCTAGATTCTATGCTTTTTCCTTTTCATTTGTCTATAGCCAAATAAACGATCTTTGATCGTGCCTTGCATTCCATCGCGTTTACGTGAGTTTGCAAAAATCCCAATAATACAAAAATCAAACAAATATCCTAAATAAAAGGCCCGAGGGGTTCTTTGTAGCCCGATGCCCTAAGACCGTCTGGTCTGGGATGCATAGGCCGCATCTTGTATATATTGAGTTATCTCGTGTATATAAGGAAAGAAAAATATGTATATAAGAAAATTGTATAGCCAAAAGTAATTGTAAAAAGAAAAATTCCATATCATTGCCCCACTTTCTTTATAGAATAAAGATTTTGGCAAAGTTGATGGGTTCCAGGAGTCATGAAATGAGCGTAGTGTGGTGATGCCTTACCTTAATTGAATTTACTAACTCATTCCGTGAAGCTTAACAAAACACCATGCATGCTTGAAACTATTTGATCATGACATATTCATACTGCTTAGAGAATGAGTTGTAGACGTTGGATTCATTTCTTTGAACTTAGTATATTTCATGATAAACTATGAAAGGGTGTAGCTCTACTCTTATTTTACCGTTTATCGAGTTCATTACGTTTATTGAAATCCATGATATCTTCATTTGATCGAGACTTTACTATTTTGCATGAATGTGTGTTCTAATCATTTTGCTGTGTGTTCACGAATTCTTACTGTTAAGGCTAAAATTAATAGAGATAGTTGTCAAGCTGACGTAGACTCAAAGCGCGAAGTTGGAGCCTCGTCAGCAGGTGGAGTTAGACCCTTGGTTGGAGGAACCAGGGTCGAATAATGGTGGTTGGAGGTGATGTGACCTTCGACCGACCCTCGGGCGGCCGTTGCATCGATCATTCAAGTTTGGAGAGCTCAACGTCGACATTCGATGCTTAAATAGCGATCGTGGATCTACACCACAGTGACTCTTAGGGGGGTCGGATCTGGGTTCCAACCCAAATCCCATCCGATGCTTAAGTTAGTGTGGAACTTAAGGAAGAGAGGGAACTTGGTGTAGCTAAGATCGACCCATGGAGCTTCGTCTCTAGACAGACGACGCAAGCTCGAATATAAGAATGGTAAAAGTGAGAAGATAGAGTTCTATGTCTTAGACCTCGTACCTTGAAGATGGAACCCATTTACCTTCGTTCGCTGGTCTATTTATAGGTAGTTCCTCCTTGATGATGTGTAACTGCCCCTCACTGATTGGGGCACGATCTTGTCTGGAATTCGAGTTAACGGCTGTCCATTTACTCGGTCCCATTAACTTCCCCTCAAATGTCGGCACCAGCCCAATGATCGAATGACCCATTCGTCTGACTCAGTAGTACCCCGCTTAGAGCATGGAGAGTATTGGGTCGCGGAACCTAATCGGGTCAGGTATGCGGATATCCAAATTGGATTCTGTTGAGTATGGGACTCTCCACCTTGATTTTGATGATGATCAAACATAAATCATTGTGACTAACTCTTGTGATTGCAGTTAGCTAAAAAGTCACCAATTAGACATTCAAGAAGATCAAAAGTGACTACACGTGTTGATTCAAGTGGAGAACTTGGTAGATCAACAAAGGTGAAGCATTGGCTTGAAGAACTCAAAGGTTACCTCAATCCTCAAGCCAATGGCATCAACAAATGAATAGAGATTCAATCCAAAGAAAACAAAGGAATGGATGATTCAAAAGCGTCAAGGACACCTTGAGGATCAAAGACTATGACGTTGGAGACATTCAACTAAAAGACTCAAGACCTTGAAGAGTTATAGAGATCGTCGCCAAAGTACTTTGTTCATATCAAGCGACGTCCCAAGACTTCCTCAGAAAGCGTGATCGTTGTGCCTGAAGCTCCGTTGAAGCTCAAGGAGTTATTAATGAAGTCTATGGATTCGAATTCTCCATGTTGAAGCTTCGAAGACGGTTTGTCATGTTATTTATATTGTCTTCTAGCATCCTCTCATAGAATGTTAAGCATTTAGTAGTATTTGCCTAGAAATCTTCATAACTATCATATCTTATCTCTAGGATTGCCTTAGAAGCCCTTAGAAAGTTTCCCGAAGCTTATCGCTTCTTTTCATGGCTTTATATGCATCTTAGTTGGTTCAAGAAGGATGGTTAATCGATTAAAAGTCAATCTAGTCGGTCCAAGAAGGTTCATCGACCGACTAATTGTCAAACTAGTGACAACTAGTCGGTCGATGAACCTTCTTAGACCGACTAGTTTCAAAACTAATCGGTCAGTGATCCTTCTTAGACCGACTAGTGCTTACCCATTATTTCACCATATTCTCTGTCAACCATCTAGTCGGTCCAAGAAGGTTCACCGACCGACTAGTTGCAAAACTAATCGATCAGTGATCCTTCTTAGACCGATTAAGCAGCTTCAGAAATAGATCCGTTGGGCATTTAATGCCACGAATCTTGTGATCTATTTTGTCTCTTCCTATATAAGTTTGAGTTGCTTCAAACCAGATAATCAAGCCAGTTATAGAGACATTTCTAAGATCCAAGAGAAGAGCATTCAACTCAAATTTCTAGGCTCTCTCCTTTCACAAGAATCTCTCCCTTTCTCTTTGAGCCCTAATTCCTCAAGAGAGATTCTCATTCTTTGTGAACTACTCAAGCTAAGAGCTTGAATCAAAGTCACCAACTTCACCCTAGCCATCTATTACTGTTCATCTTGGTGGAGCTAGGGTTTGGTGCTAACTACTTCCTCAAAATCCATTCTTGCCCTAACTCAGTAAGTTTTTCTCAAGGCATATGATTTTGTGGTAAGTGTTGTTTATTTCATCTTATTTGCTATTTAATATTTTGCTCTCGGTTTGTGAGAGTGTGCTTAGTCCCAAGTTCTGGGATTAAGGTCTTTGTGTGTTCCCGGGTTGTGGGATACATGGACATCGATTGTAGGTCGATTGCACTTGTTGGAGGTTTTCCACAAGTGGGCTAAAGTAAAGCTCTAGTGGTTTTACTAGAGTATCCGGAGGGGATCCGGGTGTTGCTGGATTAGGGCACGGGGAACAAGTCGGGGAGACTTGGGTGGCACCGAACCAGGGTACATTGCATGTTAGCATTGCATTCTTCCTTGCGTTATTGATCACTTATTTCATTCCGCATTTGTTGGTTAATTAGGGTTTTATTTGGTGTAAATTGCTTATAATTCTATAAAACACTATTCACCCCACTCTAGTGTTTATTCCTCATAGCACAGGGTCACTACAATTGGTATCAGAGCGAGGTAATAGCTATGGCAACCAACAACAACAACACACGAAGCCCTTTTCCACCATATCTCCTTGGGCCCAACTATCAAATTTGGTGTGTGAAGATGAAGGCCTATATTCAATCCATCGATGAGAATTATTGGCAGCTTGTGGAGAAGCCCTTTCGCGCACCTACCACTTACGTACATAAGTGGACAAATGAGCAAAAAGAATTGGTGAAGAAACATGAAGAGGTAATGAATATCTTGCTTGATTTTTTAGCTTATGATATTCTTATGCGTGTGTCCAAGGCAACA
This sequence comes from Scilla litardierei, assembly GCA_030789695.1. Lineage (NCBI taxonomy): Eukaryota > Viridiplantae > Streptophyta > Magnoliopsida > Asparagales > Asparagaceae > Scilla > Scilla litardierei. The sequence continues at coordinate 48,206,424 of CM061137.1, read as the reverse complement.
ACGGCATATCAAATATGGCACATGCTAGCGGAGCAAGATGAGTCCACCTCGGAGTGATCTTCCTCCAATGATGAAAGGGATTCATTCATGGGTTTGATGGCACGAGAGGACGCCACTAAGGGTGACTCTAGTGACGAATCAAGTGATTCAAGTGAAAGTGATAGCGACGATGAAGAGGTAACAATGGATGATCTTAGAATTGCAAATGAACAATTATTTGATAAATATCAAAAGCTTATGCATAGATATTGTGATGCTAAATATAAGATTGCTAGTCTCACTAACACATCTACATGTAGCACCTCAAACAGTGACACCATTGTTGAGACACTTGCTATTGAGAAAGCAAGTTTGCTTACTCAAAATGGCATGTTGAGAAAAGAGGGGGAGTCCCTCAAATCTCAACTTGATCATGTTTCCATTGTGGATAGTAACGATCTTGAGATTGAAAATCTTCAATCTCAAAACACTAGTTTGGGCATTGAGAATGAGGATCTCAAATCCTAAGTGCACGAGCTCACCACACATGCATCCACCTTGAATGCCACTATTTCTGTAATTTCGAAGAAATATGAGCTCATGTCCTCCATTGTTGAGAGACTCAATAATGGAAAGGAAAATTTGGATGATTTGCTAAGGAATCAACTACCGGCAAACCATCATGTTAGCCTTGGTTATTCTAAGGCAAGTGCATCTGATGCACGCACCTCCTATAGTGAAGTAACTATAGATTTTGAGAGGCCATCCTCTGGTGCATCATCGAGTGGTGTCTATAACAACTTGGGTAGTTCTACTACTAAGGAAACCACCACTCATATTCCTCCCTTCTTTGCAAAGAAACCCACCAAGGGTGGACATCAAATGAAGAGACATGCTTTCATGTACACCAATACACGTAGGAATGCCTCCACTCCTCACATTCCTACATATAAGAGTTTTTATGTTCCACATCCACGAGCATGTGCAAACACTCATTTGAGACACTCTCAAGCACGTACTCATGCTCATGTACCTTCACAAGCTTATGATCACACATCACATCCACATGTGCATGCTTATTCTCCTGATCATCCTCATGCATACACACCTCATATTCATCCACGTATGTATGCAACACCACACCATGGACCATATGCCCATCATCATGCTTTAGCACAACGTAATGTTCCATACACATTTCCTCATGCTCTTGCTAGATCTCATGTTCCTAGGCCACATGCACCACGTAGAGATCAACCTTTTGTGCATGTAACCACTAGGAAGAGGATACCCAAATCATACACTATTTGGGGTCCTAAGAACACTAGTAATCATGCTAAGGATATGTATGTGCAATCTTATATTCATGATATTATTTTGAATGATGATTATGTTGGGAAATCACGGTCCTCTTGGACTTGGTTTCCAAAGGGCTAGTTTCGTTAATACAACGTGCTTGGTACCATAAGTTTATATTCATTCTATGGGTACCAAAGCATTTGTGTTAAGAATTGGTTTATTCTTTTGTTTGCATATTGGTCTTAGATACTCATGTTTGTTAGAAACTTAAATTCATATTGAATTTGATTTCTATTGTTTGATTATTAGTAAATCATTGTGTTTATGATTTTTCATGCGTAGAATATTTAATACTTTATCATGCAACACATGCTTTGGTTCATATTTATGTTTTTTTGCATGTGTTACATGTCATACTTTTGGATTAATATACATATTTACTTTTGGTACTATTGGTACATGCATGTATTTGGTTAAATATTTATCAAGTGACATGATTACATGTAACATAAAAATTGTGTATGATTACATTAGGATATGGGTTACAATTATTTGAATTTAGTATTTTAAATTTGTTGCCTAACCCATAGGATCCAAAAAGGTTTTTGGATACCAAAATTATGTTATCTAGGTTCAATCCACTTTGGGATACCAACTCTACCAACTCCTTGATTTGCAAAGATTTTCATTCAAATGGAGTTGATGGTGCTTAAGTGATGCACCAAAGTAGGGGAAGCTCAATGTTGTAAGTATATTCTTACATTTGGTTTCCATGTGTGTTGGATGCATGTAGATGTCACTTTGTATTTGAGACTATCTCATGCATATCCTATGTTTGCATAGTTTGTGTCTTGTATGTCATTCATGTCTATGTATTTCATGTGTGTCAAATTCTTGACTCATGTGCATTGTGTATTCATAATCCATACTCATTGTGTATTCTCATATGTTTATTCAAGGATTATTTATAACATGTGGCTTAAAAATTTTCATGTTAGAATTAATGCTCATTTGCATGTTTCACACACGGAACACGCTTATATTTATGTTCCACTTCACAAGCGTGCATACCAACTTCCTACTCATGCCACTACACAATCTCTACTTAAGATTCCCAAATCACTATCTTTTGGATTCCTAAGATTGTTTCTAGGCATGGTATGAACACACATATAGAATCGTATATTAGGAATGACATATTCTCATGCGACTATATATATAAAAATCAAACTCAGTCTTTATTTGATTTCCACCTTGCTTACTGACTCATATTGCACTTCATTGCTTGGGTACATACTTGTATGATTATAATAACTCCTATTAATGCATGTCATGCATTTCTATTGATGAGTGTTATTTACAATTGGTAAATGATTGGTTATTGGACTACTTGATTTTGTTCCTTAACCTATTGGATCCAAAAAAAATTTTGGATACCACCAATTGTTGAATTGTCACATTGTTGTGCAAGATGCCTACTCTACACACTCCTTGGTTTACAAATGATGGATCAATTCAAAGGAAAGGATGGTGCATTGGAGATGCACACATCTAGGGAGAGCTAAATGATTGTAAGTATGTGTTTTGTACAATTGGTATTTTAATATATTGGTTTTGACTACCATGTTTATAATTGTTATTTTAATATATTCGATTGTGTAATATAGCATACTTCTTCATTAGCTTATTCTTGTCACACCCTCATGAAGATTGTTTGTTTATGTGACTACCGTGTTCATGTATGTCATATATGTCTTATTACGACTCATGTACCATGGTAGCTATAACATTCATATAATGAATTGGTTAGTTGCTTATTGATGTTCATATCTTTTGCATGCCATGAATAAGATTAATGATTTGGGATCTTTATGCATATTTGTTCATTGTATCACCACACATCTCATACTTTTCTTATAGTTTGTATGATTATCTTTATGAGACGTATTGATATGATTTGGGGTGATCAATGTATGTTGCTTGTCATTTTAATTACTTCATGACTGATGTTTAGCTATAATTTTATTCGAGAGATCTTTCATGTCTATAGCTAAATCTTTCATGTATGATATTTTCACAAGTGACATAATACTCATTCATATTAGTTGGTGATCTTCAAGCTATATTTCTCACTATGTCATCTCTCATCTCATGCTCATATTTTATGCTATTTTTTATGAGTTGTTAGAGATAATTTGTGCTATACACGATCATATTAGTTTTATATTGTGTTTGATGATATGTATATTCTGTCATCGATATTCTTCCATAAATATATCTTGATGCACTATGACTTCATTAATGCTACCTCCGATTAAATTGTGCTTTCACAAGTCTTTTATTCTATTTGCACAATTGGTATGCATGCATACGATGCTCTTGTTAACTTTATTCGTTTATGTCCTACCTTGTGACTTTGAACGGAGACTATCTTCATTATATCGTATATCTTTGCTCATGTCTAACTTCATGCCTTTGCTCAAAAGATGTTTTGTCACATTATGCCTCATGTTGAATCCTTTGTGATAATTGAGCTAGGATGAGATCATGTCTCTATTTGTTCACTTGGTTTCCTTCACAAGTGATGTCAAGATCTTGACATTATTTGCCTGCTTTGCATACTTTGTTAGACTATTGATATTGGATATCATCTTTACATGCTCTTGCTTGATGCTAGTTTTGAGCTTATGATATAGTACTTATCTTCCTTATGCTCATGGCATTCCATGCTTATCATTGACTCATTATGTGAGTATCTCTTCTGGAATGCATGCTAGTACTATGGTTCTTTTGAACATTGTTTCAATTAGTTACCTATTGTGCTAGAATTGTGTATGCCATATGTTTTATGAAGTTACTATCTCTATTTTGGCATAACACTTTTGCGTGATATAGATATTTGATATTCATTTTTTATTTATCACCTTGTCACCCCACATCGCACACTTCACTTAGATTTGGTATGCTTATTATTGGAGATGCTTTGTGGAGTTTAGCTGGAGCTACTTTTGGAGATGATTTGGTATGCCTACAATTGGTATCACATGCCATTATACTTAATTTGTGTTATTATTTCATAACATAATTGTGTACACATGGCTAAGAATTTCCATAGTCATGATTGTTGCATTTTTTTATGTTTGACTTAGATCTCAGTTTATTGATATTATTTGTTGATCTATGTCATTGTTGTATGTCATATGTCATGCCCTTGCTCAAGGACAGTCTATCATATTATGCTTAATGTTATAACTTTTGTGATAGTTGAGTTTGTCTGTGTACTTGACACTATTTGAACACTTGTTTTTCTTTCACAAGTGATGTCATGATTTTTGCATTGTTATCCATATTCTTTATCATATTTATAGCTAGTAGCTACTGCTAATTATGCTATTGTCACTTTTCTAACACTGCTCACACTACTCTTTACAATTAGTATCTATTGTAATCTTTTATCACATATGCTTATTGCTTATCTTTTTGTGATAATTGAGGGTGGTTGAGTTGTTGTTGGATATTTGCTCTTGCAATTGATATCTTTACATTTGATATACCTTTTTGTTAAATGACAATTGGTAACTTTACAATTGTTTTCCACACTATTTTTGCATTTGTTGTTTCAATACCCCCATGTCTTTTTGGTAATGACAAAGGGGGAGAGAAATAAACAAAGGATGTGCTTTGTGCTTATTAAATGTTGAGTGTTAAACAATAACTTGAATCATATAGCCTTTATGTATGATCGATCATATATATGATTCAGGGGGAGCATTGGTGATTACCTTGGTTTGTATTGATTACATTTTGTATATGTTGGTTATCATGCTCATGTTTATGATGTGTATCACCTATATGATTTGTATTGTGCACGCATATCATTTTTGGTCATTCATGCGATATATACACAACCTCATGTGATACACACACTATTAACTGCTGAAGGATGCTATTGATTATTGATATTAACTTGATTGGCATCATTGCAGGGGGAGTAAGTATATTTAATGCACAATTATTTATTTTGTTTAAATTTGGTTTGTCATCATCAAAAAGGGGGAGAATGTTGAGTATTGGACTCTCCACCTTGATTTTGATGATGATCAAACATAAATCATTGTGACTAACTCTTGTGATTGTAGTTAGCTAAAAGTCACCAATTAGACATTCAAGAAGATCAAAAGCACTACACGTGTTGATTCAAGTGGAGAACTTGGTAGATCAACAAAGGTGAAGCATTGGCTTGAAGAACTCAAAGGCTACCTCAAACCTCAAGCCAATGGCATCAACAAATGAATGGAGATTCAATCCAAAGAAAACAAAGGAATGGATGATTCAAAAGCGTTAATGACACCTTGAGGATCAAAGACTATGACGTTGGAGACATTCAACTAAAAGACTCAAGACCTTGAAGAATTATGGAGATCGTCACCAAAGTACTTTGTTCATCTCAAGCGACGTCCCAAGACTTTCTCAGAACGCGTGATCGTTGTGCCTGAAGCTCCGTTGAAGCTCAAGGAGTTATTAATGAAGTCTAGGGATTCAGATTCTCCATGTTGAAGCTTCGAAGATGGTTTGTCATGTTAATTATATTGTCTTCTAGCATCCTCTCATAGAATGTTAAGCCTTTAGTAGTATTTGCCTAGAAATCTTCATAACTATCATATCTTATCTCTAGGATTTCCTTAGAAGCCCTTAGAAAGTTTCCCGAAGCTTATCGCTTCTTTTCATGGCTTCATATGCATCTTAGTTGGTTCAAGAAGGATGGTTAATCGATTAAAAGTCAATCTAGTCGGTCCAAGAAGGTTCACCGACCGACTAGTTGTCATACTAGTCGGTTGATGATCCTTCTTCGACCGACTAGTTTCAAAACTAATCGGTCAGTGATCCTTCTTAAACCGACTAGTGCTTACCCATTATTTCACCATATTCTCTGTCAACCATCTAGTCGGTCCAAGAAGGTTCACCGACCGACTAGTTGCAAAACTAATCGGTCAGTGATCCTTCTTAGACCGATCAAGCAGCTTCAAAAATAGATCCGTTGGGCATTTAATGCCACGAATCTTGTGATCTATTTTGTCTCTTCCTATATAAGTTTGATTTGGTTCAAACCAGAGAATCAAGCCAGTTATAGAGACATTTCTAAGATCCAAGAGAAGAGCATTCAACTCAAATTTCTAGGCTCTCTTCTTTCACAAGAATCTCTTCCTTTCTCTTTGAGCCCTAATTCCTTAAGAGAGATTCTCATTCTTTGTGAACTACGCAAGCTAAGAGCTTGAATCAAAGTCACCAACTTCACCCTAGCCATCTATTGCTGTTCATCTTGGTGGAGCTAGGGTTTGGTGCTGACTACTTCCTCAAAATCCATTCTTGCCCTAACTCAGTAAGTTTTTCTCAAGGCATAGGATTTTGTGGTAAGTGTTGTTTATTTCATCTTATTTGCTATTTAATATTTTTCTCTCGGTTTGTGAGAGTGTGCTTAGTCCCAAGTTGTGGGATTAAGGTCTTTGCGTGTTCCCGGGTTGTGGGATACACGGACATCGATTGTAGGTCGATTGCACTTGTTGGAGGTTTTCCACAAGTGGGCTAAAGGAAAGCTCTAGTGGTTTTACTAGAGTATCCGGAGGGGATCCGGGTGTTGCTGGATTAGGGCACGGGGAACAAGTCGGGGAGACTTGGGTGGCACCGAACCAGGGTACATTGCATGTTAGCTTGCATTCTTCCTTGCGTTGTTGATCACTTCTTTCATTCCACATTTGTTGGTTAATTAGGGTTTTATTTGGCGTAAATTCCTTATAATTCTATAAAACACTATTCAACCCCCTCTAGTGTTTATTCCTCATTAGCACAGGGTCACAACAGATTTATACCAGTGCAGTAACAATGGCCCCCATCATTTGCGCCTTAGGAATCGTGCTGACTGGGACCGAATGATGAGTAATCTCCTTAAATGTGCACGGTTTTTGAAATATCTGATTTTATTTGTGCCGCCAAAACCCTTTTGCCTTTGGAGCGATCTCCGCCGTCTCTCGTGGCTGGCCATGGACATGTGATGTGAATCAGATGTCAGCCGATTGGATTCCTTCATATAAAAGAAAGAAGCGAGAAAAATAGCAGAGATCTCCACGCTTCATCTTTCTCCTTGTTTGGCAAGCTCGCTTCCATCGTTGCCTCCCTGGAGATTGCTTATCTCCATTTCAATGTATCCTCCATCTTCAACTCTGATCTTTTCCAGGCTCGTCGGGCATGTTTGCTCCGGTTGTGTTCAAGGTGCTGACCCCTGAGGGGCTAGCGGAGCGCCTCTGGCCCCCTCGCTACGTGGAAGTTCCTGGGAAGGGTAAAGGAATTTGGGTTGAGCCCAGCCTTCCCATTCGTCGAAGGGATCGGAGGTCGAAGGTCCTTAGAGTCATCTTAGACATTGCCCCTAGGTTTTCCCTTGATCTGACTACTGTGGTTTGGCGGGGTTGTTTCTGTGATCCCTTTAGGGTTAGAGTACCCACTTCAGATGAGAGAGAGTATTTCCCACGAAAGAAAGAGGTTGGGGTGTATCTCAAATCTTTTTGCTTAGGACTCCGATTTCCTCTTCACCCCTTCATTGTGGAGGTTCTGTGCTCCTCGGAGCTTTCCATCTGTAGACTCGCCCCTCAAGCCTTCCCTCCCTTAGTTGGCTTCATTGAGTTGTGCGAGCTTTATGGAGTTCGTTCGACCCTTGGGATGTTCGGGTATTTTTAAGGATAATAGCCGACCCTCACCAAGTGTGGTACCATATTGTTGCTCGCCCAGGTACGAGGCTCATATACGATCTTCCATTTTCCGACCCTAGGTGGATGGATACCTTCGTGTTTGTCGTTCTTCCTAATCTGGGACCGTTTCTCAATGGCTAGAGTTCTCCGAACCCCGAGCTTGCGATGGAGTCCCATCTGTCTTTGGAGCAGGTCAGAGCCAGGTTGTCGCCGGGTGAGGCCGAGGCAGTGAAGACTCTATTGTGTCGACTGGGACAAGACAGGTCGATTCATTACTTGTTGGATGACCACACGATAAAGATCCTTCTATGGAGCCCGGGTAATGTATCTCGAATCTATGTCTTTCTTTCTGCAACTCACGATAATTATGCTCATTGCCTGTAGATATGACCAACGGAAGCCGACGCAGTGGCGAGTCCAGTTTGGACCGGGTCTAGAAAGAGAAACGTTAGAAGAAGAGGACTGGCAAAAGGTCGGGTGCCCGTGTCGACTGATCGAGTGCACACATCGAGGGATCCGGCTCTCGGTCGCCTCTCCACGTCCACCAGAGCTCCTCGTCCGAAGGGGGAGAGACTAGGCAGGCATCCAGGCCTTCTTCCGGAGCTTCTTCGAGGGAGGCCTCCAGCCAGGCTCCTGCACGGCCCCCTATGCTCCTCGCTTCTGTCGTGGTTGCAGAGCTGTGGGAGGTGGTCGACGTCGACATTGTCGATGTAGCTGAGCCGACTGAAGTGGTCAGCCAGAAGAGGGAGATGCCTCCCACGGGGAGGAGGAAATTCTGAAGATGATACGAGTGGAGGAGGAGGATCCCACGGGGAAAGGCAAGAGGGTCGCTCCTCTCGAGGCTCCGAAGGTGGTGGAGATCTCTTTGGTGTCTCATGCATCCACGACGCCCCTTATAGATCTGTGGCCTTGGGGTGACATTGTGTCTCCTGCTCCGTTGGTCCGCCCGATCCCAGGGGAGTTCGATCGAGCGTTACTGCTCAATCGGCTCTCGTCTCGATCCCTGGGGCCAATCCAAGGTGAGATTCATCTCCCCCCTTCGTGATATGCAAGGAGGAGTCGACCCTGAAGGACTTCGGGATGATCGTCAGGTTGGTGGAGAACTCGATCCTCCCCCAGGACCTGGAGTTCTTGCAGAAGTTGGACCTCGAAAGGGTGGCCAACTTCTTCGTAGGGAGCGGACATCAGGTATGTCACTCAAGCCTTTCTTAGTCGTCGACCAAGTCTGTTGTTGCCTTCGACTAACCCTTTGTCATGTTTGCATATGTCTATCCTCGGGGCTGTGCTGTAATGCCAGGCTGCCGATTTCATTGAGGGAGGTCGACGGGTGGTGGACACAGAGCGCAAAGTGCTCTGCTTTGAGGCATGGGTGAAGGAGGCGGAGGAGGCCTTGGCGAAAGCTCTCGCGGACAAGGCGGCAGTTGAGTGGGAGGCGATTGAGGCTAAGGATAGCCTGTCGTCGCTATCGGGCCTCAACAAATCCACCGAGCTTCAATGGTGGTTGGAGAGGTCCCAACTCGAGGAGGAGCTCGACGCCTTCAAGAAGGAGACGATCGAGCTTCAGGCCAAGGCTTGTGATGCCGAGAGGTGGGCGGAGGCCTGTAAGGCAGAGAAGGCCGAGCTCCAGGCCAAGGTTGCAGGGCTCGAGGAGGCTGCCGCGAAGGAGAAGACAGAGCTTATGTCAAAGCTCGCGAAGGCGATGGAGGCTTTCACCAGCGTCTTTGTGTCTGGAAGCACTACCCTTCCCTCTTAAGCCAGCGGGCCTTTTTTTTTGCAAAACTTTGTAATTTTCTTTTATTTGAATAAATGAAAAGAAAATTTTTTTTGCTACCTTTCTCTTTTTTGTTTGAGTATCTGCGTGTGTATGGCCACTCAATGACTTAACTTGAAATTTCATAGAAATCTTTAGGCAAGTTATGTCGTGGATAGGTTAGGCGTATTCAATCAATGAACGTATCCCGTTAAACCATGAATCACACTTCCTTAGGTAGAGAGGGGAGAACCTCTTTCGGCATATGCACCTAGGTCATTCCTTGGCGAGGGACAAGGTCCCTTCGTCTTATGGTCGATGAGTATTGGGGGTCGCTCAGTGGCGAGGGGGGTTCCCTCAGCTTATGGCTGAGGACATGGGTCGTTCGGTGGCGAGGGGTGAGGCCCCTTCGACTTACGGCCGACGAGGGTCGTTCGGTGGCGAGGGGCGAGGCCCCTTCGACTTACGGCTGACGAGGGTCGTTCGGTGGCGAGGGGCGAGGCCCCTTCGACTTACGGCCGACGAGGGTCGTTCGGTGGCGAGCAGCGAGGCCCCTTCGACTTACAGCCGACGAGAATCATTTAGTGTCGAGGGGTGAGGCCCCTTTGCCTTACGGCCGACCATGGTCATTCGGTGGCGAGGGACAAGGCCCTTTCGACTTACGGCTGACGAGGGTTGTTCGGTGACGAGGGGCGAGGCCCCTTCGACTTACGGCCGACGAGGGTATTTCGACTGATGTCAAAGAACGATCTACTTTGCATTCATAATGACCATACATAGGGTAGCAAAAAATGAACGATCATTTTACCCCGTTTGTACAATCATTGATAATACTTCCGTAGATGCTCAGCGTTCTAGGGATGATGAAGTTCCCTATCATCCAAAGTAGCAAGTCGGTAGGTGGTAGGACCGAGTACATTGATCACTGTGTAGGGTCCTTCCCACTTCGCAGCGAGCTTCCTCTGCTTGAGAATCTCAAGAGTAAAAGCGGCCTTACGCAGCACTAAGTCGCCCACACAGAAGCTACGTTTGTGGACCTTAGAGTTGAAGTAGCGGGCCATGCGCCCCTTTTGTTCAATGAGAGTCGCTAAAGCTCGTTCGCGGACCTCGTCTACCACTTGTATGTTGAGCTCGAGGCTCTCTGAATTTCTTTCTTTGTCATAGTATTGGAGACGACCTCCACTGGGCCGATGGATTCGCACCCGTAAGCCAGCATGAACGATGTTTTGCCCGTCGAGGTTTTGTGGGTCGTTCTGTACGACCATAGTATACCGAGGATCTCGTCCGACCAAGTTCCTTCGAGCCCGGTTATCCTCTTCTGTAGGGGCCCGAGGATGCTTTTCTTTTGTCTATAGCCAAATAAACGATCTTTGATCGTGCCTTGCATTCCATCGCGTTTACGTGGGTTTGTAAAAATCCTAATAATACAAAAATCAAACAAATATCCTAAATAAAAGGCACGAGGGGTTCTTTGTAGCTCGATGTCCTAAGACCGTCTGGTCTGGGATGCATAGGCTGCCTCTTGTATATATTGAGTTATCTCGTGTATATAAGGAAAGAAAAATATGTATATAAGAAAATTGCTGGGCTTTATAAATAGGGTTTGTTGGCATTTATTTCAAAACTCTTAGAACTCTTAGATCATTAACTCTTGATATTGAATAAGCTTTCAAAGCTCCAACAAGCTCTCAAGCCATAATTTCTACACTTGTCTCCAAAGCATTCAAGGCATTCAAAGCTCATCTTCATGCTAGCTTTATTCCTCTATTGAGACAAGTAGTAAGTGCTCATACTCTCATCATTTAGAGCACATCGCACACACCTTCTTGCCTATTTCTATAAAGTCATATTTCAAGGCATATTGTGTAATTGATTTCATATTGAAGTATTTCATTTCTTTTCTATATCTTTGTTGAGATTACTCTCGGGTTGTGTGAGTGGACCATTCCCAGGTTGTGGGAAGTGGTGGTAAAGGTTGTATTGGATTTACACTAGCCGATATTTGGCAAGTGGGTATTAGTGGATACTAATCGCTAGGGGGATTTGCTAGTGGATTGCTGGAGTAGGATTTTAGGTAGTTGGGATTCGACTCATGGGAATCCAAACCAGGGTAAATCCTGCATTTTCTGAGTTGTTGTCATCACTTATTTATTCTGCACACTTGGTTGCATAATGGATTTTAATTAGGCATAAATTCCTTGTTATCTTCATAAAACACTATTCACTCCCCTCTAGTATTTTCTCCCATAGTTTCACATCCTACAATTGGTATCAGAGCGAGGTACTAACTATGGAAACCACCGACAACAACAAACAACAGCGATAGTGCTTCATCCATTGTCGAAGGCCAATCCACCATTCGGCCTCCACTATTTAATGGATTTAATTTTGGCTATTGGAAGGCACATATGGTAATCTTTCTCAAGAGTATATTACTGTGGAGAATGGTGGAGAAAGAGTACAAAGAACCCTTAGAAGAAGATTTCACCAAGTGGACTCCCGTTCAATTGACCACGGAGACGAACAATGCAAAAGTAATGAACTCGCTTATTTGTGCGTTGACGACGTCGAAGTTCAACAAGGTGTTGAACTGTATGTCCACATACCAAATTTGGAACCATCTCTTAGTCACACATGAAGGGACCACACAGGTGAAATTATTTAAACTTCATGTATGCATTCAAAGATTTGAGATGTTTCAAATGCAGGACAAGGAAAATATCTCAAGCATGTAAGCTAGGTTCATTGAAATTGTGAACGACCTAAAGGCACTAGTGAAGACCTACACTCAAGTAGAGAAAGTTTGGAAGCTCATGGACGTCACTCCGGAATGGGAGAAGAAGACCATGGACATTGAAGAAGGTAATGACATGTCCACATACACCATGGAATACTTCATTGGCAACCTCATGGCTTATGAGATTAGGAATTAAGACCGAGAGCAAAGGGAAGCTCCAAGGGGTCTAGCCGAACCAAAGAAGAAAGCCATTCCTTTCAAGGCCACATCGGACAATGAGGAATCCGATGATGAGATGGACTTAGAGTCAATGGCACTCATGTCCTGGAAGTTCCAAAGGTTCTTCCAAAAAGGTAACTTCAAATCCAAATCCAAGTTTAATACTAACAACACTTCTTCTCTTTGTTACAAATGCAATAAGCCAGGGTACATCAAGAAGGATTTCCCCAAGCTAAAGAACAAAGAAAAGTGGAAAGCTCCCAAATATAAGAAAGGAGAAAGTACAAAGAGAACAAGAAGAAGAAGGGCTTGGTTGGTATGACTCAAGTGAAGACTCGAGCATCGAGGACTCGGATGAGGAAAAGGGAGGGGTTACACACATGTGTTTCATGGCGAGAGAGGATCCTCCAAGTGACTATTCAAGTGATAGTGATAGTGATAGTGATACGGATGAAGCAACCATGGATGACCTTAGATTAGCTAATGAACAACTATTTGATAAGTATCAAAAGTTATTCAATTCTTATATGCTTGCTAAGGACAAACTTGCTAGTATTGCCACGTCTTCCATGTCTATCACTACGCATGTTGACATGACACATGACACACTTGTAAGGAGAAAGCCACTTTGCTGTCTCAAAATGATTCCTTGAGAAATGAGGTTATTTCCCTCAAATCTCATTTGGACCAAGTCCAAATTGTGGAGTGCGATGACATTGAGATTGAAACACTTTGATCTTAAAACACTCTTTTGGAAAATGAGAATGTTGCTCTCAAGTCCCAAGTGCACAAGCTCACCACTCGTGTATCCACCTTGGATACAAATTTCTCTTCACTTACGAAGAGATATGAGCTTATGTCTGCCAATGTTGAGAGGTTCAAAAAGGTAAGGACAAGTTGGACACGTTGCTTGAAAACTAACACCCTTCAAATCACCATGGTGGGCTTGGCTATTCTAAAGAAAATGATACTAACTAATGCACATCATATAGTGGAGCCACTATAGAATTTGTGAGGCCATCCTCTGGTGCATCCACGAGTGGAACCAACTCCCTCTTGAGTAGTTCTTCTACCAAGACATGCTCCTTTCTGCCAACACCCTCATTTGGAAAGAAACCCACCAAAGGTGAACCTCCAAAGAAGGGTCTTGTGTATATGTACACTAACACGTAAGCACATAGGAGAGCACTTACACACCAAGCTCCTACATATGATGAATTTTATGCACCATACCCTCGTGCACTTATCAACACACATTTGAGACACCCACATGTTCGCACTCAAACTCATGCAAATACTTATGCACATCCACCACATATGCATGCATGCTCACTCACGTGCTCGTCCACATGTTCCACATACTTCTTATGCTTCACATTCCTATGCATCACATGCATATACCCCAGATGTGAAATCACATATGTATGCTCTCATTGTACACATGCATCCTGTAAGACCACATGTTATTTACCATGCACACCCATATTATTATTACCCATATGCATCACACCATGGGTATGCACAAATACATTCACCACATACACACCCTAATGCATATGCTCACCCACTTGTATATATGTTGCATGCACCACATAGAAACCATCCTCCAATGCATGCACCCTCTAGGCATAGGACATCCAAAATCCACACAATTTAGGGTCCTAAGAACATTAGCACATATGCTAAGGGGATGTATATGCAATATTATTTTAGGTATGTAGTAAATAATGTTAACTATGTTGGTAAGCCAAAGTCCACTTGAATTTGGTTTCCAAAGGGTTAATTCCCTTGGACCCAACATGTTTGGGTACCATGTGCTTATGGTTTAACCTATAGGTACCCAAGAAGAGGAATAAGAGAAATAAAGGGAAAGATTTCTCCAAATGCAAAAAGAAAGGATGGATACTCAATAGCGGGTGTTCCAAACATATGATGGGAGACCCAAGCTTGCTCTCCGAGATCACCTGTATCAAGCATGGCGGAATGGTGACCTTTGGAGGCAATGAAAAAGGTCTATAATAGGTATTGGAAAAGTTGGTAATCCATCTAAACCCTTAATAGATAATGTTTATTTAGTATATGGGTTAAATCATAACCTAATTTCCATAAGTCAACTTTGTGATAAGGGATACAAAGTTAATTTTGGTGATCGGTTATGTAATATATATGAATGTAACATCTACTATTAGGCCACTAGAGATTTTACATCTATATTTATTTGGGCCTACTAGAGTTGCGTCCTTAGGAAATGCCTTTTATGGACTTGTTGTAGTTGATGACTTCTCCGGATTTACTTGAGTTAGCTTTTTATTATGTTTTTAAAGAAAATTCAAAAGATCCTAGACACCACCATTATCATCATCCGTAGTGATCATGGAGGTGAATTCGATAATGAATTATTCTCTAACTTTTGTGATGAGAACGAGATAACTCACACATTTTCCTTCCTTCGTGCCCACCACAAAATGGTGTTGTGGAAAGGAAAAATAGAACTCTAATAGAGTGTGCATGCACTATGCTTAGCGATAGCCGGCTTGGACCACACTTTTGGGCTGAAGCCGTTCATACCGCATGTGCTAAAAAGAATTCTAGTGAGACCCCGTACGAACAACACATGTTATGAATTATTTTATGATAAGATGCCTCAAGTAAACTATTTTCATGTTTTTGGTTCTAAATGTTCTATTAAAAACACAATGGCAATTTAGACAAATTTGATTCACGATCCGATGAAGTGATATTTATTGGATATCCACACGTAGAAACGCCTATCAGATATACAATAAAAGAACTTCAACGGTTGATGAATATCTTCACGTTTCTTTTTATGAAGATTTTGATTCTCCTATTTCTCGTGATGATGAATGTATTGAATTCTTATGTGATATTATACATGATGTTAAATTAGATGATTCTAATGAGACTAATCCTAGTAACGCTATTGTTGAGGATGTTCTAAGTGATCCAAGTGTACCCAAAAAGTTTTCTACAGTTCCACACCATCCACATGACCAAGTGATTGAAAATATTGGCGATGGTGTCCGTACAAGGTCAAGGGTGGAGCAATTCACACATTGTGCTTTCGTCTCAATAATAGAGTGTCACGCCCCACTTCCCAAAAACGTGGAGGCGAAGCGTGAGAAGGTCTGCTCAGACTTGAAGCTACAAAGCCGCAAGTCCGATAAGCGTCAATCACTTTAAACTGCAGGTCCTTGCAACGCGAAACGAAACAAAGATAATAATAACGAAAAGAGACAAAGAAACATCTCAGAATATCCATAATAAAAAAATCTCAACATCGTAGAAAAAGCCACCAGGCTAAAATAAAAGAGTCTAAAAGAGGCCCAACATGGCCAACAAAAGTACAAAGTACAAACGACGGTGCTACACACCAATAACTAACAAAAGGCCTAAAACAAAATAAAGCTCAACAAAGACTCAAAGAATGGTCACAGGTGTCCACCCAAATCCTCCTGTGCAATCATGGACTCAGACTTAGCGTCAGCAAGGCATCACGTACTCAGCAACGATCTCTGGCTCAGGGTCTAACATGTGACACCCAAAAGAGCAAGGGGCACATGTCAGCAAGTCTGGAAGACTTGTGCAAGTGAAACTGAAAGTACAAGTAAGAGCAACCTAGCAGTTCTAGCATGATGCAATGACATGGCAGTTAAAGTATGAGTGCAGCAGGTAAAGTAAAGTAAAGTAAAGTAAAGTACGAGCATGGCATTTAAACATGGCATGGATGACAAGTATTGCATGAATCATTCACAAGACAAGTACAAGACAGGAAAAGTAAGCACCTCGTGCACAGAGATTCCGTCTTTTGGCTAGAGTGGCTGCGCAGGCCAACTCCTAAGCTCAAGCGAACGTTTATCCCTACCCCTCCACGTGTGTCGAGCCAGGGCATTACCCCCGAACACGGAATGCTCGCTTCTGGACCACGAGCCAGGAAGTGTGTAAACAAGTATGGCGTAGGGGTGCACCTAGCCGGACAAGTAGTACGAGGACAAGTATTGTAGTGTGTGCTACGATGCAACAATCAATGCATGGATGACATGGCATGACAAGTAGTAAAGCGTACAAGTAAGAAAAGTAAACGTGACAGTTTAGCATGCATGAATGACAAGTTTAAGGGTTGGATCTAGCTTCGTTGTCAAGCTAGATCATTTAGGTGACGGATCTAGTTTCGTTGTCAAACTAGATCAAGTAGGCGTCTAGCCAGCTATCATTTCACTGACTAGTCTCTTTTACGCTAAAAGCAGGGAAGTGGCCTAAAAACATGGCCCTACACAAGAGTTGGCAAGTTTCACTTGCATGTAACTATCACGTCAAGAAAACACCGTCCAACGAGTCCAAAGTCACGATTCCTACGTGCACAAGTCCACCGGCCTACATCCGTTTTATTAATCTTGATTAGTGAATTCTAAAACATTTAAAATACTTTAAAATACTGATTTTTAGTCTTGCTTAGCATGCAATTGGGTTGGGGGTCCTAGGGGTGCAAAACGTTACCTCAACACGACGCGAAAGCTACACCGGCGTCGGGTAGCGACGCCGGGGGTTGGAATAAAAGATCGCGCTCCAAGTCCAGATTCCAATTAGATTCCTCGCTGGAAATTTCAGAGCAATCGACCGGCGACGATTCCAGATTCCAAAGCTCGCACGTGCGACGACGGGCTACGACGTGCGACGACGTCGTACGCGACGAATCCTCAAAGAGAAAGCACCAAGGTGGGGCCCACAGTAGTCCTAGGGACCTTTGGGGGACCCACAATAACTCTGGAGAACTTGGGGGGCCCACGGTGGCAAGCGGTGCGACGGATGCGGGGTTGCGACGAGTGGCTCTCGGTCGTACTCAGCCAATGCGGGGGATTTGGTCGGTCGCTGCGAGAGAACGGGGCTGTGCAGCGATTTGGGTCGGTCGCAGCAGCGGGCGGGGCTGTCTCCTTCGGTCAGACCGGTCGGGGGCTTCGGTCGTGCGCTTGGGATGCGAGGCGGGCGATGTTGCAACGTTGCAACGTTGCAACGTCGGTCGCTGCGGGCGGGGCGACCGGTCAGATGCGGAGCGATGCGGGGCGACAAGCGGAGCGCTGTGCGGAGCGGGGCGACAAGGCGGATGCGGGGGAGCGCTTCGGTCAGGTCGATGGAACGGAGCGGCGCTTGCTGTAGCGGTGCGGAGCGGCTAGGATGCGGGGTTGGCCTTCGGTCGGAGCGGGGAAACGGCGCTGTTTCCTTCGGTCGTGCGGCAGCTGAACGTCGCAACGTTGCGACGAATCGTCGCAACGTCCAATTTCAAGTTTGGAAGAGGCTAGGGCTAATTTCTTGCGTAAATAGGTCTTGCTAGGGGTTGCTTATATAGTATAGATGGGTTGACTTGGTCTAGGGCTAAATCTAATAGGATTAGAAGTTCAAAAAGATTTAAAATTTGAAATTCAATTACTCCAACTCATCCAAGGGTTTGACCTTGTCCAAATGAGCTGGAAATTGGCTCAAAAATTCTTTAAAACGTTTAAAACTCAAATAAATTTTATTTGGCCGAAAATAATTTATAAATTAATTATTAAAAATAATATAAAACTTGTTAAAAATATAAAAGTGGTCAAATAAACTCCAAAAATTATAAAATAAATATCGGGGTGATTGTGATGACGAATGTGAGCTAACTAAGAAGACGGATCTCAAATTCGACGTCGGACGACGAAACTAAAAATAGAAACGTCTCCCGTCAAAAGTGAAAATCGTCACGTCTCATCGAGTAAGTTTAAATTGTGGAAAAACGACTCGAGAAGTGTCGTTCCAAGATAGTGCCACTATTTAATACTCTCAGAGACGTTCGCAACGGCATATCACACAAAAGTGTTCACCAACAAACAAAGTCTAAAACAAACACGTGCATGGCCAAAAGCACGTGCACGAAAAACGTACAACGAAAAGTGGTCGTTACATAGAGCCAAAGAACATCGATGAAGCATGTGAAGATAGCTCATGGATCATATCGATGGAAGAAGAGCTCATCTAATTTGAAAGGAACGAAGTTTGGGTATTTGTTCCTCCTCCGGAAGACCACCATGTTAATGGAACAAAGTGGATCTTCAAGAACAAGACAGATAATAATGAAGTCATCACCCAAAACAAGGTGATGTTAGTAGCTCAAGGTTACCGGCAAGAGGAAGGTATAGATTTCAAAGAATCATTTGCCCCGGTAGCTAGATTAGAATCTATTATGTTATTATTATCATTTGCATCATTTAAAAATTTCAAGATTTTCCAAATAAATGTTAAAAGTGCATTTTTAAATGGTTATGTAAATGAAGAAGTTTATGTTTCACAACCACCTGGTTTCATTCATGAAAAATTTCCAAATCACGTGTTTAAACTTAAGAAAGAACTTTATGGTTTGAGACAAGCTCCTAGAGATTGATATGATCACCTAAAGACTTTTCTTTTGGATTTAGGTTTCAAAATGGGTGAGGTTGATTCAACAATATTTACTAAGTATTTTGATCATGACATTCTCATTATACAAGTATATGTACGTGATAGCATATTTGTTCTACTAACTCTTCACTTTGTCAAGAGTTTGATAAGTCCATGCATAATGAATTTGAGATGATCCACATGTGAGAGCTCACCTATTTCCTAGGTCTTCAAATTCGTCAATTGGAGTAAGGGATCTTCATCCACCAAACGAAGTACATGGTGGAGTTGATTAAGTGCTTTGGGATAGGAAGTTCTTCATCCAAGCGTACTCTAATGAGCACGACGATGCATCTTGGGAAATATAAGCATGGAACGGATGTTAACATTCATTGATATCGAGGTATGATAGGTAGTTTACTTTATCTTACCGCAAGTAGACTCGATATCGTGTTTTCTGTATGCTTATGTACACGATATCAATCACGACCAAAACAATCACATTTAATTGCGGTCAAACGGATTTTCCATTATCTAAAGCAAACACTTCTTGACTACAAATTATTTTATCCAAAGTCATGCACCTTTGAGCTATTCTTATATAGCGATGCCGATTTTGCCGGATGTAGTTCTGATAGGAAAAGTACTAGTGGCACTTGCCATTTTCTAGGAAATTCTCTTGTGTCTTTATTTTCTAAGAAACAAAACTCGGTATCCCTCTCTATGACCAAAGCAGAATATATTGCCACGGGCCTAGCTTGTGTATAAGTATTATAGATGAAACAAACACTTAAGGATGATGATATCAATTGTGTTACATGTGCTATCATGGTTGACAACCAAAGTGCTATTTGTTTATCCAAGAACCCGGTACAACACTCTCGTACCAAACACATTGATATTAGACATCATTTCATTAGTGCTCATGTCTTCAAGAAGGATGTTAAACTAGGTACATCGACACCTAAAAATAAATTATCGACATTTTCACTAAACCACTCAACGAGGACTCCTTTATGAGCCTTAGGAGAGAATTAGGGAAAATGGGTGAATCGGAACTCTAGGAGATCATTTCCTATATGTCATATCATATTTTATCTCATTTCATATGATATACTTTGCTCATGCTATAATTGATTAAATTGAAGTTATACATCTCACTTTCATATTTGTGTATTTCCTTCAAGAGATATAAATGAATTTTATTATATAGTTGAGCATTTTGAATTTGATTCGATTACATTTTGTATTTGACGATTGGGTATGCTTATAGTGTTGCTTTATGCTTAGTTTAAAAGATCTTATTTCTCTTAACTTGAGAGATCCTTTAGATTTAATCCTAGGTTCATACTAAGCATTCTGGATTAGGACAAACGCCTAGTATAGTCGAACCAGACGTCTGTCATGTCAGAATTTTATGTAACTCAGAAATTTTCATTTGACCAGATGTCTGTAGTTTTCTGACTAGACGCTTGCACAGTTGTCCAGGTGCCTGGCAGTTGAACTCCAGCCGCCTGATCAGTAGAATGCTTGTCTGACAATATTTTCGAGAGCTATCCGTTTCTACTCTTCATAACCCATTCGTCTGATGAACATTTACCAATGCCTGCATAGTTGTCAGGCACCCGAGTGGTCTCCCACAGACGCCTGGAATCCCCAAGGATTATTCCACCCAATTTACATTCTTCGGTCCAGACATCTAATTCTCTTCTTACAGACGTTTGGTGCTTCTAAATTCATTTTTATTAACAAATCTCTAGATGCTTGGGTACTCCACTCCAGACGTCTGTCGATGGTTTGAACGTCAGATTAAGTTCGATTGACGGTTCAGATTCATTCACTCGATCGATTAAAACTCGATTTAGGAATTAACCATTTCACTTCATACATCTGCTCGAGTGTCTACCCCTTAACATTCTCAAGTTCTCTCGTCTCCTCTGTCAATCTTCCAACCATCAGAGATTCGTTTGATCATCTTCTAGCCATATTTCGATTGTTCCTAGGTCTGTCGACCATCTAGATATAATCTACGATCGATTATCACTTAGTCTTTCATTTAGGTCTTTCAAATCTTACGTTCTCGATGGCCCCACGAAAAATCCAACCCACACGAAAATCCCTACGAAAGACTAGATCACCTCCTCCTGAAAATTGTCAGCCTATACTTATGGCTAAGCATTCCAAGAGAACCATTCCTATCGATCCCACACATCATGTGTGTCTCTCTCAGCCAACAATCTGATCAACCCCATGCACAACCTGCATCTTCTTCACATCGGCCACAACCCACTGCTCCACTACCTCCTCCCCCTTCAGGGTTACTTCCTACTCCATATTTTCGCTACACTGAATGTGAAGGTCTTTTTTCATCTCTCCTATCCACACGTATTATCCCAGAGAGATTTATCACCTATGCAGATTTTACTGGCATCTCTAAGATTTTTAAGCATGCTGGCATCATAGAACTTTGGCGTGATACGAAGACCACATCCTACTATCCCACTCTTGTCCGTTTGTTCAATGCAACAGTATTAGGGATGATCTTCATTGACTAGACACCATGGTCCAGGGGGTTCCTATTATTCTGACTACCGAAATTTTAGGATCTATTCTTTACATCCCCTCTTCTGGGCAACATATCGCTGATATTGTTATTGACTACTCCAATAACACCATATTGTCCAAAATTTTCCGTGTAGTCCCTAGTACATCAATGCCTCCAGTAAACCCAGAGATCTCAAGGATCTTGCTTGGATATCTAACCTCATTCTAAAATCCAATATCCTAGCTATGTATGGGTCAGTAGACTATATTTCTGATGAGTATTTTAGGTCGTTGTATGCTCTCCTTGGAGGTATTCAGGTCAACTGGGCTCAGGTCATTCTTAACCGCATGATGGATACATCTGTCTTGCTCTACCCATCTCTGTTGACTCATGTTTTTGCTCATTTCAGTATTCCATTACTTCCTTGTAAGCGTTGCCATGCTGGAACCCCTATTAATGCCCCTCTTCATAGGAAGTCTGAGGCAGCTCTTAAGGTTGCAACTAATAAGTCAGTTGGTGCCTCTTCCTCTGCAGGTCCTTCAATTTTTTTCCCTCCTATTGACCCCTCTGCCTCCACCATCCCATCTTCATTTGAACACCCTCGTATCTCAAAGGATTCTCTTGATTTCCTCAAGGCTAAAATCACCAGCCTTGGAGATAGCCTCCCTGCTTCGACTTCTTGCCATGACTCTTTAAGCGATGAGTTGAAGTCTGCTATTGATTCCACCTTTTCAGGTAGATTTGAGGGTTTAAGGACCCAATTGAAGAGTGATCATAAGTCTCTTGAGGGTCTTAGGAGTACCTCTGGTCAAGTCAAAGTTCGATTGGCCAAGTTGGAGCAGAGTCACGAGAACCTGAAGACTTATATTGAAGTGATGCATCAAGGTCACGATGAGTTGAAGGAAAAATGTCATATGTCGTATCCATTGTTGGCCCTTAACTGAAGACGACAGAGATTCAATATAAGAAATTTGAGCTTCTGACTCTCCTTGTACGTACGAGTTCCACCAAGCTTGAGATTATTGTGACTCCTCTAGACGTCGTCTTTCCTCCCTTTACAGATCCATCAGATTCTGAGCATGCTCATGTCGATTACTCTAGACCCGATTCTTCACACTCTCCTCCCAAGCCATGACGATTTAGGATTATTTTTTGGAAGGGACAATATTGTTTGTTCTTGAGGGTCAAGACTAATGTTGTTTTGATGATGATCAACACAATATGTTAGTGTGCTAATCAATCTCATGTTTTAGTCTCAGTTTATCTTAATGATTATATGTTAATGAGACAAAACATAAAGCTTGGAGGATGATGCAATGGATATCTTAAAGACCTCCAAGAGTGGATGGATGGACATCAAGATGAGCTTTGCCATATATTGGAGCTTAATGAAAGGAAGCTCATCAAGAGGTGACAAAGCTTGAAGGATGATGGGGAGAATCAAGGCTACTCGAGCTTGTGGTCTTAGACTCTAGGTGAAGCAAATTGTAATCCAAGTAATCCTTTATTACTTGCTTTTCTCTTTTTCAGTCTAGGACATTGTAATGCCTTGATTAGATGGTCTTTCATTCATGCATATGTATTTACCATCTTAGTGATCCTTAGGATCATAATAGAAACCAATCCAATCGGTTCCCTATGCCAATAACTCAATTGGAGTTATTGGACTTCCAACATGCGGTTGTTGAAGGCATGACAGGCGACTGGTGTTCACCAGACGCCTGACCATCCTTCAACAGACGACTATTCTGTACAAGCTCAAATCAAATTTCCTTGACTCATACTTGATCATTTGGTACATGCGACTGAAGTACAAAATACCGGTGCCTGTCAACCACCAGGCGCCTGAACATTGTTCAACAGTCGCCTTATGAACCAAAGTATGTAACATGGTATTTTGAGCTCCAATCCATCTTGTGTGACAGAAGACTGAAGTACATTTCAACCATCAAGCGTCTGGACGTTGTTCATCAGTCTCCTGAATGCACAAGTGCATAAGTTGTCTTTTTCCAGCTCAAATCCATTCCTTGTGACAGTGGCCTGATGAAGCCTTGACAGATGCCTGCACAGTGGTACAGGCGCCTGTGTAGTCTTCTACAGTCGCATGTCCTAGCTCAGATTATAGACATTGGGAAAATCTAGCCGTTACTCCAGTCACTTATCCATTTGCCTACAGGCGGCTGTTCGAGCCGTTTTCTACCAAAAATTAGCCGTTGCAAATTTTGTTTTCTTGGCTTGTTGCTTGTGTTCTTTGGGTTATTTTGGCTTCCTATATATAGGATATGGCTTAGTTCTTTTAGAACTCTTGGAAATATTTGAAGATCATATAATCTCTTCATTAAGCCTCTCCTCCTTCATTCCCTTCATTAGAGCTTCAATCTTATGCTATAGCATCTAAGCTCTAGGAAATTTCTCCAATGGATTTCAATCTCATTCCTTTCTTGGAGAACATCTTTCTTCTCTTTATTCATACACTCAAGTGAGAAGTGTTAGGGTTCATTCCTAGAAGAGAGAAAGATCAACAAGTGCAATCAAAGCCTCATCTCAAGCACTTGGGTTTCATACTTGCATGCATCCTTCACATTGGTAAGATCATTTCAAGGCATAGGTAAGTGTAATTTTGTTTCATTTCTTTTGTGAAACCCTAACTCTCTTTGTGAGAGTTAGTTTCTCCCTTTGTGGGAGGTTGTGTCCTTAAGTAGGACTAACCCTTGTGTAGGGTTTGTGTTCTCCCTTTGTGGGAGTGTGTAACGATTGGTTTTCATGTATTTGGATTATCTATAATATATATATATATATATATATATATATATATATATATATATGTTTTGGTGGATTTTCTCCTTATGTGTGGTTTTCGTCTCCGTATCTTTCGTTTTCGATCGTTTCGTCGTGATTTTTCTAGTCTCTTCCTTATATCGTTGATCTTGGAGTGAGTCACTCATGACGAACTTCAAATCGCTCATATCTTAGAGATAGGTTGATCTTAGAAGCCGTAGGAATCTTCCCGAAGTTTCGCGCTTCGATTCGGCACTTTTAGTGCACTTTAGTTGGTTCAAGAAGGGGGACCAACCGACTAGATTGAGATCTAGTCGGTCAGGAACTCTAATGGAACCGACTAGTTCATTGAATCAATTGTACAGGAGTTACTGTTTACTCTTAGTCGGTCTAAGAACAACCACCGACCAACTAGATGTGAAACTAGTCGGTCAGAACTTGCTCTCAGACCGACTAGTTCCTTTGATAAATTTCACTTGGTTACCGTTTATCGTAGTCGGTCCAAGAACAACCACCGACCGACTAGGTTGCAAACTAGTCGGTCAGCCATTGTTCTTTAACCGACTAATTCATTGACCATTTTTACGACCTGAGTTACTGTTTAATTTTAGTCGGTCACAGTTGGTCGACCGACCGACTAGTTCTTGAACTAGTCGGTCAACAACCCTTCTTTGACCGACTAATCGCTGTCGTAAACCTAGGGTTTGCCCAGCCGCCGACTTTTCCTATTTAAACCCCCCAATTGTTTTTCTTTCTTCTTTCATTTCTCCTGAGCCACCTTCTTCCCCAAATCATCATCCATCTTCCCCTAGCCTTCCTCCTTCATCAAGAGCCCCTCCCCCTCTCCATTTAGGCCAGCCATCACCTCTAGGCCGCCGAAAAAACCCCCAAAATCTCATTTCTCCAGATTTTCTCCCCATTTCCAGATCTGCAGCCTAGTTTCCTGGATCGTTCTTCCGTTGCCGTGCTTGCTCGGTATAGTTCTTCCGCTTCCTACGGTAGTGATCGATCCTTTAATGTTCTCATAACCCGTTTTGTGATTTTTGTTAAACCCTAATAAAAATGGATGTTGTTTTGATGGTTGTTTCTCCATAACAGCGACTTCCCCGTAGATTAGCGTCCGTGAGACGAACCTTCGTGATCGTCATCCTCGGTGCTAGGCAAGTGGAACTTGCCACTTAGGGTTTTAGGCCATGTCTTAGGCCATTTGCTTGTTGTAGGCGTAAAAGAGACTAGGCGACGAAATGATACTCGCCTAGGCGCAATTTCAGGATCTAGCTTGACAACGAAGCTAGATCCGTCATTTATCATGTTGCATAAAACTACCATGTCATGTTTAATTCCAATTAACGGTACGCAAATTAATTGTCATGTCATTGCATTCTTTAAATGTTCCCGTGATTACGTAGCTCCGCTACACCTAGTGAATTGTTTGAGGCTAGGCACCTGCTTTTAGCGGGCACAACCCTACGCCAAATTGTGAACCTGAAAACAAGCTCTTGTGCGGGCCAACCCTGTCTCATTTACTGAGCATCGTGTGCAAGGACCCTGGCTTGTTTACGTGTGGGAGGGGTAAGGGTTAAGTGGCCAATCAACTGGGAGTCTGCCCGATTAGCAACTTCAGTTGTAAGGCGTAAACTCTGGGTTCTGGGGTAGTGTTAAGCGGCCAATCAGCATGAATGTCCAACAGTTCAGTTGTAAGGCGTAAACATCTACAAATAACTTGAAAACGTGACTAGTGAAAAGATTGAGATTGTTAGTAGCTTGGCTACTCCTGTCATGCCATGATAATTGTTTCCTTGCACCTATTGTTATGACATGCCTTACTTGTGCTCTCATACCTTAATTGCCATGTCATGCATACTATAACTGCTAGGTTGTTAGTTTACCTTTCTTTCAGTTTCTTTGCCCAAGTCTTTTAGACTTGCTGACATGTGCCCCTTTACTCTTTTGGGTGACACATGTTAGATCCCGAGCCTGAGAGCGCTGCGGAGGACGTGGTGTTTGCTGACGCTGAGTCAGAACCCGCGTTCATCGAGGAGTTTAAGGACACCGGAGACCAGTCTTAGTGCCTTCGCTGAGCTTACCTTTTTGTTAGACTGTTTTTGTTGTCGGTGCGTAGCACCAATACTCTGTTTATGTTTGTCCTTGTTGGCCTTGTTCTGGGCCTTTAGACTCTTTCATGTAGCCTGGTGGCTTTTCTGGATGTTGAACTTAATTTTAATGTTGGACAATTCTGATATTTGAGATTTTATTTCTGTCTCTCTTGTGTTATTATCTTTGTTCTGTTCGTGGTTACAGGGACCTACATTTATATTTATTGACGATTATCAAGCGTGTGGCTTCACAGCTCCACGTCTGTGCGGACCTTCTCACGTCTCGCCTCCATTTTAGGGAAGCGGGGCGTGACAGGTTTTTTTGGTGGCCCATGCAGGTCATTCTAAAACTGCGATTATCGGAATAACGATAATAATATTAGAATGTCTAATAAACTAAATTCGACATCCGAGTCCTAAGCTATGAGTCTAATTGTTTTGTTTTCTGCGTCATTAGATGGCAGGAAGGCGATTTACCCGTGGTGGTGGTAGTGCGCCCCCTCATGACGAGGAGCCTGAGCGGGAGCCCACCAATGGAGAGATGATGCGGATGATGCTTCAGATGATGCAGGTGCAGTAGGGCGTGCTCCTGCAAGTCCAGAATGCTCCAGTTGCTCGAGCTGCTCGGGCAATCCAGGATGCCCCTCGCTCCGAGCCAGGAGCGAAGCAATTTTGGGAGCTGGGTCCCGCTTATTTTGATGGGTCTGAGGGTCCTCTAGCTACCGATGAGTGGATTCGGAACATTGGGGATAACTTGAAGATGGCGAAGATCGGCCAGGCTGGATGGGTTGATCTGGCGAAGCGACAACTCAAGGATAATGCTCGGAACTGGTGGGATGCGGAAGAGAAGATGCTGGTGGAGCCGATAGCTTGGGCTACCTTTAAGTCCAGGTTTGATGAGGAGTTCTTTCCGAAGGCTGTTAGGAAGGAGATGCTGCAGTGCTTTATTGAGCTGAAGCAAGGGAGCTTGACAGTGGACCAGTACCACCAAGAGTTCACTAGGCTGAGTCGGTTCACACCGAAGATGGTGCAGGATGCTGATGAGAGGGCTCAGAGGTTCATGAGGGACTTGCTTTGGAGCTTCAGAGTTTTGTGTCTTCCTCTGATCTGGACTCTTATCAGAAGGTTCTGGTAGCTGCGAGGAGGCAGGAGCTGAACCTGAGCCAGAGGAGAGGACATGTTTCTGGTGCTGGGAAAAGGCCTATGGAGCAGGCCAGGGCGGTGGTTAGGCCTGGTTTCAAGCCTAATCATCCGGTGCAGTTCAAGAGGCCAGGAGGGCCTAATCAGAAGACTTGCCATTTCTGCGGCAAGCCTGGCCACATCAAGGATCAGTGTAGAAAATTTCTGGGCCAGTGTTTGGTTTGTGGTGATGCTTCTCATGTCGCGAAGGATTGTCGGCATGCGAACCAGTTGCGGAGGGCACCTGTTGCAGCACACTTGTTGCAGCACAGCCGTTGCAGCAGAGAGCGCCTGTTCCTGCTGGACGTGGATCAGCTCTTGTCCCACAGAGGCAGGCTTTTCAGCAGACTTTTCCGCCGAAGAGGCAGGCTTTTCTGATGACCGAGGTGGAGAGCGAGGCAGTGGATGAGGATATCACAGGTAATCCTCAATCTAGCTGTTCCTTCTTAGCTAGTTTTGATTGTTAGATTATGTTTGGTTGCTTGCAAATGATTGTTTGCTAGACTAGGGCTTGATTGTTAGACTGTTTGTAGGTGTGATTTTGGTGTGCACATTTCCTGCACGAGTCCTCTTTGACTCTGGTGCATCGATGTGCATTATTTCTCGGAGCTTCGTGGAGAAGCATTCCTTGTCGATGTCCCCTCTTTCCAAGAGTTGAAATATCGTTACAGGGAATGGCATGGTCTCGGTGCATCGTGGTTGCAATTCTTGCTCGTTGGTGGTCTGTGGACATGAGCTTTACGCTGATTTCATTGTCCACGACATCATCAACTATGATGCGGTCCTTGGGATAGATTGGCTTGCGAGCTTCTATGCTACGATCGACTGTCGGAGGAAGAAGGTGGTGTTCGAGATTCCCGGACATCCAGTATTTGAGTTCAGCCGAGGTAGCAGTTCGCTTGGTCCGGTCAGGTTTCGGGCCAGGCCAGTGGAGATTGTGGCTATGCAGTTGGAGCTGGAGAGGCCAGCTGTAGTGCGGGACTTCGATGACGTCTTCCCCGAGGAGATGTCTGGGCTGCCACCCGATCGAGCTCTCGAGTTTTCGATTGATCTTATTCCGGGAGCGCAGCTGATTTCGAAGGCGCCATATCGTATGGCACCCACTGAGTTGGAGGAATTGCAGAAGCAGCTGGATGAGCTTTTGCAGAAGGGTTATGTCAATCCTAGTGTGTCTCCGTGGGGAGCACCGGTGCTGCTGGTGAAGAAGAAGGATGGTTCGCGTCGCATGTGCGTGGACTATCGGGAGCTGAATGCGGTGACCATCAAGAATAAATACCTGTTGCCTCGCATCGATGATATTTTTGATCAGCTTGGAGGTTCGAGGGTGTTTTCGAAGTTGGATCTGAGGAGTGGTTATCATCAGCTGAAGGTGAAGAAGGAAGATGTTCCGAAGACAGCATTCAGGACGAAGTATGGACACTACGAGTTTGTGGTTATGCCTTTCGGTGTAACCAATGCACCCGCAGTTTTCATGATCTGATGAATCTGATTTTCTACGACTTTTTAGATAAGTTTGTCGTTATCTTTATTGACGACATTCTGATCTATTCAAAGTCGGAAGAGGAGCATGCCTCGCACTTGAGGACGGTGTTGGAGATTTTAAGGAAGCATCGTTTGTATGCTAAGTTTTCGAAGTGCGAGTTTTGGCTGGACAGAGTTGCTTTTCTCGGGCATGTGGTGACTGGAGATGGTATTTCATTGGATCCTGAGAAGATCAAGGCTATTCGGGAGTGGCCTGTTCTGCAGTCAGCATTTGAGATCCGGAGTTTCCTTGGGCTCGCTGGTTACTATCGGCGTTTCATTAAGGACTTTTCCCGTATTACCGAGCCGATGACCAGATTGACGCGGAAGGATGTACCTTTTGTTTGGTTGGGTGATTGTGAGAATGCCTTTGGTGTTCTGAGTGAGAGATTGACGACTGCCCCTATTCTTGTCGTGCCTGATCGCAGTGGAGGATTTGAGATCTTTTGCGATGCTTCTGGCAAGGGTCTCGATTGTGTGTTGCATCAGCACGGGCATGTTGTGGCGTATGCTTCACGTCAGCTCAAGACTCATGAGAAGAATTACCCGACGCATGATTTGGAGTTGGCTGCTGTCGTGTTTGCGCTCAAGATTTGGAGGCACTTCTTGCTGAGTTAGAAAGTGAAGATCTTCACCGATCACAAAAGCTTGAAGTATATTTTTACTCAGAAGGAGCTCAACATGCGACAGCGTCGATGGTTGGAGCTCATGGCGGATTATGAGATTGATTTTCAGTATCACCCTGGCAGGGTGAATGTGGTTCCTGATGCCCTGAGTAGGCTTCCAACGGTGATGATTTTGACCTCGCAGTGGATATTGCAGCAGGATTTTTGTGATTCTGGATTTGAGATTGTTCTTCCTGGAGAGGCTTCTTCGTTGATGTGTATGCAGATTCAGTCGACGATTGTGGATCGGATCAAGGCTGGCCAGGCTGGAGATCTGAAGCTGGTGAAGATTCGGGAGCAGGTGGAAGCCTGTCTGTGGACTGACTTTTTGATTCATGAGGATGGCTCGCTGAGGTTTGGAGCCAGGTTGTGTGTGCCAGTTGGGGATATTAGAGAGGAGTTGTTGGTGGAGGCACACAGTTCGCCGTATTCTGTGCATCCTGGTGGCACCAAGATGTACAAGGATCTTCGTCTGAACTATTGGAGGCATGGCATGAAGAGGAGTGTGGCTCGGAGTGTAGCCAAGTGCTTGGTTTGCCAGCAGGTGAAGGCGGAGCATCAGCGTATGGCAGGGTTGCTACAACCGCTTCCGATTCCGGAGTGGAAATGGCAACACATCACTATGGATTTCGTGACTGGACTACCTCGGAGTCCGAAGCTGAATGACGCGATTTGGGTGATCGTAGATCGATTGACCAAATCTGCGCACTTTATTCCATTCCGAGTGGGACAGTCCACTGAGGCGCTAGCAAGGAGATACATGGAGGTAAATTCTTTTACTCTCCGTTTCTATTTCCGTTTCCTAGTTTAGATAGTGATGTAACGTGAATCGTGCAGGAGATCGTACGACTTCACGGAGTCCCTGTGAGTATCATGTCGGACAGAGACACGAGTTTCACATCTCAGTTCTGGCAGACTTTGCAGAAGAGTTTGGGTATGCGTCTAAGTTTCAGCACGGCGTACCATCCGCAGACGGATGGCCAGTCCGAGAGGACGATTCAGATCTTGGAGGACATGTTGAGGGCGTGCATGTTGGATTTCAAGGGTTCGTGAGAGGACCATCTGCATCTGGTGGAGTTCTCTTACAACAACAGCTTCCAGGCGAGTATTGGCATGGCGCCTTTTGCCGCGCTTTATGGGAGGAAATGTCGATCGCCCTTGAGTTGGGATGACGTTGGTGATCGGGAACTGTTAGGACCTGAGATGATTGTGGAGGCCGTGGATGTTGTCAGGAACATTCGGGAGAGGTTGAGGATTGCTCAGGACCGTTTTAAGCATTGGGCGGATGCTAAACTGTGTCCTTTGGAGTTTCATCCAGGCGACCATGTGTTCTTGAAGATTTCCCCGAATCGTGGTGTGATTCGCTTTGGGAAGCGAGGGAAGTTGAGCCCGCGATACATTGGACCATTTGACGTTCTGGAGAGGGTTGGCGAGGTAGCCTACCGTTTGGCCTTGCCACCGTATTTGGAGGGAGTTCACAATGTTTTCCATGTGTCGCAGCTTCGTCGATACATTAGCGATCCATCTCATGTTGTGGATTTCTCGGAGATTACCGTTCGCCCTGATATGACGCATGACCAGCAGCCAGTGCAGATTCTGGACAGGCGTCAAAAGTTACTCCGGAACAAGGTTGTCAATCTTGTGAGGGTGATGTGGCGACACGACTCGCAAGGAGAGTCTACTTGGGAGAATGAGGATGAGATGCGAGAGCGTTTCCCACTTTTGTTCCCGGACACGTGAGTGTTGGGAAATTCCGAGGACGGAATTTTTCTTAAGTTGGGGAGGATGTAACGACTGGTTTTCATGTATTTGGATTATCTATATTATATATATGTTTTGGTGGATTTTCTCCTTATGTGTGGTTTTCGTCTCCGTAGCTTTCGTTTTCGATCGTTTCGTCGTGATTTTCTAGTCTCTTCCTTATATCGTTGATCTTGGAGTAAGTCACTCATGACGAACTTCAAATCGCTCATATCTTAGAGATAGGTTGATCTTAGAAGCTGTAGGAATCTTCCCGAAGCTTCGCGCTTCGATTCGGCACTTTTAGTGCACTTTAGTTGGTTCAAGAAGGGGGACCAACCGACTAGATTGAGATCTAGTCGGTCAGAAACTCTACTGGAACCGACTAGCTCATTGAATCAATTGTACAGGAGTTACTGTTTACTCTTAGTCGGTCTAAGAACAACCACCGACCGACTAGATGTGAAACTAGTCGGTCAGAACTTGTTCTCAGACCGACTGGTTCCTTTGATAAATTTCACTTGGTTATTGTTTATCGTTAGTCGGTCCAAGAACAACCACCGACCGACTAAGTTGCAAACTAGTCGGTCAGCCATTGTTCTTTAACCGACTAATTCATTGACCATTTTTACGACCTGAGTTACTGTTTGATTTTAGTCGGTCACAGTTGGTCGACCGACCGACTAGTTCTCGAACTAGTCGGTCAACAACCCTTCTTTGACCAACTAATCGCTGTCGTAAACCTAGGGTTTGCCCAGCCGTCGACTTTTCCTATTTAAACCCCCAATCGTTTTTCTTTCCTCTTTCATTTCTCCTGAGCCTCCTTCTTCCCCAAATCACCATCCATCATCCCCTAGCCTTGCTCCTTCATCAAGAGCCCCTCCCCCTCTTCATTTAGGCCGGCCATCACCTCTAGGCCGCTGGAAAAACCCCCAAAATCTCATTTCTCCAGATTTTCTCCCCATTTCCAGATCTGAACTGAACCCTAGTTTCCCGGATCGTTCTTCCGTTGCCGTGCTTGCTCGATTCGTTCTTCCGCTTCCTACAGTAGTGATCGATCCTTTAATGTTCTCATAACCCGTTTTGTGATTTTTATTAAACCCTAATAAAAATGGATGTTGTTTTGATGGTTGTTTCTCCATAACAGCGACTTCCCCATAGATTAGTGCCCGTGTGACGAACCTTCGTGATCGTCATCCTCGGTGCTAGGTAAGTGAAACTTGCCACTTAGGGTTTTAGGCCATGTCTTAGGCCATTTGCTTGTTGTAGGCGTAAAAAAGACTAGGCGACGAAATGAAACTCACCTAGGCGCAATTTCAGGATCTAGCTTGACAACGAAGCTAGATCCGTCATTTATCATGTTGCATAAAACTACCATGTCATGTTTAATTCCAATTAACGGTACGCGAATTAATTGGCATGTCATTGCATTCTTTAAATGTTCCCGTGATTGCGTAGCTCCGCTACACCTAGTGAATTGTTTGAGGCTAGGCACCTGCTTTTAGCGGGCACAACCCTACGCCAAATTGTGAACCTGAAAACAAGCTCTTGTGCGGGGCAACCCTGTCTCATTTACTGAGCATCGTGTGCAGGGACCCTGGCTTGTTTACATGTGGGAGGGGTAAGGGTTAAGCGGCCAATCAACTGGGAGTCTGCCCGATCAGCAACTTCAGTTGTAAGGTGTAAACTCTGGGTTCTGGGGTAGTGTTAAGCGGCCAATCAGCGTGAATGTCCAACAGTTCAGCTGTAAGGCGTAAACATCTACAAATAACTTGAAAACGTGACTAGTGAAAAGATTGAGATTGTTAGTAGCTTGGCTACTCCTGTCATGCCATGATAATTGTTTCCTTGCACCTATTGTTACAACATGCCTTACTTGTGCTCTCATACCTTAATTGCCATGTCATGCATACTATAACTGCTAGGTTGTTAGTTTACCTTTCTTTCAGTTTCCTTGCCCAAGTCTTTTAGACTTGCTGACATGTGCCCCTTTACTCTTTTGGGTGACACATGTTAGATCCCGAGCCTGAGAGCGCTGCGGAGGACGTGGTGTTTGCTGACGCTGAGTCAGAACCCGCGTTCATCGAGGAGTTTAAGGACACCGGAGACCAGTCTTAGTGCCTTCGCTGAGCTTACCTTTTTGTTAGACTGTTTTTGTTGTCGGTGCGTAGCACCAATACTCTGTTTATGTTTGTCCTTGTTGGCCTTGTTCTGGGCCTTTAGACTCTTTCCTTTAGCCTGGTGGCTTTTCTGAATGTTGAACTTAATTTTAATGTTGGACAATTCTGAGATTTGAGATTTTATTTCTGTCTCTCTTGTGTTATTATCTTTGTTCTGTTCGTGGTTACAGGGACCTGCATTTATATTTATTGACGCTTATCAGGCGTGTGGCTTCACAGCTCCACGTCTGTGCGGACCTTCTCACGTCTCGCCTCCATTTTAGGGAAGCGGGGCGTGACAGAGTGAGTGAGAGTTTTCGGCCTTGTGTAGGAATAACCCTTGTGTAGTGTGTGGTGTGTCCTTGTATAAGACAAACCCCTTGTGTATGGTATCCCTTGTGTAGGAATTGTATTCACTACCTTTTGTAGGATCATAGTGAATATTAGTGTGACTGGATGTACCCAAGTTGGTAAACCATGGTAAAACTCTTTGTGTTTGTGATTGTTGTTATTGAGCATACTCTTTAATTTCCGCTGCTTATTGTGCCTTAATTTTTGTAACTTTTAATTAAGCACTTTGCTTACCTTTACACTATTCACCCCCTCTAGTGTATTGTGTAGCCTCGCTAGGTCTTAACAGATATATGTGGTGTATTTTATTTTGTTATGTGCGTCTCACTTGGTTGAGACTGATGATATGGATAACACATTTTGATGTACGTGTGCGATGTATTTATGGACACTTTTTGTATCATCACCATTTTACATATATGTTTACATGGAGCTTATTATCATTGGAAAGGTGTCACTATGCTTTCTTATATACTCTCTTTTGCATATCCAATGTGAATGTTTGTATTGTATCCATGTATTTGATTTTGAGGATTGTTGTTATAAACAATTGGGTTAATACACCTTATTTGTTTGTTTTCACATTTCCTGTGGCATCACACAATTGTCTATACTAATCACTCACTCCTATGTTTTATGCTTCTTTTAGCACTAGTTGTTGTTGTTTATCTACCTTCCACACTTTTTTTATTATGATAAAGGGGAGAGAAATAACCAAGATAATAATTCATGTGCTGAATTTTTTTAAAAAAAACATTTCCATGAATCATTGCATTTCAAATGTATTTTTGAAATCATTGTATGATTTAGGGGGAGTTGTTAATATATGAATTGGATTTTAAATCCCACATTCCATTTTAATTGATATTACTACATTGAAAGATTTGATTCCATCTTACCCTTAATTCATTTCCTCCTTGTGTATCACTAATATATCATGACATGTGCATTCCTCAAAGTTTAAGTTTTAATGCCTATAATACACATTCCAGGTGATACACACACCATTGCTATGCAATGATGTTTTAGCTTAAATTTGATTATATGGAATAATTTGATTGACATCAGTGCAGGGGGAGTAAGTATTTAAGATTTTATTTTCAAACACAATTATTATCATTGCTTGTGTTTGTTTGTCATCATCAAAAAGGGGGAGAATGTTAAGTATTAGATTTCCCAATATGGTTTTGATTATGAGCAAATATAATTAATTGTGACTAATCCCCTAGTTTTGTAGTTAACTAAAGCATCATTAATATAATTCAAGGAATATCAAATGCGACGATGGCTTTAGCCAATGTTGCAAGGAAAATAATTGATGTGCTCCTGGAAATCAAATAGAAGTCTTCAAGGGATTCAATAGGAAGTGAAGGGGATTAATATGTAATTGTTTTATTTCTCCATTTCCATATTATAGTAGAATGTTAAGCCTTAAATAGACTTGATAGATTCACATTCATATCTTACACAACACCTTAGTTCATTCATCATTGAATCTCATAGGGTTAGAACTTATAAAAACTCAAATTGGAATTTTTAAGCCTCAACCAGGCGATTGGTGCTTAGTCCCCAAAACGCCTGGCGTTCATGCATTTTATAGTGGCTCAACTCTAACCCAGATCCGAGAAGCTATCATCCCAGACGTCTGCACAGTGTGTCAGATGCCTGGGCAATAAACATCAGACATTTGACCATCTTTGAGCTAATATTCTAGTAGCTCATTCTGTTTGACATGACTTATCGGGCGTCTAAAGTTATCATCCCAGACGTCTACATAGTGAGAGTGGCGCCTGAGTTATGACCTTCAGACGTCTGTTTAAATCGGACCAAAATTCCAATAACTTAGTTTTACAGTGCCTGACTGATCTGGTATCTGATGCTATAGAGCCAGACGTCTGCATGGAGCACTATGCCCTTTGGAAGTCTTCTTCAGCCGTTTGGGACTAGCCGTTAGATAGCATTTATTTCCCTGATAGCATAATACAACAGGCGCCTGATGAATGTTCTCCAATCAACGGGTGACTATGATTTCTGCCTATTAAGAGATGTTTCCAGCATTTAATGCTCGGGATTTTCTGGGCATTTTTGTGTGATTCTTGGGCTTTATAAATAGAGTTTGTAAGCATTTATTTTAGCACTCTTGGAACTCTTAGATCATTAACTCTTGATATTAAATAAGCACTCTGATGTGTCCATATTTTCCATATTTTTACCGCATCATTTCATCTCATTTCATATCGTATTCACCTCCGAAATCTATGTTTTTATATTAATGCGCTCCTAACGACATATTCTAGTTTTTGCATTAATTTGTGGATTTTCAGGGATTTTGGAGCGGATTGAAGCAAATTCGCGACATGGACACATCCAGCGCGTCTAGGACATCATTGGCAAGGCTCCATGGGAGTTCGCCATAGTTTAGAAGAAGATCGGAGGAGAGGAGGAGAAGCGAGCGAGTATCCAGAAAAAAGCCCTCAGCCATTCAATTTCCCAGGTGACCCGGGTCGAGTAGCTTACAGATACTCGGTCGAGCTGACACGCGGATACAGCAGGAAACAGATACAAGGTGACTCGACCGAGCAGCTAGGCTACTCGACCCGAGTTGACACCCCCTGCTACTCGACCGAGTAGCCCGCATCAGAGGCAAGCAAGCAGAACCGTAGCCAACGAAGTGACTCGACTGAGCAGCCGCCTGCTCGGTCGAGTAGCCGACGCGCCCAAGCAACACATGGGCCCAACTTTTCATATTTCTGAGAATTATTTGTAGGGTCCCTACCCCTAGTATAAATACAATTTTCCTTTAATATTTTAGGCATGAAGTGTTTTGTTGAGAGTGAATGAGGGAATTTTAGTGTAAGCTTGAGATTTGGGGTCTAGGTTTTGATATTGAGCAAAGACTTGATTTTTATTGCGTTTTCTGGCTTGGAATCAATTGGATCTTAATTCTCTATGACTTGCTATCGATCTACATCACTTTTGGTACGTATTCCTATCTTTTATATGTTTTTGAGATGAATTCTATAGTAAAAATCCAACCTTTCTTTGTTTTCCCCACCATGTGTGAGTAATTCTATCTAGGGCTAATGGATTAGCCCTAGGATCTTAGGAAAAAGATGCGAAGCTAGGATTTTTAGGTTGCATTGGACATAAAAGGGGAGTATTTTGGTTGATCTTGCAAAATTCCTAGGAGAACTCGTACTGAGATCATGCCCACAGTCTGTGGAATCGATTAGCTTAAGGAGTATCTTATGGATTTAATTAGGGAGTTAATGGATTCAACCGAGGCTCGTGACCATGCCTGGCTCGTGTCTTGATGGAATCCACCGACGAACTATACCACTAATTGATGGTTACCGCCATTGCGTCAATAAGAGCCACCAAAATACCTCTAAGCTCTAACCCACGAGAGTGGTACGAGTTGAGAGTAATCGAACCACGAGAGTGGGGAGATTATTGTAGACCCTTAATGCACATATTGTATGTATCTATCGCGCGAGCAGGGTGAATACGGTATGTTAGACTCATGAAGCATAGACGCATGAGTTCACTTCCTAGATGCTACAATCTCCAATTAAACCAATGCAATGTAGAGATCCTAACCTAGCATCGACCTCCGACGGTCCTGGCGGCGAGTCCTAAAGCCCTAGTCTTTTTATATTGATCAAACATCACCAACCAACCAATCATTCAAACCGACTGCTACCTCTTTCTGAGATTTGGAAATAACCTGAGATCAATACACCACTACTTTCCCTGTGGGATCGATATCGTTTATACTATAACTTAACACCGTCCGCTTGCGTTCGTGAGCCCGGAATCGATGCCTAGGAACCATTTAGCACCTGGCATTAGTGACACTGCCAGAACCTGAGTGACGCTCTTTGGGCATACCGCACCACTTTTAAGACCCCTATCGGGATGACTCCTTACAGGTTAGTTTATGGAAAAGCATGCCACCTGCCAATCGAATTGGAACATAGAGCATATTGGACGATAAAGAAAATGAACTTTGACTACCAGAGCACTGCCACGAGACGATTCTTGAGCACCAACGAGTTTGACGAAATCCGGTGTCACGCCTATGAGAACGTAAGGATGTATAAGGAGAGGACAAAGGTCTATCATGACAAAAATATCACAGTGAGGTGCCACGATGTCGGTGACCAAGTGCTCCTCTACAATTCAAGACTACGACTCTTTCCCGGTAAGCTAAAATCGTGCTGGTCCGGCCCCTACAAGATAGTAAGCATATCTCCGGGAGGTGCCATAGAACTTGAAGGGAAGAACGGAAAGTTTAAAGTGAACGGCCAAAGAGTAAAGCCGTATGTAGTAGGAGAGCCGATTGGACAAGAGGAGGCATACTTCCTCCAGGGATGCCCCACCACTCATTAAAAATCTTAAGGGAGTCGAGCCTATGACTTAAAACAAGCGCTTATCGGGAGGCAACCCGATCTTTTATCTCTTGGCTTTTGTTTTTACTTTTTTCTTTTTTTTCTTACTCAAAAACAAAATAAATACGATTTTAATTCTAAGAAAATACAAAAAAACACAAAAATTTGATGAGTTCTTCCTTCTACATGCTGAACGATGAAGCGAGCGCGACAAACGATGAAAGGAAGGAGAAGGAACCAAGGAGAGAGCGCCATATAGGAGCACAAGCTTAGGGGAGAAAAGCTACAGGCGACTCGACCGAGTAGACCCCTACTCGGTCGAGCTGCAGTCAAGTGGAGAAAAGGCCTAAAACAGCGTTCAGAAAAGCTACAGGCGACTCGACCGAGTAGACCCCTACTCGGTCGAGCTGCAGGAAATTGGAGAAAACAAGCCAAAATCAGCTTTTGGAAATTTATTACGACTCGGCCGAGTAGCACCCTACTCGGTCGAGCTACTGTAACGGCCTGTTTTCATCAAGACAAACTATTTACGTATTTGAGCAATTTTTCAATTTTTAAACTATTTTATAATGGTTTGTCAGGAGTTCTACTGATTTCAAAAATTTCTTATAAAAATATTTTGAAGTACCAGACTAGTTATGGACAATTTTAGTAAGATCGGATTTCAACAAATACTCAAAACATTTCTGATAAAATTCATTTTCAAATATTACCGTTTTGGCTTTATGAATTTATTTTCTATACAAACATCATCAAAATGATTTCAAAATTTTACAGTAACATTCAATAATCATTTAGGGCTTCCCACATTAATTTCATAATATTTTGAAGTCAAATCAGTAAAGAACCCGCAAACCCGCTTTCTAAACGTTTTGGCCTAAAACCAGTATTTCCGTAGCTCAAACCCTGAAACGGATCTCGTATTCGCGATCCTCTCGACGATACGAACCCGTGGGTATGTTTTCGTAATTTTTCAGACACGTTTACCACTAGGGGCAAAATCGTAATTTCATTTTTGTATTTTACTATTACATTCACTAATTACCTTTTAAAATTAATCCATTTACTAATTATTTTAACCTCAATGATTAACACGTGAACACGTTTCAATACTATTTCTATGTTTAGTCAAAAAGGTATACCTCTTTTCATTAATTACAACCTAACGTATTAAATTGGGGTTGACTAAATATTAAATATCCTAATAGATTATTAATTTAACTTAGCCTATATAAACCCTCAGTTAATCACCCTCTTCATTCACGCAAAACCCTTAATCACCCAGGCCGCACGTTCTCTCTCTCCCTCACCTCATACACTCTCTCCCCCCTTAATCACTAAGCCCGTAACCCATCACCCAGGCCCGAGCTCAACCCACGCCCACAACCCCATCGACGACAGCCCGATGACGACGAAATGGCGACAGCGCCGCCTGCCTCCGCTCAACCGCCTTCTCACTGCCTTCCCATGCTCCGGCGACCCCGACGACCCGAGCTCTGCCTCTCCTGCTGTTAGAGCTCTCCACCGAAGCGCCTGCCGCCGCAGCATCCCCCGCTCCGAGCGCCGTCGACAGCCTCCTCTTCCACCGTGAACCGCCCCCACGAACTCGACGCCGTCATCTACCTTCGATCGCCCTCCGACGAGCATCTCCGACCAAGCCCGCCTGCGCCCGCCACTGTACAACACTACCCAGCCACTCGCCCTCGCACCGACGCCGCCCTCCGACGAACGGCAACCACCGAGTACCGTGCTCCTCTTCCGGAGCAACCCACTCCGCCCCGAACTCCGACAACGGCCCGTGCTCCGCTCGCTTCGCCGTCGCCCGAGACCGCCTCGCCTTGCCGTCGCGACCCCGCAGCCACCTACCCAGGCCCCCACGACGCCGCCCCCCGCCGCCGGCGAACGCAGCTCCCTCCCTCTCTCTCTCTCTCTCTCTCTCTCTCTCTCTCTCTCTCTCTCTCTCTCTCTCTCGGTGAAAAAAACGAACGTTGGTTTCGTTTTTAAATTTTAATACGTATTAAAATACGTATTTTATACGTATTTACGTATTTAATTATATTTATTAAATGATATTATTGGTTTTAAATTCATAGTAATTCGTACAAGCCTCAGAAAATTAAGAGACTAGTCTCAGAAAATCAGAAATGACATTCTGGACCCAATGGCACTAGTTTCGTCTCAATCAGACTCTTAGATTTTCCAAAATTAATTTTTAACCCTAAAAATTAAATAGGTTATTTTCATTCAAAAATCAGTAACTTGCTATTTTCATGTAAACCGATATGTGATAAAAATATATGTTAAAGTACTCTTTAAGACGGTCATTTTGACAGCTTATTTGCGACTTTCCGATCCAGATTGCACACATGAGAAATTATTGAATAATTACGTACTTAATTAAAAATTAGTTTTTAAATCTATTTTGAGCTTTTAAAAATTATAAAAATTATTATAAGCTTTAGAAAATTATTTCCTCCTACGATAAAATTACTTTCATCATATCTAGCTTATAGAAAAATTTAAAACGTTTTTCGACACCGTTTCAACCTGTTTTAAAAATCAAAACGACCTATTAAATAAATTGAAATAGGGTAGTCTGTAACTGATGAGTTTCTTGTGTTTGCAGGTACCAATTCTCGTGCACCAGCACCTTTATAAGCTCTAGCTCCAACCTCGTCTTACCACGACGATCTCTAAAAGAGTAAGTCACTCTAATTCTATCATTAGAAATTTAGATGGTGTACTCGTATGAACTTAGGATCTCATATATATTCTCAGAACAGTTATTGACTTGAACCAATGATTAGAGACCTAATTAACTATAGAACTAATCAACAGTGGAATGACCAAAGGACAAAATTGAGATAGTGCACTTTTATGAAATTGAATATCATAGTTGTTGGACTTCAAAGCATTGCTCGGAACTAAATTGAGGTAGTGCACTTTTATGGAATTAGATATCATAGTTGTTGGACTTCAAAGCATTGCTCAGGACTGATATTCTCTGTTGAGGCTTCTGCCTTGACTTTTCAGCAAGTAAATACCATATATATATGTATTTGTTGTACTCATTGTTGGAGGTATTGTTGTACACATTGTTGGATGTACGAAATGATGGGCCTATGTGGCCATACGGATACGGATATGGACATGGATACGGATAAGAATACGGATTTGGTTGTAAATGTGTAATGTGATACAACACGGGTTATGGGGTAGTCTTGAGCTACGAAGTGTGCGGGAGTGACTGGGTCCACCCTTATTTGGTAAGCTGTACCATCACCCTGAAGGGAATGGTAGGTAGATATTCCACGAGTTGCTCCGTGGGATGGGTGCACTTCTGGTTGCATATCGTACACTCGAGCAAAGACTGTTGCACTAGCTTGATTGATACCAGGGCCCATAATTGTCCACGATTGTCGACTGTATCTGCATACTCATCAACGAAGAAGTCTCTCCAGGAAGGATAATCTTGATACTAGTCTCGCAAAAATCCTGTTGCAATCTCCACTGCGAGGTCAACATCATCACCGCTGGAAGTCTGCTCAGCGCATCCGGAACCACATTCACCTTGCCAGGGTGATACTGCAAATCAATCTCATAATCCGCCATGAGCTCCAACCACCGATGCTGTCGCATGTTGAGCTCATTCTGCGTAAAAATGTACTTCAAGCTTTTGTGATCGGTGAAGATCTTCACCTTCTCACTCAGCAGAAAGTGCCTCCAAATCTTAAGCGCAAACACGACAGCAGCCAACTCCAAATCGTGTGTCGGGTAATTCTTCTCATGAGCCTTAAGCTGACGAGAAGCATACGCAACCACGTGCCCATACTGGTGCAACACACAACCAAGACCTTTGCCAGAAGCATCGCAAAAGATCTCGAATCCTCCACTCCGATCAGGCACAGCAAGAACAGGGGCAGTTGTCAACCTCTCCTTCAGCACACCAAAAGCCTTCTCACAATCGTCAGACCAAACAAATGGTACATCCTTCTGCGTCAGTCTGGTCATCGGCTCAGCAATCTGGGAAAAGTCCTTAATAAAACGCCGATAATAACCTGCAAGCCCAAGGAAACTCTGGATCTCAGACGCTGACTGCGGAACAGGCCACTCTCTGATAACCTTAATCTTCTCGGGATCCACAGAAATTCCATCGCCTGACACCACATGCCCGAGAAAAGCAACTCTATCTAGCCAAAACTCGCACTTGGAATACTTAGCATACAAACGATGCTTCCTCAAAATTTCCAATACCGTCCTCAAGTACGATGCATGCTCTTCCTCTGACTTCGAATAGATCAGAATGTCGTCAATGAAGATAACGACGAACTTGTCTAGAAAGTCGTAGAAGATCAGATTCATCAGGTTCATAAATACTGCGGGCGCATTGGTTACACCGAAAGGCATAACCACGAACTCGTAGTGACCATACTTCGTCCTGAACGCTGTCTTCGGGATGTCCTCCTTCTTCACCTTGAGCTGATGATAACCACTCCTCAGATCGAACTTAGAGAACATCCTCGATCCTCCGAGCTGATCAAAGATGGCATCTATACGAGGCAAGGGATATTTATTCTTGATAGTCACAGCATTCAGCTCCCGGTAATCCACACACATGCGACGCGAACCATCCTTCTTCTTTACCAGCAACACCGGTGCTCCCCACGGAGACACACTGGGATTGATGTTACCCTTCTACAAAAGCTCATCCAGCTGCCTACGCAACTCCTCCAACTCTGCTGGAGCCATTCGATACGGCGCTTTCGAAATAGGCTGCGCTCTCGGAATAAGATCGATCAAAAACTTGAGCGCTCGATCGGGCGGCAGTCCAGACATCTCCTCGGGGAAGACGTTGTCGAATTCACGTACCACAGCTGGTCTACTCTGCTCCATCTGCATAGCAACAATCTCCACCGGTCTGGCCCGAAACCTGACAGTGCCAAGCGAACTGCTACCTCGACTGAACTCAAACACCGGATGTCCAAGGATCTCGAACACCACCTTCTTCCTCCGACAGTCGATCGTAGCATAGAAACTCGCCAGCCAATCCATCCCAAGCACTGCATCGTAGTTGATGATGTCGTGGACAATAAAATCAGCGTAAAGCTCGTGTCCACAGACCACCAAAGGGCAAGAATTGCACCCACGATGCACCGAGATCATGCCATTTCCAGTAACGATGTTCCAACTCTTGGGAAGAGGGGAGGTCGTCAAGGAATGCTTCTCCACGAAGCTCCGTGATATAATGCACATCGATGCACCAGAGTCAAAGAGGACTCGTGTAGGAAATGTGCAAACCAAAATCACACCTAACAAACATTCTATCAATCAAATCCTATTCTAACAAACAATCATATGCAAGCAATCAAACATAAGCTAACAACCAAATCTAACTAAGAAGGAAACAACTAGACAGAGGGTTACCTGCGATAACCTTGTCCACAGCCTCGCTCTCCACTGCAGTCATCAAGTAAGCCTTCCTCCTTGGCTGAACAGCCTGCTGAAACGCCTGCTTCTGC
Source organism: Scilla litardierei (assembly GCA_030789695.1). NCBI lineage: Eukaryota > Viridiplantae > Streptophyta > Magnoliopsida > Asparagales > Asparagaceae > Scilla > Scilla litardierei. The sequence goes on along the minus strand of CM061137.1, from coordinate 48,162,336 downwards.
GGAAGAAGAGGCGCTCCACGTCCAGCAGGTACAGGTGCTCTCTGCTGCAACGGCTGGGCTGCAACTGGTCCCCTCTGTAGCTGTGCTCCATCGGGTCCTCTCCTCAACTGGTTCGCATGCTGACAATCCTTCGCTACATGAGTAGCGTCTCCACAGACCAGGCACTGCCCCAGAAATCTCATGCACTGCTCCTTGATGTGGCCAGTCTTGCCGCAGAAATGGAAAGTCTTCACAGTAGGCCCACCTGGCCTCTTGAACTGCACTGGCTGGGCTGGGTAGGCTTGAACCCAGGCCTAGCCACTCCTCTGGCCTGCTCCATAGGCCTCTTCCCAGCTCCAGAAATCTGTCATCTCTTCTGCCTTGCAATCAACTCCTGTCTCCGAGCGGATACCAGCAACTTCTGATATGACTCCATATCCGTCGTAGACATCAGGCTCTGCAAGTCTAGGGAGAGACCCTGCAGAAACCTCTGAGCCTTCTCCTCAGCATCCTCCACCATCTTCGGTGCGAAGCGACTCAATCTAGTGAGCTCTTGGTGGTACTGGTCCACCGTCAGATTTCCCTGCTTCAGCTCAATGAATCGCTGCAACATCTCCCTCCTGGCAGCCTTCGGAAAGTACTCCTCATCAAACCTGGACTTGAAAGTAGCCCAAGGTATCGGCGTCGTCAACAGCTCCTCCTCTGCATCCCACCAGTTACGGGCATTATCCTTAAGCTGCTTCTTCACCAAATCAACCAATCCAGCCGGGTTGAACTTCGATATCTTCAGATTATCCTCGGTATTCCTGATCCACTCCTCTACAGCCAACGGTCCTTCAGATCCATCAAAGTAAGTCGGGCCCAGCTCCCGAAACTGCTTCGCTCCTGGCTCGAAGCGAGGGGCACTCTGGGTATTCTGGAGCATGCCCTGCTGCACCTGCATCATCTGATACATCATCCTCATGATCTCAGCATTGGTGGGCTCTCTATCCGGTACCTCAGCACGATTGGGCCCACTACCAGATCGGGTCTGTCGTCGTCCAGCCATTTAATGACATAGAAAACGAACAAACAAATTAGAATCAGAGCATAATGACTTGGATGTTGTAATTTATTTAATGGACATTCCGTTATTATCATTGTTCCGTTAATTCACAATTGCAAGACGTGACCTGCATGGGCCACCAACAAAACCTGTCACGCCCCGCTTCCCAAAAACGTGGAGGCGAAGCGTGAAAAGGTCCGCTCAGACTTGAAGCTACAAAGCTGCATGTCCGATAAGCGTCAATAAACAATAAAAGCAGGTCCTTGCAATTGCAATACGAAACAAAGATAATAAAAGAAAATGAGACAAAAGATAAATCTCAGAATATCCATAATAATAAATTCCAACATCGCAGAAAAGCCACCAGGCTAAAAGAAAAGAGTCTAAAAGAGGCCCCAGCATGGCCAACAAAAGTACAAAGTACAAAACAAAGTAATGGTGCTACGCACCGACAACTAACAACAACCTAAGCAAAAGCAACTCAGAACAGTCTCTAAGACTGGTCATCGGTGTCCACGAACTCCTCGTCAAACGTAGGCTCAGGCTGTTAAAGTATGAGTGCAACAAGTAAAGTAAAGTAAAGCAAGTACAAGAGGACAACTAGCATGGCATGGCAAGAGTAGCAACTACTATCAATCACAAGTCATGTTTTCAAGTCGTGCACAGAGTTCACGCCTTACAACTGAAGAGGCTGCACGGGCACACTTCTACGCTGAGTGGTCGCTCAACCCTACCCCTCCACGTGTATCGAGCCAGGGCCTTACCCCCGAACGGGAATGCTCGCTTCTAGACCACGAGCCAGGAAGTGTTTTTCATGTTGGCATAGGGGTGCACCTAGCCCGGGACAAGCAAGTACAAGTATGTAGCGTGTGCTACGAATGCGACATTCAATGCATGGATGACATGATATGGCAAGTAGTAAAGCGTACAGGTAAGGAAAGTAAACATGACAGTTTAGTATGCATGATCAACAAGTTAAAGAGTTGGATCTAGCTTCGTTGTCAAGCTAGATCAATTTAGGTGACGGATCTAGTTTCGTTGTCAAACTAGATCAAGTAGGCGTCTAGCCAACTATCATTTCACTGACTAGTCTCTTTTACGCTAAAAATAAGGAAGTGGCCTAAAAACATGGCCCTAAGCAAGAGTTGGCAAGTTTCACTTGCCTGCAAGTATCACGTCTGAGCAACACCGTCCAACGAGTCCAAAGTCACAAAATCCTACGTGCACAAGTCCACCGGCCTAAAGTCAATATTATTAATCTTGGTTAGTGAATTCTAAAACATTTAAAATACTTTAAAAACATTGATTTTAGTCTTGATTAACATGCAATAGGTTGGGGGTCCTAGGGGTGCAAAGCGTTACCTCAACACGATGCGAAAGCTACACTGGCGTCGGGTAGCGACGCCAGGGGTTGGAATAAAAGAACGCGCTCCAAGTCCAGATTCCAATATAGATTTCTCGCTGAAAAGATCAGAGCAGCAACCGGAGCAACGAATCCAGATTCCAAAGCTAGCACGTGCGACGACGGGCTACAACGTATCGCAACGTCGTAAGCGGCAAATCGTCGGAGAGAAAGCTCCTAGGTGGGGCCCACAGTAGTCCTAGGGACCAATAGGGGACCCATAATACCTCTGGAGAACTTGGGTGGCCCACGGTGGCAAGTGATGTGACGGGTGCGGGGTTGCGACGTTTGGCTCTCGGTCGGACACAGTCGGTGCGAGGAGTTCCGTCGGTCGGGCACTAGGGGTGCGAGGGATGCGGCGCAGCGGGGTTGCAACGGTGCGGGCGGATGCTTGGTGTGGGGCTTGCTTCGGTCGGTGCGGGAGACAGCGCCGGTCGGGCGCTTGGCGGGGGCGTTGCAACGTTGCAACGTTGCAACGTGCGGCGATGCGGGCGTGAGTGGGCGGGCGCTTCGGTCAGGCACGGTGCGATGCGGGGTGCGGAGCGGCTAGTGAAGCGGGTGCGGGGCGATGCGAGATGCGGAGCGGGCGACCGGTCAGACCGAGACCTCCTCTCGGTCAGGCACGGTGATGCGGAGCGACAGCTGTGCGGAGCGGGGTGGGGGCTTGGTGCGGGCGAGGCTGCCGGTCGGTGCGGGGGATTTGAGGCAGTTTCATCGGTCGGACACGGGGGCAGCTTTCGCAACGTTGCGACGAATCGTCGCAAGTGGGTTTTGGGGTTTTGGAAGCGGCTAGGGTTATTTTCTTGCGAAAATAGGTCTTCCTAAGGGTTGTTTATATAGTGAAGAGGGGTTGACTTGGTCTAGGGCTAATCCTAATGGGATTAGAAGTTCAAAAATATTTAAAATTCGAATCTCACCCTCTCCAACTCACACAAGGCTTGGGTGCGGCCCAAATGAGCTGAGATTTGGCTCAAAAATATTTTGAAGTATTTAAAACGTAATAAAATTTTATTTGGCCGAAAATAATTTAAAACTTAATTATTAAAAATATTATAAACCTTGCTAAAAATATAAAGTAAGTCAAATGAACTCCAAAAATTATAAAATAAATATCGGGGTGATCGTGATGACGAAAGAAAGCTAACTAAGAAGACAGACCTCAATTTTGACGTCGAGTGACGAAACTAAAATTAGAAACGTCCCCCGTCAAAAGTGAAAATCACAACGTCTCTTCGAATAAGTTCAAATCGTGAGAGAACGACTCGAGAAATGTCGTTCCAAATTAGTGTCACAATTTAATACTCTCAGATATGTTCACAACGGCATATCACACCCAAGTGTTCACAAACAACAAAGTCTAAAATAAACATGTGCACGGTCAAAAGCACGTGCACGAACAAAGTACGACAAAAACAGACCGTTACAATTGCGCTCCTCGAGGACGATTTGGATTGGGGCAGTTTGGGGGGTCACATTGGATTCGCGGCTTGACTCGTGCACGATTAGTCTGCACTCGCAGCGACGCTCATGTCGGTACACTCTTTACACTATTTACTTTACCTGCCGACGTACGTCGTTTTTTTTGCTTGCAAGATGCCCCCACGCCGAGGTAGGCCGAGGAACGTCGACACCGATGCACCCTCCTCTAGGCGACACGCCGCCCCCGTCGTACACGCTCGCCCATACACGAGCCAAAATTTGGTGATTCATCGATTCCGGCCCCTCAGCCCTTCCCCACTACCACCCCTCCCGACAGTCTGTATCTCAACGATGCAACATATGACATTACCTTCTGGGACGAGGAGCAGGACAACCAGTTCCTCTCCATGCTCCTCCTCGTAGGACAGGGGGCGGGAACTCTCAGCAATCAGTTGAGAAGGACCTTCCCACCTTTCTAGATCTCATCAGGCGTCAGCGTCCCCCTCGACCCATCTCCTCAGCTGCCCCATTTTTGCCTCCTGGTCCCCAGCAGCGGGACGCATGACCACCTCCAGAGGGTGGTGCCGCTGTCTGATGCACTTTTCACATTTTTGCTCCGCTCCCTCCCCCATTTATTTAGTGCACATCTCTCTTTTCGGGGCCCTTGTCTTACACAGCTTCGGGGAGGACCCATTTTGCATTCTGCATATCTCCATCATCATGCCCATGTATATACTCATTTGGCATATGTCCATATAGCATTTTCATCATATCACACTTTGCATCATCTCGCATGCTTGTTCATATTTTGCATTTCTTGCATCACTCCATGCATACACATCTGCAATTTTTCTTTTATTTTGCACAGTTTTATTTTCCATTTATTTTTTTTATCTTTCTTATCCGCCCACCAACCCTAGCCTCATTTCCTGCCATACCAGCGTGTTCTCAGCAGTGCGGACACTGCTGTGTTTAGCTTGGAGAGATGAGCACTATCGCTTTTTATTTTCATTTGTTATATATTTTCTTTTATTTTACGCCTTTTTACTTTTATTTTCCACCCATTTTGTCCACCTTTTTTCTTTATCTCATTCGGCATCACGTTTTCCATATTTTGCCATGCTTGCATGCTTGTTTTTATTTTTTTACTTTCTCCGCCTTTCTTTCCGCCTTTTGCTAGATATATTCTGCATGATGATATCTCTTATAGCCTTTTAGTATGCTATTGCGATGCTTATCACTTTTGCCTTGCTAGTTAGAGTATTTTGGTCTTTTGCTACCTGTATGCTTGCATATATATTCTTTTACTGATTTCTCTATATGAATGCATGAAATAAATTGAAACTGAATGTACGCAATAGTTTCTAGCATATGCTTGTTGGAGATGGACCAAGCTTTATGAATCATTAGAATATCTGAAGCATCTGCATGTTGTCTTATTTCACTTCTTACTGCATGCCTGCAATGATTGTATGCTTTACCGCATGTCTTCATTATTTATCGAGATGAATGAAAATATCCATGCCTGCTTATGAGTTTAGTTAGAGTATTTTCTTACTGAACTGTTGTGCACATCTTATGGGTGAACCGAGTGTTATATCATTTCCTTCTCCACATATCTTTATGAATCTCTACATGTCATTTGGTTTCACCCCCTACAGCTACTTATAATGCATATGTTTTCCAAAAATCCCAAAAGAAAAGTTAGCCTCCAAAAAGCCAATAAAGGAGCCAAAATCAATATGTATATTCTATTGCACCCATCAAAAAAAGAGAGAAAAGAAAAAAAAAGAAAAAATCATTTCTTATATCCTATTTTCATGAAGCTACACATATACTTGGGAAAAAGTCAAAAATTCCATATTTCTATTCTTTAGATGTGACGCCTCAAGCAAAGCTTGGGGGGGTTAACCATTTGACCATATGAGTGAGTATGACATTAGAATGGAGTTGTGCACAATTGGGGATGTTTGATAATGCTTAAACTTTATGAAAACTGCTAGCTATGAAGATTTTTCAGGATTTGAGATGAATATATGAATGTCATGATCCTTTCTATTCTCTTTTGCATGACTAATTTGAATCTTATATGCTTCGATTATATCTATTGATAAAAAGTGCATCGCAACATTTGTTATACTAGACTCTATGAATTGCATGATGTTGATATGAATTGACTGTATGAATATTGAGAATTCCCTTTCTTTGATCTTAAATGCTTGCAAGTATTATATTAAGCGAAAGATACGAAATTCGTATTCGCATGTGATTTATTTCGAAGCATCGTGATATGTGCCTAATGCTTGAGATCTGACCAAATAATCTAGCGCTCCCATCTATCTTCTATTTCTTTTTTCTATTTCTTATTTTTATCGCCCGATGAGCCTAGTATTCGTCTTCCTCGAGGACGAGTAAGAGGTAAGCTTGGGGGATTTTGATGTGTCCATATTTTCCATGATTTTACCGCATCATTTCATCTTATTTCATATCATATTCGCCTCCGAAATCCATGTTTTTATATATTAATGCATTCCTAACACCATATTCTAGTTTTTGCATAGATTTGTGGATTTTCAGGGATTTTGGAGCGAATTGGAGCAGATTCGGGACATGGACACATCCAGCGCGTCCAGGACGTCATTGGCAAGTATCCATGGGAGTTCGTCGCAGTGCAAAAGAAGATCGGAGGAGAGGAGGAGAAGCGAGAGAGAGAAATCCAGAAAAAAGCCCTCAGCCATTCAGTTTCCCAGGTGACTCAGACTGAGTAGCTTACAGCTACTCGGCTGAGCTGACACGTGGATACAGCAGGAAATGGATACGAGGTGACTCGACCGAGAAGCTAAGCGAGTAGACCCGAGTTGACACCCCATGCTACTCGACCGAGTAGGGGGATACTCGACCGAGTAGCCCGCATCAGAGGCAGGCAAGCAGAACCGCAGCCAACGAAGTGACTCGACCGAGCAGCCACCTGCTCGGTCGAGCAGCCGACGCGCCCAAGCAACACATGGGCCCAATTTTCCAGATTTCTGAGAATTATTTGTGGGGTCCCTACCCCTTGTATAAAAACAATTTTCCTTTAATATTTTAGGCATGAATTGTTTTATCGAATGTGAATGAGGGAATTTTAGTGTAAGCTTGAGATTTGGGATTTAGGTTTTGATATTGAGCAAAGACTTGATTTTTATTGCGTTTTCTGGCTTGGAATCAATTGGATCTTAATTTTCTGTGACTTGCTATCGATCTACATCACTTTTGGTACGTATTCCTATCTGTTATATGTTTTTGATTATTAAGATGAATTCTATGGTAAAAATCCAACCTTTCTTTTTTTTCACCCACCATGTGTGAGTAGTTCTATCTATGGCTAATAGATTAGCCCTATGATCTTAGGAAAAAGATGCGAAGCTAGGATTTTTAGGTTGCATTGGACATAAAAAGGGGAGTATTTTGGTTGATCTTGCAAAATCCTTAGGAGAACTCGTACTGAGATCGTGTACACTGTCTGTGGAATCGATTAGTTTAAGGAGAATCTTATGGATTTAATTAGGGAGTTAGTGGATTCAACCGAGGCTCGTGACCATGCCCGGCTCGTGTATTGATGGGATCCACCAACGAAATATACCACTATTTGACGGCTACCGCCATTGCGTCAATAAGAGCCACCAAAATACCTCGAAGCTCTAACCCACGAGAGTGGTACGAGTTGAGAGTAATCGAACCACGAGAGTGGGGAGATTATTGTAGACCCTTAATGCACATATCGTATGCTTTCCATCGCGCGAGCGGGGTGAATATGGTATGTTAGACTCATGAAGCGTAGACGCATGAATTCACTTCCTAGATGCTACAATCCCCAATTAAACCAATGCAACGTAGAGATCCTAACCTAGCATCGACCTCCGACGGTCCTGGCGGCAAGTCCTAAAGCCATAGTCTTTTTATATTGATCAAACATCACCAACCAACCAATCATTCAAACCGACTGCTACCTCTTTCTGAGATTTAAAAATAACCTGAGATCAATACACCGCTACTTTCCCTCTGGGATCGATATCTTTTATATTGTAACTTGACACTGTCCGCTTGCGTTCGTGACCCCGAAATCGATACATAGGAACCATTTAGCGTCTGGCATTAGTGACACTGCCAGGTGGCTTTTAGGTGTTAGTTCCGGGGGCATCACACTCAAAGCTCCAACAAGCTCTCAAGCCCTAATTTCTACATTTGTCTCCAAAGCATTGAAGGCATTCAAAGCTCATCTTCATGCTAGCTTTATTTCTCTATTGAGACAAGTAGTAAGTGCTCATACTCTCATCATTTAGAGCACATCATGCACACCTTCTTGCCTATTTCTATAAAGTCATATTTCAAGGCATATGTTGTGTAATTAATTTCATATTGAAGTATTTCATTTCTCTTCTCTATCTTTGTTGAGATTACTCTCGGTTTGTGAGAGTGGACCATTCCCGGGTTGTGTGAAGTAGTGATAAAGGTTGTATTGGATTTACACTTGCCGGTATTTGACAAGTGGGTATTAGTGGATACTAATCATTAGCAGGATTTGCTAGTGGGTTGTTGGAGTAGGATTTCAAGGAGTTGGGATTTGACTCTGGGGAATCTGAACCATGGTAAATCCTTTGTTTGCATTTGCATTTTCTGAGTTGTTGTCATCACTTATCTATTACACACTTGGTTGCATTAAGGATTTTAATTAGGCATAAATTCCTTTTTATCTTCATAAAACACTATTCACTCCCCTCTAGTGTGTTCTCGCTTAGTTTCAGGTCCTACAGCACCCGTAACGATCCACCATTCTCTTGGGTTGTAGCCGACTAAGTTCATTCAGATATGACCACACATAGGTCTATCTCAGCAAAGTCTTGGATGATATCGTTCACCATGTTTGCTTCTTGGTTCTTCTTCTTCTTTGGCAATTTGTAGTCTGTCGATTTGTGTCTCATCTTATGAAGTTGAAACACTTTCCTTGGAATTTCGGTTTCTTAGAAATTCCTCCTTTTGGTCCTAGTTTGGACCTTTTGCCCGTATTCATTTTCGACTTGGAGCTTTGAACGTGCTCCACAATGTTTGCCTTTGTCGTGCCTGGAGTGGCTACTTTTCTCTTGTTGTCTTCTTCAATTCCAACTCTAACAACAAGTTCCTCCAGGTTCATCTCTTTTCGCTTGTGCTTGAGATAGTTTTCGAAATCCTTCCATGTGGGAGGCAACTTCTCAATGATCGCATCTACTTGAAAACTTTCGCTTAGGATCATCCCTTCGGCATGAATCTCGTGCAAGATCACTTGGATCTATTGGACTTGACTGATCACCGTTTTGGAGTCCACCATCTTGTAATCAAGAAATTTTCAACAATAAATTTCTTGTCACCGACATCCTCGGTCTTGTATTTCTTATCCAGAGATTCCCATAACTCCTTTGTCGTCTTTTTGGAGCTATACACATAAACATTGAATTGTTTAGTCCATTCAATACATAATTTCGACAAAGGAAATCAGGATGCTTCCATGTATCAACAACATTGATAACTTGAACATCGAGCTCATCATTTTTGAGCTCGGGAGCATCCTCGTTCAAGAATCTTACTAGATTTAAGGTAGTGAGGTAAAATAACATCTTCTACTGTCACCTCATGAAATTCAAGCCATTGAATTTCTCTGATTTCTCACCATGGTTCAAAGGAACCAAAACTGTTACCGTAGGGGTAGCCAAATGTGCCACATTGGTAGGGAATTGAGACGTGGTCTCATTCTCATAGTTCATGGCAACATGGACGTAATTGTCATTTATGAAAGAATGCAACTATCATTAGTCCAAAATAAAAGAAATTATAATTGAAAAAGAGAAACATGTCCGTCTTTCAGAATCTGTTTTAAGCTTGTTAAAGAAATATTTAATAAAAGAGAGAATCGATTACGAGATCAAAATTGAATAAAAACAGACATGAAATTGTTTACACTTTGAGGCATGTGTATCACACGGTGTACTTAAAACAGATTCGCCCCTCGTTGTTAGTACTTTGAGGATATTACGTCGTCTGTCTCCCATGATACAACGAAGAACGAGCAAGATCCGAGCAGTCCGAATATTGCTCCGACGAACTGAGGTTGTGAATACTATCACGATTTGGAGAAGAACAAGATAGAGAAGAACAAAAGAGAAGAGGGAATTTTTCTGTGTTTTTCATCCAAGGACTAAGGTCCTTTTATAGGGTAGCCTAAAGAACATGAAAGGCTTTTAGCCTTAATGGTGAGGCTATTCATTTTCAACCATTAATCATGGTGGTGAAGCTTTCCACATTCAACCAGTAATCTGAATTAATAGTGAAGCTTTTCATATTCGGCTATTAAGTTAAAAAAAACCTTTTTATCTTCCAAAAAATAAAGAAAAATAAAATATTTGCAAAACATGGCTCCATACGGGAGTTGGCAATTCGGTCAGGCATTCGTGTCCGCAGGTCGTGCAGATGTACATTGGGACCATGTCACCGGTCCGTGATTTGCACCCCTTTGCGTGCACACGTGAGAGAGAATTCATGATTGCATTTTTACATTTTTAGTAATTGATAGAACCAAAGTTTTATATAAACCTTTATTGGTCTTCATCCCTTTCCGATGTTGGACTAAATATTTTCATCCACTTTTCCTACTTTACGGGTGTACCTTGAGAGTCAATTTCTCATTCACTCTAGCAGCATTTTAAGCGTATGAAAATACCATTTCGATCGTCTCGTAAAGGAGAATCTGAATCCACAAGACCCATTAAAAATGAGATTTGATTCTCACTCAAAACTGAGCCTTGAAATGAACAAAGATAATGGGTTATTGACCCATTTTCACAACACTAACCGATAGGCTATTAGTCCAATTTCGTGTTAAACCCTATTGTGTCTAGTTATAACTAAATAAGATTTCATCCTATGGGTAGTCAATTTAATGATATTAATTGGATAATTTGGATATGAATAGAATCCATATCTAATAAATACCTAATAACTATCCATAAAACTACAACTCCTCCGAGATTTCAACCCCAAGACAAAAATTAGATATTTGGGAGGGCCTTCTTTTCTAACAAAGAGGAAGGTGATAAAAAAGAAGCTTGATTATCAAATATGGGTTGTCTGGGAGTATGCTTACAGAGGGGTTCTCTCTTAAACAACAACAATAAGATCTATGCTTGACTGACAGGTCAAGAGATAACTCTTGAAACCATCTTTTTATAGATCTTGTAGAAAATCATGTTAGGATACTACACCTATTAGATCCTAAAAGGTTTGCTAAAGATCAATATCTTTATTTATTCCACTGCACGGTGTTTTTCGTTGATACAAATCATGGCAAACCCTTCGATAGCATTCACCTACCAATAAACCAAGTTGCGAGTGTAAGCAAGTCTCATTATTAGGGTATTATTTAGCATCCACACTGCCCATGTGTAGGTTCTGATGGTAAGCGGGTCTCAACGGGGTCCATCTTGCTCACCTAAATGCCAATAGCATCCACACTACCCACAAGCAGGGTGCAAAGAAGATACGGGCATTGAGTTGGGAAGAAGGGATGGGCATGGATTGAAGCAAAGAGGACAGACGTCATGGAACTGGAAAGTACATGAGCCACATTATACATGTTACTGCAACTTAAGTTCGTCCAAAGTGTCCATGAAACGCTTCTATGTCATGTACAAAACATCCTCGAGGACCTATAGGTTAACATAGATGAGTAGCCAGTTTGAGAAATTTCCTAGACTAATCCTCCAATGCTTGACATCATTCAGGTTGAGTTTCATTTACGAAAACCCAAATACACTACAAATCTATTCTATTACCTATTACCGTAACACCATTCAATTTCTAATGATCCGATTCATTTACCTATACTTTGAAAACAGTAAGATTATTAAGATATCTATGTTTTAGCAGAACCATACCGAACAGAAGAGAGGCCACACTAAGACCGGCTTTGGCCCTTTGTCTTGGCCTGTGTTAGCTCTCAGCTTCATCAGTATCAGTGGACTTGAAACGAGACAGAAACAGTAAAAAATGAAGAGAAAAAATTTTTGTTAAGGAAACACAAGATGGTATTCTCCAAAGCAAACATGCAGCCTAATTTAGTACCAAAATATTGTACAGAATGAATAAGAAAATGCACAATAAATTAAGGAATAGTATGAACATGAATGGATGCAGAGAACTACAATTAATCGAGGGTTTATTGTTATTGAACTAACTCCAAGGGTCGTCCCATCCCTTTGGAGCTTCTCTTCTAACAAAGTCTAGGATGGCTGCAACTGCATCATGCACCCTGTTTGAGAGAGAATGGTTTCCCCATTCTATCTCCACCTTTTCCGCACCTCCCATAGCCCTGCAAAGTCTGCTTGCAGAAAAATTCGAGATGTTTTACTCAACTTTCACATTACATTACTACAGAAGGAAAAAAAAAACATAAACAAAAGGCAGATCCAATAATTGAAGTTGTATTTTTCAAAAATACGTACCTTTCTACTAATGCTTTTTTATCGACATACTCTGGAACATACTCATCTGCCATGGAGAAAATAACCTGAAGCCCAAAGACACAAACTTTCTAAGAGAGACAGAACAGAAACCGGGGGTAAATAAGTGATAGTCAATATCATGAACCCAAATTGATGCAGTAAAGGGTCATGATTTTCCTTGCACGTGATTCTCGAGTTAGAAACCAAGTCATGTTAACTTCCGTCTTATAATTTAACCAAAGCAGTGGGTAGGCTCTTTCCTCCGTTTCATCTGGATCTAGTGTTAATATGGAAAATAATCTTTCCTTCTTTTCTACCAAGTAAACAGTTAGGCCCTGTTTGCTTCAAGGGAAAATAAGAGAGAGAAAATTAAAAAGAAAAGGAAAGAGAAAGAGAAGAAAAGGAAAATTAAAACAAGATTCTTTTTCATGTTTGGTTGGAGGAAAATTGTAAAGAAAATTAAAAAGAAAATAAACCAAACAAACATCACACACAAATAATTTATAATTAACTCAGAACTAAATTCCCTTTGTTAGGCCTCTGGCAGTGAATTCCAAAAAACAAATAAAGCTTTCCTAATTTTCTATGAAGTGGATGTGTAGAATGGAAATTACATGTAATGCGATTATGAAGTGGATGTGTAGAATGGAAATTACATGTAATGCGATCTAACATGTCTATTTCTAATTGATCCTCCTTAACCTTAGTGAGATCATAAACATACCAAAATCGGAGTGAAGCCGAACCGAACCAAAACTTTATATCTGTTCAGAAAATAACCTTAACGTTAAGCTCAAGACTTAGTTTGCCTATCATATAAGCACCCAAAAGAACAAACTCCCACAAAACTGAATATTCTTAATGAAATGACATCTATATGAGTAGCGAGCTCATAAAACCTTTTGGATGACATTCCTTCAGTATAACGGATCCGTAATTATATTTGTTTCGATATGCATTAGACAATTATACACTCCGAATTTTTCATTAACAATCTAGAAACTTGATCGCTGAATAACTAAACTTTGTCAAGTTTCTGTTGTTGCTGGAATATAAAACTGCAGACTTGTTGTCACAAAATGAACTGTGTGGTCTTTTAATATCATCCCTAATTGGCAGCATAGTGACAAAACTTGCAGATAAATTTCATGATTTGGATGTCACATAATATGATATGAAATCTAAAACCATGGTAGAAGAGACTATATATAAGGGACTATTTAGATCTCTTCTAGTATATGGCGCCTAACATAGATTTCATACATTCTTTGCATCCAATAAATAATCAGAGTCAACTATACCAAAATGATCTCAAACTTTTCTGCCTACTAATCCTTGAACATGTAACCCTTTTGTTCTCCATAAATACCGTAAGACCCATTTGTTGCTATCAAATGGTCTACTCCTGAACTTAATAATCTGCCCAACATACCTGTAATATATGCAATAACCAAATGCATATTAGCATGAGCATACTTTAGACTCCCTATTGGTGAGATATAGAGAATCTTCGGAAGATTATTTTTGGGGCAATTATTGAGACTAAACTTGTCTCACATAGAACTTAACATACATTACCACATAGATATTATAGAAACTACATGCTCCCACAGAACTTAAGATATATTACATTATCAAACATCATCTCAAAACCGAATGCGGTGATTAATTAATGAAACTTAATATATCATTAACGATATTGAAATGCTCCACTAATGCTATTATAAACCTTATAGAGTCTTTCATGAAAACTGAATAGAAAGTCTCTTTATAATTAATGCATTCTTTTCCATATAAAGTCCTTTGTGATACACTTTAAATCTTTTCTTAATACGCTTTTAAATTACTATTGATTATAAAAATCCATTTACAATCAATATGATTCAAACCTTATGGCAATAAGATAAGATTTCAAGTGTCCTTCAAAGACTTTCTTAATTAATGCATTAATCCATTTTAGAGTTTTAGAACTTTTATGACTTGATGTAAGTCGAACTTCCATCATTCTTAATGTCAATCATATGTTCTTGAGAATTACAATGCAATACCTTAACACTGTACTTTCATCTCTTTAATGGAATTCCTGAATGGCAATTAGTGCTCTGAGGTGCTAGAGTTTGTCTTTATGAACAATTTCCCGAATAGGAGGAATTGCAACATTATCTTGAATTCATTGTCTCAAACAGTGTCAGGAATACTATCATGAACAATGCCAACACCTGTGGGAATATAATTCTCTTCAAGAATAATGTCACTAACTAAATTTCCCCACTCAAACTCGGCATCCCCAAAAAGGTGTGCATTTCCTAATTCGTAAACAAACTTAACAGTGGGATTAAGTAAAATCATACAAATATCACCTTTCAAACTATTCAACAAAACTAGAAAATCATTAACATTATGTCTAGTTTCTTTATTAGGCTTTATAAGGCCTTACCTTAGTTGGACATCTCCAAACATGCAAGTGATTTAATTCATTTTGTTGAAACTTTATTAAGGATATAAACTGCAATCAAATAACTGAATTCTCATTATTAATTCTTTCTTTATAACATATGTACTTAAATGCAGGAATTCTGTAAATGAAGCAATATTCCCAAATAAATGAAGATTATAATGAAATTTTAAAGAACCAGAATAACCGAATTTTGAATTAGAGACAACCAAATTTTCCATTCATTATTGAACAATATTAGCCAAATTTGTTCAAAATAGAAATCCAAATTCCGTTAAAACGGTACATAATAGTCTCATAAAAATTCAAATACAATCTGCCTTTAAAAATTAATCTAAATTTTATTAGCTTCTACTTGAAGAACCTTGACATTGCACATATCGATGTATCTTTCAACATCAATCGGCTCTTGGCATCTTAGGCAACCCTGCATAGACCCAATGATGAAAGTGGTTATACCAGGATCCTTCCATCACGTGTCTATAAGTACAAAAGTTTAAAAAAAATAAATTAACTATAGAATTAAACCAAATTAAAGAAGTATACCCTTGTTAGCACCCCAGGCGTGATAATTTGTGCAAGCTTCTTTATATGCACTTGTGATCCACAGAATAACCAACCATTACCTTCTGAACTTTTCAGTTCCCTTTGTTGTTTCTTTTGAGAAGCTGTATCTGCAGTTTCAGTATCCTTCTTCTTTTTATTGAAGGTGGAGGTCATGCGAGTGCTTTCTGTCATTTCTTGCTTAAGCCTTTCCTCTTCCTTGACACATTATGACATGAGCTCATCCAGATACCAAGTCTCTTCCTTCAAATTGTAGCTCACCTTGAACTGGCTAAACTGTGATGTAAGAGATACTAAAACAAATTGCACTGGCAGATCCTCAGAGAGGTCTAGCTCAAATACTTTCAACCTTGAAGCAAGATTAGACATCTTCAAAATGTGCTCCCGGATGTTCCGTTTACCTTCATATTTCATTGAAGTTAGGTTTGTCAAGAGTGTACTAATCTCACTCTTTTCATTCTTGACAAACCTCTTTTCAAACTCAAAAAGGAACCATTTAGCTGTGGCAATTTTCTCTGAAATAGAACCTCTAAGATATTCTGGCATGTCATTCTTTACCAGCATTAGACGCATGCGATTTGATCTCTTCCACTCTTCCATCTCTCTCTTTTCATCAGATGTACTCTCATCAATGAGTGGAGGACTATGAGTCCCCAATGCCACATCAAGATACATGACTCGTTATCAAAAGATTTTCGTTCCATGCCTTGAAGTTAGAGCCATTAAGTATTGGAATAGATTTGAGGTGAGCAGAAAAATTTTCAGGAATAATAGCTGAAAAAAGGATAAGAAAACAATTGTAACATGTTCATATGAGTATTAAACAAAACAACACCAAATTCAAATTAATGTTATTTTCCCATCTCAAGACATCATCTACTAGCTCAACATTTATTTTTGGATAATATATTGATTAGTCATTGACATCTTATTTTAGCAATCAAACAATGACAATAAGAACATGACAAAAATAAAACTTCCTTTGGGCCGAATTAAATTTACATGCATTGTCTCACTAATCATCACCTTGTCTATTGCCACAGGTGCACATAAAATGATATAAAACGGTAACCTTCCTTTGGGCCGATTTAGCATTCATATGAAATTATGCACATAAACATTCTTTTTATATTTATGAAATAAAATTAATGCAAAGCAACATAGCCTACTTTGCCGAGATGATGATTACACCAAGTCATTTCAAAATATATACCTTTGCAAAATTTGAATCTATGTCGCATTTTTAATACATAAATTTATACTTTAAGTGGAAATATTCAAGTCCACTTTTATTCGAAATCAAATTGAAGGCAACCAAAAATTTTCATACAGAAGTATGTATTCAACTTGTTATATTTCGAGATTAAAACTAATCTTCACAAGAAAACCCACTTTGGTAAGTTGATCCAACTAATCTCTATTCGAAATATATAATTAATTATGCCAAAAATTTGTTTTCTTTAAACTAAACTGAATTTAACACAATTATTTCTTTAAGTAGAAATATATATAATAACCTTTTATTCCAATTTTTAAATCACTTATTTTGAGTTAAATAAAATCCATAATTTCAACACAAATTTTCTTCTTTAAAATGGGGTACATAGGTGTACTAATGTGTATATTAACATAAACATTAAGTTATATATATATATAAATATACACACTATCCCATTTTATAAATAACTTGAAAATGTGTAAAATTTCCTTAAGGCCATTTACTTGATGGTTAGTACACAAAATTCCTTAAGGCCTTTTAAACGTATCCTTGAGGAGAAATATACGTTAAAGCCTTTTATTTCACCCAAAGAAAACACTTTAACACACAAATGGGCCTAAATGAATATATACTCAAGACCATCTATATCCTCTTTTAATGATTTTAAATTCAAAAATTTCGGCACTAAATTTACATACAAAGTATGTCCGTAGCTTTTTAAATATCAAAATAAAAGTAATCGCCACAATAGAGCCCACTTTAGTGGGGTTTTGATTTAATTACAATTATTTCGAAATATATAATTAATTATGCCTAAGAATTGATTTAAATCAAACCCAAATATTTTAACACAAAATTATAACTCAAAAGGAAATATATTCATAGAGCCTATTATTTCCTTATATTTTTTGTGTTAACATGCTCAATTAACAAGCCCAAAATTGTGTCCAAAAGACCCAAAAATAGGGTCCAAAAGGAGCCCAAATAGGCCCAGAAAATTTAGCCCATATTCTGTTTTCATTTATAAAAAAATTTCAAAAAAACTTGTTAGATTTTTGGGCCTAATTTCTGGCCCAAAGCCTGCTATGGTTGGAAACCCTAGCAAGAGCCATCCGGGGGCGGTCGCCCTCTCCAGGCCGTGTCGGGCGGCGGCCGGCGGGCCGCCCCCGATCTTCGTTAAAAATTTTTTAAAACAGGCAAAAATCAAACAAAAAACCCAAAAATTTCAAATCTGAATTCAAAACAGATTAAAAATCAAATTTTTTTATCAGATCTACAAATGAGCAGGCAAAAAAAACTTAAGATCCTTAACATGCAGTCTCTGATACCACTTGAAAGAACTAGTGATCTAGATGCGTTTACAAACCTAATAACACAGATCTAGATAAACATGCGTCACCTTAAATCTTTACCTTCTCTGATGAGAATCATACCTGAATCCATGAAGACGATGATCTGGATGACGCAGCAGAAAGATCTTCCAGATCCACACGAATCAACCGTTGGAAAATTCCTTTGTCCTTCTCACGGTTTCTCTTCTAGCGAAGGGACGTAGAAAAGACGGCTAACTTGTTCGTGTGTTTCGGGGATCATGACCGCATATAAATAGGCTAGCCTCCTTAGCCCTAGGGTTTCCAGTTCGGTCCACCAACGAATTGAAGCCCAATAGTTTGTAAAAAAATGAAAAAAAAACTTTACAAAAATTGAAGAAATAAAACTTTGGTGGGACAGTCAACTCCAAACATTGCTTAAAATATGTTCATCCTACCCCAAATTTCGCTATCTTCCATCTTAGCAGCAACCTGGTAGTTCCTTGATTATTTCTCGAAATCTAAAAATGAATCACTGAAAAGAAAGACATGTAGGTCAGGAAGCCATTGATAAATGCATCCAGTCTCTCACAAGTCTCAATAGATTCAAAATATCTCTCCATGAATCAGTCAAAATGGCCTAGTTGATAGCAATAAATGGTATTTATGTGCCCTCACACTCTAACAAATCTAAAATGTTAATCACAAATGCATTCCTATGTAGCCCTCTCATCATCATCATGTCGTCCATTCCTTTTCCCATTGAAATATGTTGGTCATGAATGTTGGAAACGGTCTATGATTTCTTGTTTGATGATAACAAAACTTCATGAATTATTTTGATGTGTTTTGAATGTGTTTTCATGTTGAAAAAAGTTTGGAAAATCAAAAGAGCATTTTGGTCATTTTGGAGATAAAAGGCACTTTGGGCATAAACGGGCAATTTGGTCATTTTCACGACGTTATAAAATATCAATTATGACCATGAATTATGGGGGAGACGAAGAAATCACCGAATTTTTTGGTTTTGAAAACGAGTCTAAAATGGCTAAATTATGTGATACGTAAGCTTGGGGGGAAATCTTGTAAATAAGTTGGCTAGGTTTTAATTCTTTATACACTATAAATACCCCCATGGGATCTGACCTACGCACCAGAGACTCTGAATATTGGTGGCAAAAGAGAGGGGGCAATGCATCCAAAAACAAGATGACACATCTCGGTCAACCAATGGCAACTATCATCGTCAACAGTCCCGTTCATGCAAAACCTCCGAATTGAGAAAATTGGCATGGCTATCTAAGAGTTGCTAATGTTTGATTGGTATGTAGATAAAGGCAATTTGATTCCAAGGAAAGAAATCAGATCACTCCACTACAAACTAAGATTTTGTGGAAGAAGACAGGGAGAGCACTCAAAACTTGCTTAAAGTTAATTGTTTTTACAAGGTTTGAGGTTTCGGTCGATACCCTTGCGTATTGCATGTATCGTATCGGTATCGGTGGGTAACGATACCGAAACTAGAGGTTAGTTTCGGTATCGACCGATACCGCCCAAAACTGACCGATACCGTTCAGTTTCGACCGAAACAGACCAATACCATTCAATATCAGTCGAAGACGGAGAAAGAAGAATGTGTAACTAATTAAAAATTCTCTAAAAACCCCAAAAAATTTCGTGAATCAATAGGTTGCAAAGAAATCTCGGTTAAAAGAGTGGAGAAAACCCGAGGGTTTCGGATTGAAAATGATGAAGAATTAGACGAAAAAGAGACAAAACCAAGAAAAAATTGCTAAAAAGAAGAAAAAGGAACAAATGAAGATGATGAAAAAATTGAACTCACCGCATCGTGTCGACGCCTCGTCGAACCCGCCTTCAGCCTCGCCGAACAAGCCTCATGCCTCATCGCCCCACCTCAACGATGTAGCGTGAGAGAGACAGAGCAAAGAGAGAAATAGAGGCCCGAGTCACCTTTCTGGAGAGGCTGCAGTTTTTTTAAAAAGGCAAACTTGTAAATAAGTGGTATGTGCATAGAGTAAAACAGTCGGTGCACATATCAAGCGGATTTTTTTGTGGCAACCCTATAAATAAGTGGTATGTGCACAAAGCAACGCCCAACGATTTTTTTGGCAAACTTGTAAATAAGTGGTTTCTGCGCAATGTAAAACAGTGAGGCGCAACGTAAGCTTTAGAATCTATTCATTTATCTAATATTTAGTATTTAAGTACCAAACTTTAGGTATTTAGTATTTGATATGATTACGAACTCAAATTTAGTTTATCTATTTAGTATTTAGTATTTGATAGTATATGATTAATATTTTAGTTTGTTAAGTATTTAATAGTATTTGATTGGTTTAGATTTAAGAATCTCCAAAACCATCACTGTGTGTATATAGTATATACATATTTAAAGTATCTCCGAAACCGAAACCGATACCCGAAACGAAACTGCCGAAACTAGCGATACGAACGAAACCGAAACTTGCTTCCGAAACCGCCGAAACAGGCGATACCGATACTGATACCTAAATTTTGGAAAGAACGATACCGAGACCGAAACCGAGACCTATAACCTTGGGTTTTTAATCTTGTTTTTGCAGGGGGACTTACAACTTGGTGCGATTAAAGAGGGCCAAAAGCAAAAAGCAAAGCTTTGTGTTTTATATACATGGGAGGCATGCATTAGAGAGTAATTAAAGTTTTTTTCACTTGCTTTTTGTGTTTGCAGGATATTGCTCTTTCTACGTTGCAGTGCAACTTTCCCCCCAATTAGAGCTCCACGCAACAGAACCAATGATTAAAAGCTTAGTGTTGTGGTTTTCTTTTAATTAATTAAAGACTTGCTTGTTTTTTGTTTCTTGTGTGCAGGTATTTTTGAAGCAGGAGACAAGACTCACGAGGGCAACAAAGGATCCACACCAGATGGAACATACGTACTTTTTGTAGAACAGTATCGTAGAAAGTTGATAATTACAAAAAGACCCCTTCAAGATTGAGAAGCCATATCATTCACAATATAGACATCCGATTGATGAATGATCAGAGCCATTGCGGAGCAGTCTACGTGTAGATCGACGAGGACACATCGACGCCATAAACTGAGAACACTAAACTTTTTATTAATATTTTTGTGGCGTAGTGCGATTTGATCATTGTATTATTTTTATATTATTTTTGTGGTGAGAGAGCTACGAGGCGTAGTTCTGGGATTCTTAATTCATGGGGCATGGATTAAGGCAGAGTCCAACTAGTTAGTTAGTTTAGTTGAGCATAAAATTTGTGAGTCTATAGAGCTTGTGAGCGTGGTCATGAGATTTGTGAGTTCTGAGTGTCTGCAGGCGTGTTGAGACTGATTGATCAATTAGTGGACTTTGGGGTTTGCTGGAGTAGGTCGAGATTCGACCAAACCAGGGTACATCTGGTGTTATCTGTGGTTGTCTGCTATTTTTGTGATTTTATCTGCATGTGTGTTGCACGTAATTTTTAATTTGTCGATCATCCTATTCACCCCCTCTAGGGTGTACTTTTCGATCATACAAGTGGTATCAGAGCATAGGTTGATACGTTTTAGACCTAGAGGTTAAGGTTAAACACACACACAGTCATGTGTATTTCAGATGGTGCTTTTGCTGAGGAACAATCTGTTGTTAGGCCACCACTATCTAATGAGACTGATTATTCTTATTGGAAAGCTCGCATGAAAATTTATCTGAGTTCTGTTAACTACGATGTCTAGGATATGGTAGAATTTGGATTCACACCTCCTACAGTTAAAATAGAGGGAGTAGATGTTCCCAAGCCTAGAGACAAGTGGGATGCCAATGATAAAAAATTGTATACTTTGAATGCTAAAGCTATGAATGCTCTTATGTGTGCTTTGGATAAAACTGAATATAATCGTACTTCTCATTGTTCTACAACTAAGGCGATATGGCATACATTGGAGGTTACCCACGAAGGAACATCACAGGTGAAAGAAACTCACCTCACTCTATTGAACCATGAGTACGGGAGCTTCAGAATGGCGAATGATGAAACAATCAAGGAGATGCACATAAGATTCGGTGGCCTCATCTACAACTCCATGGTTCTTGGAAAAGTCTATTCAAGTAAACATTTATTAAGGAAAATTTTGGGTGTACTACCAAAGAGCTTTGAGGCCAAAGTCACAGTGATCCAAGAGTCTAAAAATCTTAGCACATATAGCATGGAGGAACTCATTGGAAACTTGATGACATATGAGCTTGAGCTTAAAGGTAGGGAAGAAAGAGATGCTAAAGATGCCGCTAACCAAAGAAGAAGTCCATCGCATTCATGAGTTCACATGATATCGATGATGATGTGGCATTGGTGGTAAAAGGTTTCAAGAAATATCAGAAGACTAGACATGGAAGACAATTTCTTTTAAATAAACGTAATGCTTCTGTCTAAAAATATTTCTGATGATTCTGATGATGCAATTATTTGTCATAATTGCAGGAAACCTGGACATATCAAAGCTAATTGACCACGTACAAAGGATGAAAAGAAAATGGGCAAGTCCTCTTCTAATGATGGCGAAACAGATGATGAAGTGATTTGCCACAATTGCAAGAAGCGGGCGCATATTAAACCAGAATGTCCATTGTTGAAAAAGAAGAAAGCGAAGGAAAAGAAGTCTTTAGTGACTATGTGGGATTACGACAGTGAGGATGATGAAAATCATGTAGCAGGATTTTGTTTAAGGCACACACTGATTCTAGAGGTGAGGATTCAAGCGATGATGTATCTGAACTATCTTATAAAGATTTAGCTAGACTATGCGATCATATGACTAAAGAAATTGAAATTTTAGAAGATAAAATCAAGACACAGAAAAGAAACAATTGCTTAAAAAGTCTTGTGAAAATTGCTTGATTTTAGAAAAAGAATTGCGTGGTCTAAGAACTGAAAAAGAAAAGCTTGAAAAAGATTGTGATGCCTAAAATGAAAATATAAAAGAAAAAGATGATAGTTTTGGAACCCGTTGTTCTATGCTTGTAAATGAGAATTTGTTCCTAAAATCCAAAGTCCATGAGCTTGAAACATGTGTGAATAAGTATGTTATTAGTGATAAGTCATTGAAGATGCTTCTTAATAATCAAATCTTTGCAAACAATATAAAAGGACTTGGTTTTGGAAAAATTGAACATGAGAACAATCTTTCTGGTAAAGGAAAAAGTGTCCTCCCTAACTGCATTGGATGTGGTAAAATTGGATATACTTTTAATCATTGTTGGAATAGGAACAAGAACAAAAAGTTTAAACAAATTTTGGTTCCTAAAAGCACTTTCACTAACATTGGTGGACATATTTGGGTTACTAAGTCACACATAACATCTTTCGTATAGATACGTGAGATGGAGAGACAAGGAACTATGGTTTTGACGTTAAATTTCAATGAAGTTCCTTGCCCAAACGGTGACGCGAAGGTATGATTTCTTGTTTGAGCTTATTATTTACCTTCATAGAATATTTTGGTGTGATTTTTCTTTTTCTTTTTATGATTTTTTTGGTGTGTTAGATAAATAGAAATGAAAACAAAAAAAGGAAAATGTGAAATTTAAAAAATGAAAGAAAAAAAGGAAAAATTATAAAGAGTGTGCTTAATAGATATCTTTCTTTTGTTCATCGGAAAAAGCCACTTTGGATAAAAATCATATCATGTATTAGAATTCTAGTATTATTTTCTTGACTATGTTTGCATGATTGACTTTATGAATAGTTAAGACGTGTTCGATAACGAATAACTAGATTTCTACATCTTTACCTTACACTTTCACGTTATCAATTGTTATTGTTATATGGTGTTGTTTTCATGAATATTGGAAAGTGTGTGAAGGTGGATTAAAATGCAAATTATGTTACTTGATGAGTTATGTAGTGTCATGCCGTGAATGAAAAACAAAGCGCATAAAAAATAAAAGTATGTTGAAAAGAAAAGAAATGAGTTTCGTATGTAAAATGGATACGATCCATGGCTATGATACGACCCACGAACATCCAACTTATGATAATAGATTCATATCTTTTAGTGTTGGTGTTATGTCTGTCAAGCAATGACACCCCTCGTCTAAGAGTCCTTCTAGGCAATGCATGGATGATGGTATCTTGAACTTATGACTCATGAGGTGGGGAAACACAATCCTTGTAAAAGTATATACAAATTTGGATAGTTGCCTTGAACGGTTGAATTTCATGATTACTTCTCCCTATGATCTTAACTCTTGATCATCACAGGAGCACGATGATGTTTTAATCATAGTTATGAATTATTGAATATCGATTGAATATTCATGAGTGTCTTAATGTAAATGTATGGCATGTTTAATAATACTTTATTTTTTATACGTCATACTTTTTTCTTGTGTGGTCTTTTGATGATAACAAAAGGGGAAAAATGTTAAGATTTGATTCATGATGATGCATATTGATATGGGAAGTTTTTTGATTGGGGGAGCATGTCAATAGGGGGTGCTATTTGCATATGAATATATCTCGTTGACATGCATGATCATACTTCTCAAACACAACAAACGAAATATTTTTGAGCTTTTATTGATCAAACCTTAATTGTGGTTTGACATCAACAAAAGAGGGATATTGTTGGAAACAACGGTCTATGATTTCTTATTTGATGATAACAAAACTTCATGAATTATTTTGATGTGTTTTGTACGTGTTTTTAGGTTAAAAAGAGTTCGAAAATTTAAAGGGCATTTTGGTCATTTTGGAGATAAAGGGCACTTTGGGCATAAACGAGCAATTTGGTCATTTTCACGATGTTATAAAATATCAATTATGACCATGAATTATGGGGGAGACAACGAGGAAGTCACAAAAATTTTTCGTTTTGAAAACGAGTCTAAAACGGCTAAATTATGCGATACGTAAGCTTTGGGGGGGCAATCTTTTAAATAAGTTGGCTAGTTATTAATTCTATATACACTATAAATACCCACATGGGATCTGACCCACGCGCCAGAGACTTTGAATATTGGTGGAGGCTAGAGAAAAAAAGAGGGGGCACTGCATCCAAAAACAAGATGACACATCTCGGTCAACCAATGGCAACTATCATCGTCAATAGTCCTATTCATGCAAAACCTCCGAATTGAGAAAATTGGCATGGCTATCTAAGAATTGCTAATGTTTGATTGGTATGTAGATAAAGGCAATTTGATTCCAAGGAAAGAAATCAGATCACTCCACTACAAACTAAGCTTTTGTGGAAGAAGACAGGGAGAGCACTCAAAACTTGTTTAAAATTAATTGTTTTTTAACTTGTTTTTGCAGGGGGACATACAACCTGGTGCGATTAGAGAGGGCCAAAAGCAAAAAAGCAAAGCTTTGTTTTTTTATACATAGGATGCATGCATTAGAGAGTAATTAAAGTTTTTTTCACTTGTTTTTTGTGTTTGCAGGATATTGCTCTTCCCACGTTGCACTACAACTTCCCCCCAATTAGAGCTCCACGCAACAGCACCAATGATTTAAAGCTTAGTGTTGTGGTTTTCTTTTAATTAATTAAAAACTCACTTGTTTTTTGTTTCTTGTGTGTAGGTATTTTTGAAGCAGGAGTCAAGACTCATGGGGGTAGCAAAGGATCCGCACCAGAGCCGAGAACAGAGGGAACACCCGCACTTATTGCAGAACAATATCGTAGAAAGTAGATAAGTACCAAAAGGCACATGCAAGATTGAGAAGCCATATCTTTCACAATATATGCATCTGATTGACAAACGGTCAGAGTCATTGCGGAGCAAACATGTAGATCGACGAGGACACATCGACGCCACAAAATGAGAACTCTAAACTTTTATTAATATTTTTGTGGCATAGTGCGATTTGATCCTTGTATTATTTTTATAGTATTTTTGTGGTGACAGAACTACGAGGCATAGTTATGGGATTCTTGATTAACGGGGCGTGGATTAAGGCAAAGTCCAGCTAGTTAGATTAGTTCAGTCGAGCAAGAGATTTACGAGTCTATAGAGCTTGTGAGCGTAGAGTATGGGATTTGCGAGTTCTGAGTGGAGTGTCTGTAGGAGTGTTGAGATTGATTGATCTATTAGTGGACTTTGGGGGTTGCTGGAGTAGGTCGAGGTTCGACCGAACCATGGTACATATGGTGTTATTTGTGGTTGGCTGCTATTTTTGTGATTTTATCTGCAAGTGTGTTGCACGTAATTTTTAATTTATCGATCACCCTATTCACTCCCCTATAGGGTGTACTTTTCGATCCTACAATGAAGTGGATATATCTTCATAGAAGACTATGACAAATTTAATCCTACTGTCTTATCTTTATAAATTGGTCAAATTTGTCACCAAGATGCCCATGACATGTAAGTGGCCAGGTATGTAGATCTATATAATTGTCCCTGAAATTTCCCCACACAGAGTCCAGCCAGCGAGGTTACATGATTTCCTATATGGAATTATATTCATGCTCTAAAGTAGAAAATACTAAAGAGACATTGAATTATATGCCTACATCCTAATGCAAACCTCGAGCACAGCATAAAAGAATAAAGCTTATTGAACTAAAGCAAGTGTCCTCAATCAAAGGTTGGCAATCTTAAAAAATTATACATCAAGAACAATCCACGAAAGAAACGGGCACTTGTGGCTGCCAAGGTCACAGCAACTGGTTACAAATTTCTAACACCAACTAGTCACTGGGGTAAATTCGTACAGAATGAACATTTTAGTAGTGCTTGCAATAATATCTAGAAAAGAAACTGGTGGGTGGGGAAACCTGATCTGTTAGCCAAAAGTGCGGAACAGAGAAACAGAGGGGGATTAGATCGAGGGGTTGTGATGGTAATTGGGGGGAAAACTAAATTATGATTTTCTAAACTAAAAGATAAAAGTAGGGGTTTGGGTCCCTCACCATGATTTACCAACTTCAACAAATCGCATGCGAACATTTTTTTCGAACACCACACCATGACAATCCCTCACCAACTCAAAACCACATCACATGACATAGATTTTCCATGTAACTACAATTTCTTTTATTAATCAAATTTTTTCACTTTGTTTATAACGCCAGGCATAAATGCATTTATATAGAAAATAAAATTTGACTCATAAAAAACTAATCATATTCTAAATAGAATTGTAAAAGAAAAAAGATTTATCTTTTATAAACAAGGCTACAATGACCCCAAATGAAATAAAACTCTAAAGTAGAGAAAACTCATAATTCGACTCTAATTCAAAAGAATATCAAAAGAGATTCTAAAAATAATAATAATCTAAAATAGTAAAAGATTAAAATAACTAAGACTTCTTGTGCGATTAAAATTGCTCCATATGTAGAGCTTGCTTCGATATCCATATTAGGCACACACGTGAACTTGTTCATAGCTTGTTCTACATCAAATTTTTATTGGTTGGAGAAAAATTGACCGTAAAAGTAACCAGTATAATGAAACATAGACCATGAGTAACGAACCAAGAATGACATGGACGGATATATGAAAATACGCAATACTTACCGGTTCGTAAGCAGTGGATCAACAAAAATAATAAAGCCTATATGCTTATCTTAAGTTCAACAAATGACTCGGATGGTAGCTGAAACGTGTATTTTGTTTGAGTCGTTGATTCGGATTGTCTCTAACTGTAACTCTAAACCGGATTTGTGTTCTAACTCAAGCTCTGACTTAAATTGTGGATAGGGTTATGGCGATGGCTCAAAAAGCTTCTTGCACAGTTCCTACAAACACATCTTTAATTTTGTAAGAATTTGTTGCATATTTTGTCAAGTCTACGATCAAATTCAGCATTTAAATTTGAAGTTAGTAGAGGTGAATACTACTTGGGAAGATATTAATATCACTTCTCGATTCTTATTAATGATCAACATGCACAACCTTTTATATACTCTATAGTCTATATACCAAGATTGAGATTCACCAATTATTTTCTTTCCATCATACCAGCTCCTCTCTTCATCTAGAAAGTTGTAATTAGAAAATGAACCTTCCAACAAAAACCCTCAACTTTCATAATCTTCACGATCAGGGTATCCTAAAATTCGAAACAAAGTATGAATGAATCAATACTCAAAAATGGCTTCAAGCCATGGTTTTAGGTATCGGCCGTAACCCTAAGATTTTGACTGTTTTGTTTTGGTCTTGGAGGCGACCGAGACCGAAATGACTAGTGTTTCTCGGTTTCGGCAGGAACCCTAGGGTTCCGGCTTGAAAACGATGACGAAGATGTCCAAAATTGAAGAACAAATGAGAAGAGGTGGAAACTGGAAAAAATTGCAGAAAAAAGAAGAAAAGAAAAAAGGAAGCGGAAGATATTAACTCAACGCATCGATGAAGTCTTCTCCCGCCATCTTACCGCATCGCCGCCTCGACGAACTCATCGCCGCCCTGTCTCGACGAACTACCGTGAGAGAGAGTGAGAGAGAAAAGAGAGAGAAAAAGCTCCGAGTCGCCACTGAAAGGAAGAGGGCCATTGATTTTCTGTAAAGGTAAACTTGTAAATAAGTGGTAGTGCGTAGAGTAAAATGGTGGGTGCGCAAATCAACTCCCAGCTGATTTTTGTGGCAAACTTGTAAATAAGTGGTATGTGCACAAAGTAAAACGGTGGGTGCGCAAAGCAACTTGCTGGTTGAATGGCTGATTTTTGTGGCAAACTTGTAAATACATGGAATGTGGGTGGGTGCACAAAGCAACTCCTCAGACGAAACAAAATTTGATAATGGCAAATTTGTAAATAAATAAATATATATTTATAAATACATAATTAGTAATATAATTTTGATAAATATTTGATAGTATATGATTAATACTTTATTTTTTAAGTATTTGATAGTGTTTGATATGTTTTTAAGTAATTAAAACTACCGAAACGGATGAAATAAAACTCACTTTCGAAACCGTCGAAACCGATACCGAAACCTAAACTTTCGGGAGACCGAAACCGAGACCACAAACCTTGCTTCAAACAATGGTTTAAAGCTTTAAGGTATTGATACTTTTAAATCACACTAAAAACTTGTAAATTAGCTCTAAAATATCTCAAACTGCTAACTTGGTTGAATTAGGATTCAGTGAAAATCGGCACAAAATTAGACTCCAAACTAGCTTTAAAATACCAAAAATTTGGCTCGACTCACTTTTAATTTGGCTCGCTTAATGTCGGCTCTAGGTCGGCTCGGCTTCATCGGCTCGGCTTAGATTATCAATTTGAATTTGGCTCAATTTGAGCAGCTACTATATCAACCGGTTGGATCTAGGGTGCAACCAATTACCGTCACAAATTTGATTGAAGGCAATGCCATATGCTATTGTAGTGCTCGAAGTGAGACATCCTTGGCAATAGGGTCATCGTGAGACAGACGATGACGACACGACAGATGACGATGCGATAGTGGCCAAGGAACAATGACGGCGAGGGAAAAGGGAAAGAATTAAGCAGTGATGGTGTTGGGGACTCAAGATGGCGATGATGATGTTAATGAAGGATGATGAAGATGACAGTGGTGGCTCCGAAGGTCATTGATAGAAGTGACAAAAGTTGGAACTTGGAAACGACGATGACGAAAGAAAAGAAAATAAAGATGACAAGTGGATGCATGAAAGCGACAATAGCAATGATGATGGAGGGCAACAACGATGACCATAACCGTGGGGGTTTAAATTGGTGGGGGTGTTAGGTTGCTAACATGGCCAACGATGAAGAAGAAAGATACTAATGTTGGGTTGGTTTGGGTGATGAACAGATTAGTGATTTTTGTTGATTTTTAGCAGCTTGTGTTCAAGTTTGGGTAGGATGAGAAAATGAACAATATACTTTCTATTTTTGTTTTTTACTAAACTGAATACAAACTATGTTTTTTTTTATTTCTTAAAAATAAAACTAAGATATAAAGTAAACTTTTATCACTCAAGAAACGAAAAAGTGGAAGGAATTAGATCAACGTTTTGTGGTAGAATTGGGAAAATCAATTAGGATTTTCTAAGCTAAATGATAAAGATTAGATTTTGGGCCGCATACACAAGAGAGTGAATCGATCACCAACTTCAATAATTATGTGCAAAAGATTTCTCCGGACCTCACGCCTAGGCAATCGCTTGCCAACTCAAAACAACACATGATAAAGATTGTAAAAACAGAAATTTTTTATTAATCAACTTTCTTTGTCCATTTTACAATTAAAGACAAAGTATTTATATAGAAAACAAAACTTACTCATAAGAAAACTAATCTTATTCTAAATAGAATTTAAAAAGAAAAAAAGACTTGTCTTTTATAAATCTATTGTACATTTAAGGGATGTTTTTTGAATTGGTTTGTTGACTAGGACAAGCTGACTAGGACAGAAGGGTTGATAGAAAGACGGTTGAGATTTAATCTTGAGGAATCAACGTTTAGGCTAATGGTTTGTGCAAATTTGGGGTGGAAATTCTTAAATTTTGGGGAGAACCCTAACCTTAGGTTTCTCCATCTCTTTCAAACTACATATCACATGGACCGCTGACATGGCAATCACATGGATCATTGATGTGGCAATCAATCCAGCCGCCCATTTACCCCAACAATATCTCAACCACAACACAAAACAACACCTTTCATCCTCGATTCTTTGCTCCCTCCGGCAATTTTGGGAGGCAAAAAAGCTCATCTCTCCCTCTCTCCCTCTCACAATCAGCTCACTGCAATGGAGACATGAGACAAATCAAGACGCTGACGAATGGAAGCTCTCTCTCTCTCTCTCTCAGACACCGAAGAAGGGCGAACGAGGGGTGGCGGTGAAGGGCGAAGGACAGAGTTTGAAGGCAAAGGGCCAAGGGCGAACGGTTGGTTAATTCCATTCTATTTTTTGCTATCTTTAGGTTTCTTTTAAAAATATTTTTTGGGTGTAGTAGAGAGATTAGGGAGATGACCTAGTTTTGGTGGTCTGACAGTTGTTGTTGAAGGATCCACGGTGCATGCTACTGAGGACATGGCTGGAGCAGTTCTACGAGGATTTCGGTTGGATGAGGAGGGCGCGCAAAGGGCTCGACCGGCATTCGATTGAGGCCATGCTCGAGAACACGATACTGACGTTGTCGATAGAGATGCAGCAGGTGATGCTGATGACATGTTCGGTTCTGGATGAACAAAGCATCATTAGAATCATTAGGTGATCATCGATTCTGGATGCTTGGCCAAATTCTTTTCATTTTTCTACTCCTTCGGTTTCTCCTCCTTCTTTGGCGCATTTTCTTTGATCATCTTCAATTGTACTTTATATGCCATCAATTTTCCCATTAATTGCTCAACAGTGATGTTTTGCTAAATCATGCGACTCTTTAATCGTCGTTCGCTTTTGAATCCAATCTCCAGACAAGGAATATAGAACTTTTCTGACAAAGTCTTCCTCTGGGATATCCTTTCCTAAATTCTTTAGCGGATTTACAATATCTGCAAAATAAGGAAACATGGCATCAATAGATTCATTGGGCATCATAGCAAAATTTTCATAGTTTTGTAATAACATTCTAATACGAGATTTCTTCACCTCAAAAGTTCCCTCGTGTTTAACCTCAAGTATGGTCCAAATATCCTTAGCAGTAGAGCAAAAACTAATACGGTTATATTCGGTTTTATTAATTATTTTCCATAATGCTATATCAATGCCTTTGATGTGTATGGACATGCGTTGTTTCCAATAACTATAGTCTGTACCATCAAACAATTGTGATCTAAGATGTGATTATCATTCCTTTTGGTTGTGTGGGCCATATGAATATGTGTGCGAGATTTGTGCCATAGGATCGAAATTCCACTAGACATCGAATCTAAAAGAATCCTGCTCTGATACTAATTGGAAACACCCTAGAGTGGCGGGTGAATATGGTGTATGGCATAAATTAAAATTTTAAGCGCGGAATAAACAACCAAATGATCAGAGTATCACACAAATCATATACTTTCAATGGAATGTCTCCCCGCCTAGACTCCAAGCCTCTGCTCCGATTTCAACCAAGAGGATTTCAAACCCCTTTTATAACCAAAAGGAAACCCTTGATCACACTTGGGGGTGGTGATCGAACCGTACAAAAATAACACAAAAAATTGTATGCCCCCAAAAATAGCCTCTGAATGAAGCCATTCAAAATACTACTATCGCTAAAAATAATAAACACTGGTCTAATACAGAGATTAAAATAAGAATAATATCACCATAGTGTAAAGCACAAAGTTGTGATCGTCCTAACGAAAACGGTTTGTCAATCCAAGCTCTCTTGAGAAAGTTATGCACTTTTTAGCGGCGTCCGTAGAGCTAATTCTTCTTTCTCTAACTTGATGATCTCTTTGAAGCTTGGATGGAAGAGAAGAAAATTAGGCCTGGAAGGAGGATAATTGATCTCTAAAGATTTTGGCTAGATGGATGCTTCTATAAGGGATGTCTTGTCCTTTTATAGAGATTTAGAAGTCCTCTTCAATTAGAATCCATAACATTCAATTCAATCTCCAAATCCTCAATTTAAATTCCCTTGATTTGAGTAGACCTCTTTTAATTGGAAACACCCAATAAAATAGGACTTCAAAACCAATGGAAACTCCTCTTAATCCATGGAAGTCAACTCTGGGCGTTTGACTTGGTCAAACTGGTCAAATCTGGGCTATTCAACCAATCTGTCGCAATTATGGCACGGCCGTGTTAGCTTCCGCACGGCCGTGTCACGTTGGCCCTTCTTTGACACTGGCCCATCTGATACGCACGGCCGTGGCAGCTGACACGCACAGCCATGCCAACCCCTGTTTTGCACATAATGACATCGTTTGACTTCCTTTCGACCTAAAACTCACTAGATAGACTTGTTAGACCTGAAATCCACTATTTTGTTGGCATCATCAAAATAAAGTTTTGACCTTAGTGAGCTAACTTAGGCCAACAATAATGTGACCCTGATTAGAGTAGTTCTATATAATTAAGAGATGTGTTATGCTTGGATTACATGATTGAGTTGGATTGGTTGTGTTCTTATGGATATTACATTGTTTTGAAGGTTCATACATATTGACTGGCGTGCATAGACCCTTTAATTATATAGACTAATAAGGAGGTGCCTTTGGATTTGCTTGATACTTTGTCTCATACTACATGTAAGATATGATATGTGCCAAGTAATCCACACAATAAAGATTTTGGAAACCAACTGAGAAACAATATGCCATTACATTGACATTTTCCAGTTACAAAGTTTATATACAATATGAAAGTTCACATTAGTTACATATTTGTTGACAATCACACAATACACTGAACTGTACACATTGAACATATACTACACCTGACATTTCAGACTCACTGGAGTTTTGAGAAAACTTATATTAGAGAAACTGCAGGAGCGATTGGAGCCACCTTTATTGTATTTGACCGTATTTGATGTATCACAAAACTGTATATATTTGGATCCTATTATTGTATTTTTCTGTATTTGATGGGTCACAATACTGTGTCTATTTGGATTCGGCCCCAGTGAGCACCTCCGTTGTACAAGTGGTCCCATTGGTTTTATATCATACTCTTCAATATGAGTCACTGCCTAGGATGATATCACTATTTTACTTGTACAATTAGACATTGTTAGCATAAATTATGTATAAAACCTGCCATGTTGTCATTTGTCATTCTCACATTATTGTTTTATTGTTATCTTTACTGCTTTAGATCTACCGTGTTTGCATACATTGTGCAAACCTCGGATTTGTAGTTTTTGTAATATACTATTAACCTCGTGGGTTTTGTTGTTACAGTTAGGTACGGAAGTATTTGAGAAAGGTGTGGCCTACGAGGAACCAAATTTACTGTCCAGGACTCTATGAGTTTTAGATTGTTAGGTCTTTTAGTATTTTCGCTCAGTTGCTTATGTA
Source organism: Scilla litardierei (assembly GCA_030789695.1). Taxonomy (NCBI): domain Eukaryota; kingdom Viridiplantae; phylum Streptophyta; class Magnoliopsida; order Asparagales; family Asparagaceae; genus Scilla; species Scilla litardierei. The sequence goes on along the minus strand of CM061137.1, from coordinate 48,128,518 downwards.
GGTCATGAAGCAAGTATCTTTTTATTGTATTGGTAGACTTGTACTCCTTATTTTTGAAGGAGAAGTTTATGAGTTTGTTTGGTACATTTTTTTCCTTTGTCATATGCACGGGTAACTTGCAAGACCTGCTTTCTTTTACGTTTAGTGTTTTTTGAAGTTAAAAGAAAAAAAATCTAACCGTTTTCCTTTACATTCAAACTGAACTGCGGCTTGTCTCGCTTTTCGAGAACCGGGGTGTGACAAGAGTTACCTTGCAAGACATTTTGCCACTTATTTCTGATATTTTTGGGAGAAAATGAGGGCATCTATATTTAATATCGTACTCGATATTTTATATAGATATCGCATCATTGTGCCTCAAAATCACTACATGATTCGTAACAGACCAGAGACAGAGCTGATTATATATGACTATGGACAAACTCATTTGATAAATCAAATAATATTGGACATAGCCAGTCACTAGAGCCGAAAGGAAGACTTCAATGATACTTGGTGATATGGTTACAAACTTGCAAAAAAATAGATCCATGTCAGAATTATAGAGATAACACAAATACATTTATTTGGAAACAAGAAAAAAAGGTCTACCTGGCAAGGAATATTTGACATGTGACCAAGTCCCATTCGCAACTGGTCCTCACTCAGATCCGAGCTGAACATGTCATCATCCCCCATGTATGCACAAAGCGAGTGGTACCTTCAAATCCTTTTTCATGTCAGTAGGAATATTCAGATGAGATACATGCAAATCACAAGTACATGTGATATTTTATTTAAAAAAAGAAAATCTAACAAAAAGTATCAAGTCAAACAATATAAGAAGATCATTACAATTAAGTGTCAAGAAGTCAATTCATCATCCTAATAGAATGTGTTCAATATTATTTAAATCAAGATATGTTTACCCTATTGAATGAAGTATTTTTTTACTTGAATAATTTAAAAGTCTTTCATTTAGAACGTTGAGGTCGGTACTTAATTTATTTGACAATTGTCTAGTTTATAAATTGTTCACTCTATGAACTGGCATGTTTATGTGATTGTCTGAATTGGTAATGTATCATCGTGTCGATGTCAATGTGTATTTTGTTTTGTTTTAGGGTCAGGGGTAGGGGGTGAAGCCATTGATCAATTTAAAAGCATTGTATTATAAGACTAATCATAAAAGTGTAGAATAATTAGGACAAACTGCATTGGACTGACAACCAGTTTATAAAAATAGAAAAGCTATGGCTAGTCTAATCATATCAACAGAATATGGGTACCCAAAGCTGCTACAATAAATGGCAAGGTTTACGTCTTTACGAAACAATGCAGTAAGAGATTGAAGAAGCATGATTTGTAGCAATACTAGGCTTTGAAAACCTCGAATCAAAAGGACACCATCGGAAGTGTAAATAACACAGTTGCCCAAGTAAACCACAATTGTGAGGAAGACGTGTGATACCCCCTTAGACTGAAGGTTGGTATTCACACTCTTGAGTCCAGACAACGATCGTTGAACATGAAATTACTTCCTAACATGTAAAATGCTGACGGATGAGTAATGAAGGTTAAAACGTCGTGCACTATGACTAATCCACAAATAAAAAGATTATATATTTCCTTTTACAACACATGTGGGAACTAATATAGCAATATAGCATAACATCCATAATATTGAAAAAATAAATTGCCTGAAACTATAAATGCAAGCTTATTGGATATTGTGTAAAAGAGAGATTTACCTTACTTGACCAATGACTATAGTATTGGTTCTAAGTCCAAATATAACCGTGCTAATAAAACTGTATGTGATACATTTTATTTTGATGATTATCAATGACATAATACTTGTGCACAAAGGGATTTAACTCTTGGATTAATTATGAGATAATTAATTAGATATAAGATATCAAGATACATAAGATGCATTGTATAAATATATAACAATCATTTAAATGAATTTATCAGAGATTAGATATTTAATATTCGTGAACCTATTGAGCTTGTGAGATTAGATATGTCACAACTAAATTAAGCTTGTGAGAGCTTAATTACATTAGTTGCCAGATGCAAGCAGTAGTTATAAATTGATCCTGATTCCCGCGATTCAAGATGAGAACTTACACTGATGCATTGGGTGCATTAGGGATGCATTGGCAAACTAACCATTAAGACTTGTCAGATCAAACATCGTCACTGTCAAAGGAAGATGAATATTATATATGTGATGTATTTTACCCTCAAACATGAGAAATCCAAGGTAGATGCCATAATGAATTGAAGCACTTTGATTAACAAATGCTAGGAATATGAATTAGCAAATAACTAAAGCGTTGAGCTGGGTGCAGTCAAACATATTGTAACCTTATGACATTATCTATAAGGAATCCATTATTGTTAGACGAGCACCAAATATTAGATTGTTGGCTAATTAGGATAGTCTAAATTCTTGACCGGTTATAATTGCAAATTAGATTTGATAGAGTCTAATTATGCCTTAATATCTATATGTGGTTAAGTGTTACTAATGATTAGACATTGACTAAAGGTGTGCGTGAGTATCTTATAGAGTTAGTTAACTTTCTAAATTCTTGACCGGTTATAATTGCAAATTAGATTTGATAGAGTCTAATTATGCCTTAATATCTATATGGGGTTAAGTGTTACTAATGATTAGACATTGACTAAAGGTGTGTGTGAGTATCTTATAGAGTTAGTTAACTTTCTCAGCCCTTTAATTTAATGTGTGCGCGCTAAGAGTACTAGTAATTTACAATATTATGCTCCAACAAGAATAAAATATATATACTTCTACATCTGATCCAAGCCTAACCTCTTTATAATCACATATGATGATTCTCTTGAATCATCATTCCTTTCCAAAGGACCAATTGTGGTGGATGAGACAACATAAAGATGACTGAATACAGCAGGGTTTCCATAAACACTAATCCAGTATGAAATATATTTCATCTTTTCTCTCTCGCCATATTACTGAACAGCTGAAATAATTTTTGGGAACAAACGAACAACATTTCACACCACTTTGGTCATATATTTTCCAGAAGTGATTGCTTTCAGCTAAGTTTTAATACCTTGCTGGCAACTGTCAAATGGGTATTTCTCAAGAAGAAAAATAGAGAATGGATAGAAATAACCAAAATTAAAGAAATAGCCAGGGTAGGATGTATAGATAAAGCCAAGATGATTGTCCAAGTAAAAGTAATAGTAGGAAAAGAAGAAAGTGGCCTAATAATTTTGAAAATATAAAGAATTACGGGAGGAAAAAGAACATTAGGGAGGACACAACTTACAGTGACGTGAAAAGATGTGATTAAAATGATTGCGTTTGTTCGCTTGACCTAATGCAATTAAGAATAGAGAACAAACTCAAAAAAAGCTTTTGAAACCTATAGATGGGCTCAAATTTTAAATGTGCTTCCACAAAGCATGGATACCATGACACAACTTGATAAATTAAAACATTTAGGTGACATAAAAGTCACTTAACTCTATAGCATAATAGTTGTTACAAATTTGCATTAAGAAATGAGCTTAGCAAGTCATGCATAACTGGTTTTGTTTGATGGAATAGATTGGAGAACATGAACAAAAGCGATCAAGAAGTTGCACCATACAAAAAAATATCACCGCATTTCTTTATAGGGCTCGCTTAGGACAAAAAAGTGGTTATTTTAAGTTTTATGTAAAGGCCCGTTCCCCTTAAAGCCCAAGTCCATATCCCTTTTAATAAACCCCCCTCATTTCTCTCCCCCGTTCTCATTTTCACACACCCAGCGAGGAAAAAAAAGCCTGATGCTTCTCGTCTTCACTCTCCCGTGCGGCGAACCCAAAACCGCCCGACTTTCTCTCTCTCGTTCTCTTTCGACCAGAGCCCAGGCGAGCCCCTTTGACTTCGTTTTCCCTCGCACGAACAGAAACCGCGGCGAAAGATAGAGTTTTCGAAACCCTAATCCCATCTCCAACCGCCCGATTTTCTCGGGAGGAGATCTCGACGTCTTCGGCCCCAATCTTCAAGTGATAAGATCGCTTCTCTCTCTCTCTTCTCTACTTATATGAATGGATTTCCTAGGGTTCCTTTTGCATGCGAAAATTATATTTTTTTCCCTTCAAAAGTTCTCAATTGTTGCTCTGGAATATTTCGGTTTTGGCTCTGGAAGCTTGGACCTTGCTTCTGAGCGATCGGTTCTATTTTTGGGGGCTACAATTTGCTCCTAGGGTTCAGTTCTTGTTTCTGGGGTTTTCAGATTGATCTTTAAGTTTTGGATTTCTTAATTTTCTCGCGTGGATTTTCGTCTTCATGTAGATTCGAAACCCATTTAGACTTCTAATTATTTATTTTGATGAAAATGATGATGCATGGGTTTTTCTTGAGGGGACTACTCCCCGATGAATAAACTTGGCACCTAGGTTAGATTCACGGCATTATGGCCGTTGTCCCTTACTCTCGATTAGACCCTTGCATTGGTATGTGGTTGGGTCGGCCGCCGAGGGGAAGGTACGGCTTGAGGGTTGCTTGATTTATGCCAGCGGGATTTACCGCTTGGCATTTGGTTCTTGGGGTGTTTATGGGTTTTCTGAGCTTTTAGGGCCTATCAGTCTTTTTATTATCTGTACAATATACATCTTGCATCTTGCTTGCTTTTCTTTAGGTTTCAGTTTCTATTCGTTATTAAATCAGTTATGTTCCTTATAATATTCAGCTCAGTTCCTCTACATATTCAGTTATAATTCTTCATTAATTCAGTTCTGTACTTTTAAATATTCAGTCCAATTAAACATTCAGTCCGGTTTCCCTTACAAATTTAGTTATGTTCCTCTATAAACGCAGTTCTGGTCTTTTATAAATACGGTTCTGTATTCTTATATTCTTATATACTTCAGTGTTGATTGTGTCACTATAAGTCCAGTTCAGTTCTGTAGTTCAGTTCTGTTTTTAAGTTCGGTTCAGTTCCGATAAGTCCAGTTTCAGTTTTCTCTTATGAAATTGTCGTATAAGTTTCAGTTTAATATACACCCCTTTATTACAATGATTTCGGCCTAAATTGGTGGTTCCTTTAAAGCAAGTATTGGCCGAGCAATCCCTCTAGGCAGGTAGACCACAACTAAGAAAGGTGCCAAAATGAATCTGATTCATCCTTATGATTTTTATTTAATTTTCCTCTTACTCTTGTAAATTCTTATCACTTCCCATTTTTACCATTTTGCTTGTTATGAATGCTATCCTTTATCCGATATTTAAAAGTGTTTCTGGTAATCGTCGGTCGGATTTTGATAATTAACTATTCATGGATGGAACATGCGTATCTAATTGTCAAATCCACTAAATTATATGTTTAAGAGTTATGCAATGAGATTACACGATAATATTGGTACGCCTGACTTCCTTGCACCAGACATGACAACTTGAGCATAGTTTTTTTGCATAACCCTCTAAATATACAATTTAGAGAACAACTACATGAACAAGATACTTGACACCCTAAAATTAGAACAACTACACTTGACATCACGGGTATGTGGTAACTTATAAATTGAGAGGGTATGGGAGCGATTGAAGCCATGCTTATGGCCCCTATCTGGGAGGATTTTCTTTATGGATCCTGAGTTCTCGGTACAGTTTTGTCCTTATACTCGGCCCGGGGTAGCACCCTGCAGTCCAAGATGGACTTCACGTTGCACATCGTGCCTTCCTTTTATAAGTCACAACACAATACAACAACTCTTCCTTTTGGTTATTTTGCTCATTTTCTTATTGCCACTTGTTCATGCCAGGTCAGTAATCTTCCTTTTACAATTCCTTTTATACCTTTTAATTTCATTTAAAATAAATCAATTAAATGTTTAATTTGGTTTTGCAATCTACTTTATTAATGGTGGTTCAAATCCATCAGGTAATACTCAGTTCGAAGAGGAGGCTCCGCAGTATGAGGAGTCCGATTCTCCTGTTGAGGACGCAGACTTCTGAGCTTTCTGTGTCATCAGGAGAGTTAGTTTTTTTCTTAGCCGTTTTCTTTTCAGCATTGTTTTATTTGAGTTGTAGTTGTCGTTGTTGCCTAGACAATGTAATTCCCTTTCAAGGTTTAATAAAGAGAGTATTTCCTTTATCTTTGTCCCTAATATTTCCTGTTTATAACTATATTGACTTCACTGGTACCTGCAAGACCTGCAAATTATTGTGAGTGTAACGGCTCCCGCTTCTGGGGCGTTACATTTTACCACCCTATAAACACAAAAGGGAGAAAGGGATCACCTGAAAGCAGATGATTGTACAAACATGATTGGGTTTTATGTGATCTTAACCAGGACAGCTCTGTAACAACATGAAATATATGGTATAAAAATTACGGCTGCAGTTATAAATAAAATAGTGTGCTATTTACCTGTATGCAGTTATGGGAGCATCAGGATTCGCTTTTCTGGGCATTAATTCCATTGCTCTGTCTTCCTTTATCATGTTAAGAGCAAGGTCTATCATTTCAGCAGTTTCAGGGAGAGTTGCTCTATATTCTCGGTCACTAACTGGAGCCTAATCAGAATTTACACAGTTAGATGATCATACTGGTTATAAGTTATTGTATATGGAATTTTAGCAAGCAAATTAATGGAAGAAAAATCACTTGAGATCATGCAGCAGTATGGTTTAGCTTTATATGACCGTACAATGATTGTATATGAAATTTTAGCAAGCAAATTAATGGAAGAAAAATAACTTGAGATCATGCAGTAGTATGGTTTAGCTTTATTTGACCGTACAATTACAATCTCAACAAGGACTCTCTTCAGCCATATCGGGTATAAATATTTAACATTTATGTAAATGTTCATTATATCATGTAGAAGTGTATATGAACTTATTTCTTTTATTGGGAATGTAAGGTTTTATGTTAATAATCAATACGAGCATTATGTAATTAAATAATTCAACAGATGTGCGAGCTTAGACCTGGTTGGACATAATTATACTTTACATTGGAGTAGAGATGGACAAACATCGGATAGGATTTGAAAGAGATTTGGGGAAAAAATTTAGGGTTTTTATTGATAAAATTGGAATTGACAAGATAAGAGGGGCCTCAATTCGAGGACCAACTTTCCCAACTATTCTAGGGTTCTACTTTCTAATCTCTACTATTCTCTCTAAATTCAATATAAGGTCTTAATTACCCAAGCCACATATATAAAATAAGCTCATTTCAGATTTGCCCTTGGTGCCCAAAATTACAGAATTGCCACTAGATCAATCCATTGTCTTTGATATTGTTTGTCATCGTTTTTTGTTCCCTTCTATCACCGCATCCTCTCAGCTATGAGCCCATCATTACTCCCCTTACTCCCCCAAAGAACCACCTTGTCATCAAGGTGGTGGTATGAAATCCATAGGGGCACGCTACTCCTAATGTGGGGTCCTCATACCCTCCAAGTTCTTTCTCCTCAGCTACTATGCATTCATTGTCTTCGACCATCAAAATCTAGAAAGTGTGATCCGGCAATGATGTACCAATCCAAACTTCTCGTCACATCGAAAGCGTAGTCCATTATCGCACTTGTTCTGGATCTCTGTCTCTGTGATGCTCTTGAACCATCGATCGGGTTGAGACTCGTTTTTCTTTTCCTGGCTTGTCTGCACCCATACTGGCTAGGACTTATGTACCTCCATCATGGCATTAGTGCGGAAGGTAACTCCGTTTAACTCTCCCCTGACAACCCGGTCTGTATTGTTCATGTCCTCAATCATCGGGGCCATCTCCATTGTCACTCCTAACCCATTGGTCTTTGTATGTGTAGCTCGGCTAGGATGTTTTCCTTAAGTCCCTGCATAAAGTTTCCTTTTAGAACCGCTTCAGACATACCTCTTATTCGGCCCGAAAGTAGCTTTAAACATTTCCATGTATTCTCGGATCGTTCCCTCTTGCTTGAGAGGCAGGATCTGCTCATATTAATAACCGCCATGTGTATCACAGAAATGATCCAATATGCAATACTTGAACTCCTCCCACGAACGAACGTGCTGCCTCTCCTCATTTCGTTGGAACCAAGCTAATGCAATTTCCTCCAAACAAAGAATTGTTGCCATCAGCTTCTCTTCCTCTGTGAAATGGTTCACGACGAAGTATCTTTCAGTGCGGTACACCCATCCATAAAGGTCATCTCTCACAAAATCGACATCTTCATCGTATGAACCTTGTTGTACATGCTAAAATGTACATGTCCTGCTCTCTAAATGGGATGTTTGTAGTGCAACTGCTGAAAGACATTCTGTTGTGTGGTTAGATGACCTGCAAATTCTCCATGTTCGACTCTTGCTTCGCCATCGTCCCCCCATCCGTCAAACTAATCTAGGGCTCAACGGCCCTCATCGAAGCCTAGTTAGAAGTCATGATCGTTACCGAAGCCCCTAAAAGTGTCGCTACCTGTCAGGACCTGTCGTCGAGCTTTGATGGGCCCTGCACTTGAACAAAAGATCCCGCGAGTCACCTGACGGCCCACCCACGGTTTGTGGGGGCCCCTGGGGCTCTTCCAAGGGGATGTCGCCAATGGGAGCAGATGCCCAGGTCGGCCAGCCCTTCCCCAGCTCTGGCTGCATCTCCATGGGTTTGAGGGGTTCAACCTTCCACACACAGATCGATACCGTTTTGAAGCAAATCTTCCTTAAAGTTAACAACCTTCCCTTTTTCCTTGTCCAAAGGCGTCGCCTTTTGCTCTAGACCTGCGTCGTTGTCTTCATCGTTATTTAGATCTGAATTCGTAGTCTCCTTTTCTGGCGGAGGATGGCTAATCATCACCAACATTTGTTTCATTGGGATTCCCATCGACGATTTCATCGAGAATTCAATCGACGATTGCACCCGGGATGAGATTCTTTTCTCCATCAATAAGATCTTTTTCTCCTTCGCCTAATGTCGTTCCTCCATCATTCCCTTGAACAACTCGATTTTGCTTTCAAGTCTTGTAACGGCCCATTTGCAAGCCCGCTCGGGCCTTTATAAGTTTCCCACCCACCCCCCCCCCTTTCATTGCCGGCCCAACCCAAGCCCAGCTTGGCCTCATTCTTTCAACACGATCGTTCGCTCTTCTTTCTCTCTCTTAGCAAAACAGCCCATCGTTAGGGCTTCGACGCATCTCGCAGCAGTGGAGAGGCCCTCGAAGGCTTTCGATCGTGTCTCCCCTCTTTTGCACACTCGCAGCGAAGCCCCTAGGGCTTCGACGTCACCCCACGATCGTCGTGGGTCCCTCGATGGGCTCTCGCAGCCCTTGTCTCTTCCCATGACCCCATCCGTCCTCTCTTCGACGCAGACCTGTCCCCTCTCATCCTTTGCACTCGACGACGCCGACGTCACCCTGTCGCCTCCTCCCGTCCTTCTCTAGGGTCCATACGACCCTATAAAACCCCCCTTCTTCTCCATCTTCTTGATGGAAGCTCTGTAAGTATTTCTCCTTTATTTTCGAAGCTGTTTCGCCTGATTCCTTGGCTTCATCGATGCATGGCTTCGGGTTCTTAATTTTCTGATTATTCGGCGTGCTTCGGTAGACACTATCTCTTTTATTTCAAGTCTAATTTCAATTTCGCCTTGGGAAAGGATGATTTAGAGGAAGAATTGGGGTTGTATTGTCCCTATTACTATCTCGTGGGGTTGAATGCCCTCAACTGCTTGCGTAGGGTCCCGGGGTGCTTAGTCGGGGCTGTTTTGGGGTTTCGGTGGCCCCCTTCCTTGCTTTTTTGGTTTCGGTGGCTCCCTTGCTGTTTTGGATTCGATGGATCCCTTTCTTGCTGTTTTGGTTTCGATGGGGCTTGGTTGCGGTTTGTGGCTCCCCTTTACTTGCGGCTTGGGCTCCTTGTTGACTGAGGCTTGTGGTTGGGTTTCATTGGTTGTTGTTTGCACTCAGCTGAATTATTTGTCGCTGGTTTGGGCTTTGCTATTATATTACTTGGGATATGAGCCCCGTTCCCTAACGGTCTTGATTGTTAGCCCCCAGTTCCCTGCTAGGAACCTTGTGGACTTTGCCGTAGGCACGGGTACCCCTCACTGTGTGATGAGAAGACCACCAATCTGATCCCTCTGGCCTAGACTCTCTAGCGCCATCATGAGTTGACTTTTGTTCTTTCTTTTTTAAAGCAATGGTTATGGTTTCTTGTTTCTTGGTCGTTGCGAGAATCAGTTAGTGTTACTTCTTTTTATATATCAGCTCACTTTGGAATGTCTTGCCATGAGAAATATCCATGCTATTTATCACCTGCCAGTTTCATTATCGTATTGTCTCATGAACTTACTACTAGCATGTTAGTTTAATATCGTTAAATTGTGTAGTCTTGAAATGTTCTTGTGATGGCACAGTACTATATCAATACCGGATGACTAGTGGACTATCCTGAGGTTGGCTCTTGCCATGACAGGTTACTATTGCAGATACGATAGTGAATCCCCCTTGGCTACGTAGTTAACGTAATATTAAACTTGACTCGCCTCACGACACTAACAACTAATAAAATGATTACTTCAGCTTGACTCGCCGGGTTTGGGGAAACTTATGATTGGGGAGTACGGGAGCGACTGGGACCTGATATATAGCCCCATGCAGTGGGACGTCCATCATTCCGATGGGTCATGGATCTTGAGTCCGGGGGCAGACAGGAACGGCCATCTTGATGGGTCCTGGAGCCCAACCACAGGCCACAGTGTTACATCTCTTACGGTATTGTACTTTCTACTTTTGGACTCAGCCCGGGGTCGCACCCTCACGGTCCAGGTAGCTTCCATATGCACACCGTGCTCTCCATCATAAGTCACGGCCTAAGATTGGTTCACTTTAGCTAGTACCATATTTACCGTAGTTTGTGCTCATTTTAACTATCATAACATGCCTCTTTTCTATATCCTTTCTACAACTGTCGCATCGCTTTTTGTGCCTCCTTACTCTTTCGTCGTATGGGTTTGTGGATTACCAGGTTACATTACTTCTTGTTTAATACTATCATGTATGTGGTTGTCTCGTTTCCTTTTTGTGCACACTTACTTTTCTTGTCTTTTGTTTAGATAGTGTCTACTCTATTGAGCATGTTGCAACCTCTGTTGCCCACTAGATACGACGCACAGGATCATACAGAGATGTCTGAGCACGAGGAGCTGGAGATTTCGGTATAAGACCTTGAGAGGAGTCAAAACTTCCAATATAGGACTATTTGAGCCTTGACGTTACGACATGTACGTGTTCCATTTACCTTTCAGCAGTAGTGTAGCTTTTACTTATCTCTTTCTTGTTCAGTACTGCCTTACCGGTTTTACTGTCCTTATTTGCTTGTTATTGTCTTTTCCTTATTTAGAAATGTGTTACTTGTCATATCTAGAGTGTCCTTCTTACTTTCTGCATTGCTTCACATTGACTTCACTGGCACCTGCGGGACCTGTACCATCTTGTTTCGATTGAAGTGGCACCTGCAGGGAGGCTGGGCGTTACAAGTTTCTCCACCAAAACGTCAACATTTCTTGTCACCATCAGGATTGATAGGATTTGCAAGAGATTTGGGGAACAAATTTGGAGTTTTATTAATAAAAATGAAATTGACGAGTTGCCTCAATTCGAGAGGAGGACCAACTCTCCAAACTATTCTAGAGTTCTACTCTGCAGTCTCAACTATTCTCTCGAAATTCAACATAAGATCCTAGTTACCATAGCCCCCCATATATATAATAAACTGATTTCTCAGAAATTACAGATTCCCCCATTGTGCCCAACATTACAAAATTGCCACTGGATTAGTCATCCTAGTCTTTAATGTTGTTTTCCACCTTTTGCTGCTCCCTTCTGCAGCCGCACCCCCAGATCTATAAGCCATGAACATCTGAGTAAGATTTAGACATTTTCCACTTTCACACATAAGCAAGGAAGTGAATGGTATATGCACGGAGGGCGCTTGTTTATCACCACTGTTACGTTTGGTGTGAAATCTACCTACTACAATTGTTTATCATCTTTACAAAGTCTCAAAAAGCCAATGAATAAAGAAATTGTTTGATACAATCCAAAAGAATCATATTTGTTGCACATGATGCTCTTTCAAACCTTACCAGAAATGTCATACTAGTCTTAAGCACATGCTTTGCACGTAAAATTCTATTATAAAAAAATTTATTTCAATAATTTAGAATTTCATTTGAATAGTCATTGTAATCTAATAGGCTTCTGTTAATGCCAAATTAGATAAATTAAAATTTTGATATGTTTCTTTTTTCATGCAAATAGACAAACTAATTTGATAAGAATTTTATCTTATATTATTTTGACATGTTTTCTTTTCAAACATAATGAAATTTTGATTTGATATGAATTTCTATTTTTACACCATCATTGATTGGTTCTTTTTATTTTGAATTTATTATTTACATCCTCATTAAAAAGTATATTTTTAATTTTTTTAAGCTTCTAATTTGATGCGTGTTAACTATGGTGGAACACTGAACGCAAATGAGATTCTGATCTAATGGATTTTTTACATAGCACTAACCATCATCTTAACCTTCTTCCCAAACAATTAGGGTTGACTTTATGGACTCAATAAGAAGAATAGCATATCGTGATCACGTCGGATGATGTCGGATACTGGTTATCTATGCATTACGATCTAAAATTTTCTTTTCTATCTAACTACAATCTTTACTATCCCTTTTTATCACTTTCATCAATGTCTTCTTCGGTCTCCTCGTTTTCTTATGATCTCAACCATGGTTTGAGGTATCGGCTGATACCATTACGTATCGTCCGTATCGTATCGGTATCAGCAGTTGACGATACCGAAACCAATGGTTAGTTTCAGTATCAGTCGATACTGAACGGTATCGGTCAGTTTCGGCCGATACCTGCCGAAACTGACCGATGCCGTTCAGTACCGGTCGAAAACAGAGGAAAAAGAATGTGTAATTAAATAAAAATTCTCTAAAAACCCAAAAAAATTCGTGAATCAATAGGTTGCATAATAAGCTTGGTTAAAAGAGAAGAGAGACCCCTAAGGTATCGGCTTGAAAATGATGAAGCATTAGACGAAGAAGAGGCAAAACCAAGAAAAAGGACAAAAGAAAGATGATGAAAAAATTGAACTCACCTCATCGCGTCGTCGAACCAGCCTTCTACCTCGCCGAACCCGCCTCGACCATCTAGCGTGAGAGTGAGAGAGAGCAGAGAGAGAGGACCGAGTCGCCTTTCAGGAGATAATGCGTTCTTTAAAAGGCAAACATGTAAATAAGTGGTATGTGTGTAAAGTAAACAGTCGGTGTGCATATCAAGCGGATATTTTGTGGCAACCCTGTAAATAAGTGCTATGTGCGCAAAGAAAAATGGTAGGTGCGCAAAGCAACGCCCAGCGATTTTTTTTGGCAAACTTGTAAATAATTGGTATATGCGCAAGGTAAAACGGTGGGGCGTAAAGGCAAGCTTTAGGATTTATCCATTTATCTAATAATTAGTATTTAAGTACCAAACTTTAGGTATTTAGTATTTGATATGATTACGAACTCAAATTTAGTTTATCTATTTAGTATTTAGTATTTGATAGTATTTGATTAATATTTTAGTTTTTTAAGTATTTAATAGTATTTGATACATTTAGATTTAAGACCATCCGAAACCATCACTGTATGTATATAGTATATACATATTTAAATTATCTCCGAAACAGAAACCGAAACCCGAAACGAAACCGCCGAAACCAGCGATACGGACGAAACTGAAACTTGCTTCCGAACCCATCAAAACGGACGATACCGATACCGAAACCTAAATTTTGGGAAGAACGATACCCAGACCGAAACCGAGACCTAAAACCTTGATCTCAACATTCATATGTTGTCTTTCTAATGGTCGCATCAATATATCTTCAAGGTATGTGGCCAAACTATCTCAAATAATGTTCTCTCATTTTATCAACTATAGGAACCATATCTACCTTCTTTCATATATCTGTATTTTTTACCTTCTTTCTAGCATTTTCACACATCCACCACAATATTGAAATATTTGTCATACCCAAACTCTGTTGTGATGATAGCACAACACTATATACCATATAACAAAGTCGTTCTAATCATCGTCCTATAAATTTTATCATTTAATCATAACGGTATATTTCGATCGTACAATGTTCCTACTGTGACTATCCACTTCAACCATTCTATTTTAATGATATAATCAATATCTTCCTTAATCCTAAGAAGCACTAATCAACATCTTCATTAATCATGTTGTGACTCTCCGCTTCAACACTTCTTGCATAACACTAATTAAATAAATTACATTTTAATAAAATTTTAAAATATATAACTAAAATACCCTAAGAGGAAAAAAAGACAAGGTTTATATCAAGTTGCTTCTAAGAGTAATTACAAGTACAATGCATATACTTAATTCTCATTAAATTGCATCGAATCAATTGAAGTCCTATTTAATATATTTATAATCAATATATTATATTTAATCAAATAAGATTTTAAGTAAATAAAAACAAATAAATAATTTATATTTTATAACTGACTAGAATATGTTTTCTTTTTAATTAGAAACAATAAAAGAGAAACAGCATGCATACGGAGTCCCATAACATTAAGTTTTACAACATGATTTAGTCATTTGATGTAAAGCAATACATGTTAAATTTTACGCAAGTGTATGCGCATATAATGTATGGTTGGTTGAAGATATATCACACATAAATAAAATATATTTTTTAACTGTTACAATAATCAAATCTATTTGAGCCAATTTTCTTTAATTCTCTGAATTTACTTAATTATATTCATATAAGATTTAACAAAAAGATTAAATATAGAATGAATAAAAAGTACAAGATAATTTGAACAAGTATTTGAATAAAAAATTTAAAAATAAACTTTTCTAAAGAAAACGTAACCATTAATTAGTCAATCCAAACTAATGATGGAGTCATAGTTGAATTCTATCATATGTTTCGGTTTTGATTGAATTTTTGATTCAGCATTTCACTACAATAGACATCGTTTTTAATGAAAGACCAACATAGAAGTTGTATTTAAATTATGATTTGATGGTGTTTTCTTTCAAATTTCACTGAGTGCTTAATTTTAAAATTCCACGCATAAAATCTTTTTAATGAAAATTATAATAAGCTATTGAGACCAAGACTTTTTTTGCCTATATATGATTATGTTATAACTAATCATTCTCCTTTTCACTTTTTAATTTACAAAATAACAAAAATTTAAAATAATTAAAAAGTATAAAAACATGAAGTTTGCTGCATGTTTTAGTCATTTGGTGTAAAATAATAATTATGAAACAATACAGGCGATTACCAATATAATGAAATAAAAATAATTATTTTCATAAGGGTAATTTTTAGTTTTAGGATAAAAATTAAAAATAATATCAATTTTTGACCCAAAAAAATATTCTCAAAAATCGACCAAGTTTGGCCACGTCAGCGGGCTTTGCCGCTGGCGGTTATTTTTTGATCTAGCCGCACTTGGCAAGTGCGTTTTTTCTGGCCGCACTTGCCAAGTGCGGCCAGTATGAGTGGTCGTGGCAGTGTACGGGCCGCACTTGCCAAGTGCGGCCTGTCTGAGTCCTATAAGGCACAGCTCTCAGCCGAGAGCTGGCCATTCTAACAAGAAATTGAAAATAGTGAGGGTTTGGGCATTTTTGCGAAATCTAGATAGAGTAAGGAGAGGGTCGCAAACGTGTTAGGGCAATGATGCTGACCCTTGCAGAAGCAAATGCTCTACATGCTTCGCGTGAAGAGGACCACGTAGCTTCAACTCGTCAACCCTTATCGCCGCAACGTATGGCGAACCCAGAAGGTGATAATCGAACTCTTTCGAACATCGACAACACACTTTACTGGATGTGAAAAGCTATTAATCGCATTGAAGGGCGGGCGATTGAGAACCAAAATGATATTCGGAAAATCGAGGGTCTCGTTATAGATATGGGGGACGAACAAGCTAAAATGAGTGAGGCTCTTCGACGGATCGAGGAGAAATTAGATTTAGTTGTTTTGGGGCCTCGAGACATTGCCTCGCATGATGCTGCAGGACCAAGTGGGACACGATCACCGCCGCCTCCACAGATATAGGTTGCTGATGTTTAGGAGTGACAATAGTAAATGTATTTTTGTATTTTGTTGGAGAGCTTAGTGGGAGGTTGGATGTATGTAAGGAATATGTAAGAGCGATGTGTCTGGTTTCCTGTGTGTATCATCGTTGTTATATATTTATATATATATATATCGAACTTTGTTATCAGTTGAATTTTGTTGTGTAGTGGAATTGTGTGATGTAATGGAATTGTGTTGATGTATATGAAACATAAGAAAGATACAACTGAGACAAGAAAACTTGGGTGTTCTGAAATGGGTGTTCTGAAATGGTCGCACTTGGCAAGTGCAGCCATTTCAGAACACCCATGACCAACTACTGGCCGCACTTGCCAAGTGCGGCCAGTTTGGTGCTTATTACCCCCTGCTCACAACTCATTTTCATTTTCTCCCAACTTATCATCTGACAGAGTTGCCAATCTACAGATCCGGAGAAAGATCTCCACATCTTGGCCTCCCATTTGTAAGACGACGTCGCAATAGGTAAGCCCATCAGTCCCTCATGATTAATCGCGTGCGTACTTCGTTAATTTGGCAGAATATAATTTGGGTTAGGGCTAGGAATGATTTGATTGTGCATCATAGAGGTTGAGATTTCATGGAATCAACTAATTTTAGCAGGGTGATAACAATGGCAAGTGGGCATATTTTCATCTTATGCTATTATGAAGGAAATTTGAGCATTGGTGACAATCACGACCCTACATATGTCGGAAGAAAAGTTAAGTCTATTATACTGAGGAGCCCGTCTACGTATACCGATCTAGTAGATCATATATACAAGGCCACAAAGATCAGTCGCCATGAGTATGATTTGAAATTGGTGTGCAACTGGCTGGTAATGGAGGGCAGGACCACAGCTGTGATGATCTCGGATGACGGCGATATGGAGGGGCTATTTAGCTTGGGATTGATGCAATTAGCACCACACAATTGACTCAAGAACAAGGAACATTCGAATGAATGCTTGATTTGGAGAACAACTCCGCGGGATTTATGTCTACGTTTCCAACCCAAGAGTATCAGCAGCACGAGAGACAGACAGGAGAAGGTTGTTCGTACTACCCACAAGAGGGTGAATATGGATGCGTAAGTATCGATATCGGTTAAGTAATGTGAACTTATGTATGATATTTTCACAATATAAATGTGATTTTTTAAAAATTGCATGAGGTACTATGTAACAGGTGGAATGTTGCGGGCAGGGCAATCAAATTCTTGAGTATGGAGTGCATGGAACATACTCCACCTACATGCAAGGTACATGTGTACCAGAGTCGATGCCAACTCAGTCGAATGCGATGCCTGAAGATATGGCGGGAAATGTGGATGTAGATAGTGAAGGCACTGATAATGACGACCACTGATAATGCCAGATGTGTTCTGGACATTTGTATCTTTAATTGAAGGTTTCAAGCATTGTAGGCCGATATTGAGCATTGATGGAACACATCTTTATGGGAAATATGCAGGTTGTTTACTTGTAGCCACTGGAGTGGATGCAAACGGTGGGCTGTTTCCTTTAGCATTTGTTGTTGTGGCGGCTGAGACCCAAGATAATTGGAGGTGGCTTTTCAGCTGTATATTTCACTAAATACCCAGCGCTCATCGACACCGAACAATTACATTCATTTCTGATAGATTAAAAGGAATTCCTAGAGCATTGAGGCAAGGATGGCCGGCAAAGAGGCATCACAGGTATTGACTACGACATATCATCGCAAACTTCAAAAAGAGTGGGCACCGAACAGTAACATTGGAAAGGAACTTCTGGGGGGCGGGTACTGCATCAGACTTGCTTACATATAATGAGCACCGTGCAAGTATTAGAGCAGAGTCCGTTGCAGCGGATGATTGAATTTCTAAAGACTTGGATGTTGAGACCGGAAGGTGGGCTATGCATGAAGATGGTGGGAAACGTTATTGTGTCATGACTTCGGAGAGCTTCAATGGCGTTCTCAAAGGAGCAAGAGCGTTACCGATACAAGCGTTAATTGCAAGAACTTTTTACATGTTAATTAAATATTTCTACCATCGTCGAATTGATGGACATGGGTGGACTACAAATTTCACTCCTAACACAGAGGAGATTTTGGGAAAACGTGTGCAAAAAGCACGGACTTGCTACATCACACGATTTGGTGATTATGAATGGGAGGTTTTGGATAATAAGGGACAAGCGTATGCCGTGAAGAAACATGGAGAAAGTTGCAGCTGTAATTGTAATATTCCTATGCTTCAACACATGCCATGTGTCCATGTCATCACCGCAACGTCCAGGCAAGAATATGGTGCAAACATATCATGGTGGCCGTTTTGTTCTATATGGTATAGTGCGAACAAATATCGCCTTTCATATACCTCTGAATTTCACCATATACCTGATGAACGGTATTGGAAGGTTTGGGATGGTCCAATTATAAATCCCCCCACGAAAAGAAGACCGCCTGGTAAGTCGCGTTCGACAAGGATTCGTGGGGAAATGGATGTTCCTCGTGAGGGCAGCGGGCACAATAGATGTAGCAACTGTCATCAATTCAGGCATTACAAATCATGGAAATGTATATTAAACCAGTGAATAATCATTAAAATAAAAATAGCATATTTGTGGATGGACTTTGAAATTAAAATAGCCTATTAATTAACAATTTGAAATGCATGAAACAAAATGAAAGCTCAAGTGCTCCCATGCCCATCACCAAAATACGATACATCTCCATGTGTGCCCCAAATACGCCCACTCTGCCAATTTACAGCATTTTCTCTTATACGCAAGGCATGATGCTATCTATGCGAGCTTTGACAATGATGCAACCCTAATCCAAAATCTAAAAATTACCGAACCCTAAATGATGCAAAAACATCAGTATACATTCATTCATTCTTCATGCTTTTAACAAAGATCTCGGTCTAGAAACCAGTGTAGTAACTCATGAATCAGTTCCTCAAATGGAGATATCAAATGGATATATCAACGTACCTGTTTGTGGATCTCGGTATCTGATCAACAGAAATGGAGAAGCCGCCGCCGTCGGATCAACAAAAATGGGGACGGGAAGCCTCCTCCTCCGTCACGCGCTAGCCTAGGGTTTTTTTATTTTTGCTGTTGGATAAGTTATGATCGGGTTTGTTGGCTGAGCTGGGAAATATGTTGCACACTGGCCGCACTTGGCAAGTGCAGCCAGTTTAGAGGTACGTGACTTAAGTTTAAGTCATGGGCCTCTTACTCACGTACTACATTTGCCGTACTTAGCAAGTGAAGCCAAAAACGCACTTGTCAAGTGCGGCTAGATCAAAAAATAACCGTCAGCGTCGGGACGCCGCTGACGTGGCCAAACTTGGTCGATTTTTGAGAATTTTTTTGGTCGAATTGATATTATTTTTAATTTTGTCCTAAATCTAAAAATTACCCTTTTAATAAATATTTTTAAATATATAATAATAATCAATTCCATTTAAGTCACTTGCTAAGTATACAATTACAATTTTCCAAGACTTAAGAAATCAGTTTAAATTTATTTGTTTATATTCTCATGAAATTTAACAAAAGAATTTAACAAAAGAAGGAATGCAAAGTATATGAAAATTTGATGATACATTTGAATAAAAATTTTATTAAAACGGTGCAAATTTCAATATTAATTAGTTAATCTCAACTAGGTTGGGAGTCAATTGAATTCTAATTTGATACCGTCCTGCTTAATTTGATTGAACTTTAATTTCAAATTTTCATTATGACCGAAATACTTTTTAATGAGAAACTAGTCCAATAGTCATAATTGGATTTTGATTAAAGGGGTTACCTTTTTAATTTTACTGAACTATTATTTCTATGAAAATTTTAACAATGATTCATCAACACAAACTAAGTTTTAGAAGTCATAACTAAACTTTAATTTAATTTATCTTCAATTTTAATTTGATTGAACTTTTGATTCAAAATTTCATTATAATAAGAATTATTCTTAATAAAAATAGCATATAAGGTTTAATTAAATCATAATTCGATAGGCTTACTTTCTAATTTTATTAAGCACTTAGTTTTATAATTTCACTATAATAAAATCTTTTTTTATCAGAATTATAGTAAATTATTAAGCTCATTATTTTTTACCTATATTTTCCTATTTTATAACCAATCAGTTTTCTTTTGTTTTAAAATAAAATGATAACAAATTTACGAAAATACCTTGTTCAAAAAAAGAACAAGAAGAAACCAAAAAGAAAAATACGGTTTCAAACTATTTGTTTTTAAGAGTAGTTATTGATATTTGCATCCCTAGAATTATTTTCCAACATAGCACATATTGTTTTGAAGTTCCTTGAAAAGAAATTACTTTTAAGCAAAAAAGGATGAACATAGTGTCCCCAGGTCAAATTGTTGGCATATATTGTTTGATGTAAAGCCATTTTAAAATAAAACTGCAGATTGATGAGGACGTTTTGAAGTTGCCTAAAACTGGGCAAGTTTATCTTCATTGTGCCTGTTGCATTACATGCCTCATGTTTTTTTCCTTGTAATTTTCTCTACTTTGAGACTCGGTAACCTTCTCGGAAGCTTATTACGGTTTGAGACTCACTAGTTTGAATCACGCCTGATATCGAACTTTGTCAATCATCCAGTGCCCAAGCACTCTCGAGATTATGCTTCTTGGTTTTAGCAATATCAGGCAGGCTGCATTACAGATTACAGAACAAGCATGGCAGTTCTAGACTTCAATTATTACTCTTGTTTTCCATCTAATTTTGTTGCAAATGGCGTTCATTCATCATTCTAGAGTAAATACCTTGCCTGATGCAAAAGATAATTATTTTGTAAAGCAATCAGAGTGCAGCTCAAAGACAAAAACACAAACGAAATACTGAACATCCAAGTGTCACAAGAAATAAGAACACCTGTAAAATTACTCCACGTACAGCTCTAGAGAATGCATAATTTGTGCGCATGTAATGTACAATGTCCTGTAGCACAACCACACACTTGCAGAATTAGAGCTATAATACGTATTAAATGGACATTTGTATAGCATCACCTAACTAAAAAAGATATACCTGGCAACCAGTACTGTGCCCAAGCAGCACAACCCCCTCAGAACTTTCCTTGTTAATTAGATAACCAATAAGCTGATCAAGCTCCAAAGCATCCTTCAGAATAAACAAATGGACAACTTGCTTAGTTCAGATAATCTTGGCAGATGAATGAAAACTTTCATAAACAGAACGAATCACTTGTTTAATTATGACAAGTTAAAAATTGAAGCTACTAATACTATAAGAATAACTGTTTCAAATGCCAGTGTTATATGAAAGCATTAGGATTCATAGTTTGCATATAACTATGTTGTTTAGCAAAATGTGTATTTGCACAATGTGTATTTGAAACAGTGAGCATGTTTACCAAAAAGTGTAATTTGAATAGCAGATGTCTTAAAAATTCAGCCTCCTATATTTAATTTGCATTTTAGCACCAATTTTTGGTATTTGGCTATTTGCACACCAATTTATTCAGTAATTTTTTCATATAATTTTTAATATTTTGCACTTTACTTTTTTGTATTTTGCACTACAATTTTTTATATTTACCCAAAAAATTATTCTTAAGGTGACGGCTACTGAACACGTAGCCATGTATTTATAGGAAAACGATTACATAATGGGTGGATACCATAAACAGAAGTGGGCTCCATATGGGGCTACAAAAGCTCATTCATAACACTTCACTTTATCCATCCATTGTTGTAAACTTGATATATGAATACTTCAGGATTCATAGAGCTTATCTGATCACGGGAATATGAATACTTCTGAATCCTAAGTTAGGAGGTATTGCCTCGTTAAAACCTTTGGCTGTGGAAACCCAGTGGGAAAAACCAATAGCTAAGGAAAAAGAGTGCAAGTCTCTTTAACTTTCCATCATCGGTTGATATCACTAGGGGTGGATACTTCTGGATCCAGAGTTGATGTGGTTGCCTCGTTAAAACATTTGACTATGGAAACCCCAATGGAAAAAACCAATAGCTAAGGAAAAACGAGTACAATACTACATTAACTCCCCCTGTTGTGTACAAACTTCAGGCTTGTAAGTCTCTCAATTGTCTCATCCCAATCCCCATTACAAGTTTTCTAAAGGTACAACGAGGTAATGCTTTAGTAAAAAGATCTGACAGGTTGTTGCAAGACTGAATCTGCTGGATGTCGATCTGTTTGTCTTCTTGTAGTTCATGCGTCCAAAAAAGCTTGGGAGAAATGTGCTGCGTCATGTCACCTTTGATGTAGCCAGTGTCCTAAATATCGGATATCGGTCACGTATCGGCCTAGTAAATTTGATACGTATTACGGATATCGGGGATATATCAAGGATATTGACTAAATATCAGAATGTCATATCGGAGGCTTAAAATGATGAAATGTGCAAGGATAGATATATCTAAGAAGATATAAACTATACTAACTCAAATAAAAGTATGTTTTGGTTATACTTCTCTTGTTAAATATGAATATCGGGGATATTGACTAAATATCGGAGTGTTATATTAGAGGCTAAAAATGATGTCAAATAAAAACATAAATATGTCTAAGAAAATATAAACTATAGAAACTCAATCAATTGTCGCCGGAAATTTCGCTGGACGAAGCTGAGCGCCATAAGGAGTGGAGCGTCGAGAGGAGAGGAGTGGCGTGATTAGAATTAGGGCAACGCAGTGATTATCTCTCAAAAATCCCAATGCCTCTCGTCGTTTTAAGTAAATGATTGGGTCGGGTGACTCAGGTCGGATCCACGTTCAAGTGGACCGGCCCACTAACTTTATTTTAAAAAACTGTGAATTGCAGCTGATATTTTAAAAGGATATATCGGCCGCAACCCGATATTGCGGCGATATTTTCCCAAATATCGGAAACTGCAATATATAAGCCTATACCGTATCGGCTTAGTGATAAAACCAATATTGCGGCCGATATATCGGATATCGGTCCGATATTTAGAACACTGGATGTAGCCACCTCGTAATTGAGCTATGCAGGCTGCATTGTCTTCGTACATGGTGGTTGGTTCAAGGTTGCACGTCTTCAGGCCGGTCGTCATCATGATGTGGTGAATGACTGAACGTAGACAAAAACATTCTCTGCTAGCTTCATGGATCGCAATGAGTTTGCAGTGGTTGGATGAGGTTGCTGTCGAGCTCTGCTTCACATATCTCCATGAAATGGCCGTTCCACCATAGGTGAATACGAAACCAGCCTGGGACTTTGTGGTGTGGGGATCTGATCTGTATCCTGCATCTGCAAAACCTACTAAGTTGGAGGATATGCCTTTCTGGTAGTATAGTACCAGGTCTACTGACTCTTGGAGGTAGCACAGAAGGTGCTTCACTCCGTTGTTTGATTTAGGGCTTATGTTTGGTGGGTTCATGTTGATGCTTCGGTATGAGTTAATTGTGACAATTGGGTCTCCATTGGGTATGGTTTTTGCCTTCCTTTGGGTTGTTAGTTCATGTGCTTCCTCGGGATTGTTTTAATTTTGATTTTGCTTGATTGCGTCCCTTTGGGATGTTGCTCCCTGTCTTGTGGGTTCTTGTTTGGGCTTTGATTGTGTTTTTAACAGGTTACTCCCTGTTGGGATTAATTTTGACATCTCGTATGCATGTTGTTCCATGCATGCTTCTTTAGGAACTACCATGCTCCATCCTTTGGTTCGGTTATAGCTTTACTGGGACTTTGCTCCCTGTTTGGATGGTGGTTAGTTCATATTGTTTCGGTTGTGCCATTATTAGGATTGTTGCTCCCGATTTTGCTTTTGGTGGTATATATTGGCTTTGGTTGTGCCTTTATTGGGGATGTTTACTCGTTGATGTGTTATCTGTGTGCCTTAGTTGTTGATGAGAATGGCCCTTTATAGGCTTCGACCATGATTTTTAGGGTTGTTTCGTTCATGCAAGGGTTTGAATTGTTTTTTGGTAGCTGTCTTGCTTATTGATGTGCTTTGTATTGCTTAACGTGGTGCTATTGTTACATGTTGGACCGTGTTTTGCTTTTTTGGGGGTTATTTGGCTTCTTGTTAGCTGTGATTCTTGTTTTCTTAGGGTTGTTGCTAATTGTTGGTCAATGTTATGCTTCTTGTTTGGGTTGTTGATCCATGTTGTGCTTCCTGCTTGGGATGTTGGTCCATGATAGGTTTGGTTTTGTCCTTTTGGGGATGGTTGCTCTATGTTGACGCTTTAGTTTTGAGATGATGGCTTGTATAATACTTAATCACGCTTATACACATGTCCCATTATTAATATCCATATGCTTTTGTCTTGCCATTCTTGATAATTAATGGATTTATTTATGTAATACAAAACATAATAATAAATATTGATATGATACAAGGCTAAATTAACGCTGAAAAGTGTACCTAAGATTGTTGCTTCCATAAATTATACATGACCTACATACTTGCTTTTATTGCTAAGTGTTTGTAATTAAAGTAGGAAAAGTATTATATGCCCATTATACTTGATTCATGATCATGCTTAATATCTCACGACACTGTATTTGTCACCATGCTTCCTTTATGATCACCATAGATATTGCACATATTCACCGTTTACGTCACAGTACCTAACACTTCAATACCGATTCTATTACTGTATTCGTTATTACACCGATTATGACATTGTGATCTAGTTCACTGCATGAGATATTGCATTATTACATGATATATAGGGATGGGAAGAGAATTTCATGATTACAGATGATGCTGGAGCAACCAGAGATCATTCAACTGATATCGTACTTAACCATATTCGATCATAATTGATTGTTGTTCTTGATCATACTTAACCTAGGTGAGCACTTCCAATGCAGAAGTGATACTCATATATTGCATACGGCATCATTAGATATGAGTTCAGCACTATTCTAGGACCATCAACACCCATTATCAAACCAACACTCGTTAAGCGCCAAACCCAACCCATTTGTTTTATAAAACCACTGCATACACCCGTGCACACTCTCTCTCTCTCCAGAAGTTTCCACGTTCTCTTTTCTGCAATTTTGACATACTTTCTCCCCTCATTGGTCGCATTGACTGCATCACCGTCACCATGTTTCACCATCGTAAGATGGCGTGGGCGATAGCACCATCACATGGACTCACGCCTCCACATGTCTATCTCTCATGAACTCTATTTAAAGCCCACTTGATGTTCCAATAGAGGAATAGTCCCTGCCGTCCTTTAAATCCATGCTCTCCCCTCTCTACACCCACGATCACCCCTCAATTACCATCCAACCTTGAGGCAGCTGCAGCCGGAAGTTTTTGGCGAGACGACGAGGTCTTTGTAGCGATGGGCGGGCTTCTACGGTTTCGACAACAGTTAGGCCCCATACATTACGTTTACAACCCTGATAAACTCGCACATTCTCTCTCTTAATTCTTGGTTTTTCATGGATGATGGTTTGGGTTCTGACACTGCTTAGCCGTGAAATTTATAGTTATTCTTCCCATTTTTGTGACAAAGGATGGTGTCGAACCCTTGACCTACCACTACGGGGGAGGGAGAGTACCACTAGGCCAAATGGCATTGAACCCATGCTTGCCTTTGATTATATTTGAAGTTTCTCCTTTTGCTATGATGATCGAGTAAGCATCATTTTTTCTTTTTTAATGAACTTGATGTTGGTGTGTGCAATCTTGTGTCTTGTGGCCTCCATTATTGCTGGCGTGTGCTTACTGTTCGTGCCTTGTGTTACTGGCCCTATGTTTGCATGCCCTTGCCACGTTCGGCTTGCTAGCCTTGTTTTCATGTGGGATGTGCCTTTTTGTTGGTCGTGTGCTTGCTGGTTGTGCCTTGTGTTGCTGGACATGTGTTTGCTCACCCTTGCCCCTTTCTGCTTGTAGGCGTTATTCTCATATATCATGCACTTTGTTGTTGGTCGGGTGCTTAGTGGCCTGTGTTTGTGGTGCTGGCATTGTGCACCACTGTTCTTATGCTCTGCGGCTCTGCTATTGGTCTCAGCACAGGTGCTGGCTGGGCTTGTTACTGCTCCATATATCATGCGCTTTGTTGTTGGTCTGGTGCTTACTGGCCTGTGCTTATGGTACTGGCATTGTGCACCACTGTTCTTATGCTCTGTGGCTCTGCTATTGGTCTCAGCACAGGTGCTGGCTGGCCTTGTTACTGCTCTCAATCTTAAACTTTTCTCTTTTGGCCCAAATCTGGTTTGGGCTTTGTTCCTTGTGTCCTAATCCATTGTGTGGGCTTGTTCTTATGGCTAACCCATGGGCATGTTCCTTGTGGCTAACCCTTGTGTGAGTCTTGGTCCTTTTTGCGGATGGATCTTTATATGTGGGCTTTCATTGTATCTATATGCTCGTATGGGCCTTAGGGTTGTTATGGCCCATTCCATTGTGTTGGCATTGGTTGTGTTACTAGCCAAGTTGGATCCACTCGGTGACTATTATAAAGGGGATTCCGCCCTTCAACCCAATGATCTGTAGCCCCGCTCGACCCAATGATCTGTAGCCCCGCTCGAAGCATGGTTAGTATTTGGAGTGGAAAATTGGAGAAGGCAACTTGTTTTCTATGATGACACTGTCCTTAAAAAAAGTAAAACCTTGACATGAGAAATGAATGAAAAATAATTGTGGGACATGCATGAAAGTACACATTAGAGCATGGTTTGAGGTATCGGCCGATACCATTACGTATCGGTCGTATCGTATCGGTATCACAGTTGACGATACCGAAACCAATGGTTAGTTTCAGTATCGGTCGATATTGAACAGTATCGGTCAGTTTCGGCCGATACCTGTCGAAACTGACCGATACCGTTCAGTACCGATCAAAAACAGAGGAAAAAGAATGTGTAATTAAATAAAAATTCTCTAAAAACCCAAAAAATTCGTGAATCAATAAGTTGCATAAAAACCTTGGTTAAAAGAGAAGAGAAAACCATAAGGTATCGGCTTGAAAATGATGAAGCATTAGACGAAGAAGAGGCAAAACCAAGAAAAAATTGCTGAAAAAGAAGAAAAAGGACAAAAGAAAGATGATGAAAAAATTGAACTCACCTCATTGCGTCATCGAACCAGCCTCATACCTCGCCGAACCCGCCTCGACCATCTAGCGTGAGAGTGAGAGAGAGCAGAGAGAGAGGACCGAGTCGCCTTTCAGGAGATGATGCGTTCTTTAAAAAAGCAAACATGTAAATAAGTGGTATGTGCGTAAAGTAAAAAAGTCGGTGTGCATATCAAGCGGATATTTTGTGGCAACCATGTAAATAAGTGCTATGTGCGCAAAGCAAAATAGTGGGTGCACAAAGCAACGCCCAGCGATTGTTTTTGGCAAACTTGTAAATAAGTGGTATGTGCGCAAGGTAAAACGGTGGACGTGAAGGCAAGCTTTAGGATTTATACATTTATCTAATAATTAGTATTTAAGTACCAATCTTTAGGTATTTAGTATTTGATATGATTACGAACTCAAATTTAGTTTATCAATTTAGTATTTAGTATTTGATAGTGTTTGATTAATATTTTAGTTTTTTAAGTATTTAATAGTATTTGATACATTTAGATTTAAGAACCTCCGAAACCATCACTGTATGTATATAGTATATACATATTTAAAATATCTCCGAAACAGAAACCGAAACCCGAAACGAAACCGCCGAAACTAGCGATACGGACGAAACCGAACCGTGCTTCCGAAACCATCAAAACGGACGATACCGATACCGAAACCTAAATTTTGGGAAGAACGATACCCAAACCGAAAACGAGACCTAAAACCTTGCATTAGAGTACACATATGATTATAAATTGAAATTAATCACAATTTTGTATTCTAGACTTGGACTATACTAGATTTTTTCATTGATAATTCAATTGATCTAATAGGTTCTTTCATTGGATTATTACTTAATTCATGGATGGACGTGAAGGTTATGATCAGTGTCCCTTTATAGAGAGACATTTGCCCCTGGCATATGATATGTACAATGCAAATCTCACAAATTTCAATCTTTATGCATGATGTATTTGATAATGAGTTATTGTTGAGTACATACATCATACGTATGCATTGCCATTGAAACGACACTTATTAAATTCATATACATGTGACACTACACTAGATACTACCTCAAACACATATTGTATATGATATTGTATCAGACTTGACATGCAACTGACTCTGGGACTGAACTTGACACCAGACTTTGTTGGGTGAGTTTGTATAATGTTAGCTTGTAACGCCCCGCTCCATGGGCGTCGTCACAATTGTGCAAGTGTAGTGCAAGTCCCGCATGTGCCAGTGAAAACAAGGAGAACAGACGGAAAGATAAAGAGATACTCGTATAAAACTCCAAGGATGACTGAAATGAAATGCAGAGACGAAAAAAGTACAACTCACGAGCTCGCTCCAAGCCTGAAACAAAAGTACAAAAGAGGGAAACCCCGAGAACATACACACACTCAACAGAACTCAAGGCCTGGCGTCCTAATCGGAAACTCCGACTCCAACGCATCTAGATAATCATGTACGTCACCTAGGTGAACAACAGAAGTTGTATAACAGCTCAGAGGAGTAGACAATATCTAGCCAAACGACAGCATGGTAATAATAGTGCAAAAAAGAAACATGAGCAACGGTTATAATGACATGGTACTGAAATGAAGCATGTGATAAGCATTAATTCTCAACTATTGTAAGGGTGTAACTGCTAATGTAAACCAATCCTAAGTCGTGACTTATGAAGGGGAGCACGGTGTGCAACTGGTGCCCTTCTGAACTGCAAGGGTGCTACCCTCAGGCCGAGTCCAAAAGAAAAGAGCACCATACCGTAAGAACCATAACACTGTGACTGGGGCTCCAGGACCCATCATGATGGCCGTCCATGTATACCCCAGGACTCAGGACCCATCGAAAGATGGACGCCCCCTAATCTGGGGGCTGAAGAACAGGTCATAGTCACTACCGCACTCCCTCGATCATAAGTTTTTCCAAAACCCGGTGAGTCAAGCAGAATTAACCATTTATTTGTTATTGTGTCATGATGTGAGTCAAGTTTAATATTAGTTAAACAGTGTAGTCAAGCAAGTCTACTGCCACACATGTTGTAGTAATATGTCATGTCAAGAGTCGACCTCAAATCCACCAGTCATTCAATATAAGTGCCATCACATGTAACAACCCAGTGACTACGCAATTTAATCACAATATTAAACCGCATGATACTAGCAAGCTCAAAAGATGACATGATAAAAATACTAGCATGTGATAAAGTAAAGGCATGGATGTTTCTCATGGCATGATATTCCAAACTGAACCGGTAATGGAACACCTAACTGTTTCATGCATCAAACCAAGAAACAAAGAAAAACATAGTCATTGCTTGATAATAAAAAACCCAAAAGTCAAACTCATAATGGCTCAAGAGGCTTTAGGCCATTGGGATCAGCTTCGGGATCTTTTTCATAACGTGGTGGAGTAACCCATGCCTACGGAAAAATCCACGGGGTTCCTAATAAGAAACGCTAATGACAAAACCGCGGGAAATGGAGCTTATATCTCAAGAAAACCATGACAACCCAAATCCACGAACAAACTCTCAGCCGAACCCAAACAACAGCAGAAAACAGCCCGCCGCAACCACAGTCCGCAAGCAACCATAAACCGCCAGCAAGAGGGGAGCCACCGAACTCTGGGTAAAGCCAAAAAGGGACAGACCGCAAGCAAGAGAAGCCGCATCACCCCAATTCAGCAAGAGACAACCCGCAAGCAAAGGAGCCACCAAATCCCTAAATCAGCCAGCAAGGGCACAACCCGCAAGCCAAACCAGCCCCATGCGAGGACCACGGGACCGCACGACAAAGAGGCGAGGGAACCAACCCCACTAAATTACCGTAGGGACACAAACCATACGCTACTCCCCTAAATCATCCTTTCCCGTTAATAAAAATCCCATTTTCTCACGAAACCCTCAAGAATTCGACTCAGTTAAAGCATGCAGAAATCGGAAGAATTCTCGAGTGTAATGGAGATAAAGTCTACCGAAAGCGAAGCCGAAGAACCAACAAAAATTAAGAATCGAAGCCACTGCATATCAACCGAGAAATCAGCGCAAGATCAAACCCCGAAGAGTCGCAGGAATCAACAACAGCTTCGAAGAAATGTGAAGAAATACTTGCCGATCATGTAACCTGAGAGGAGGGAGATGGGAGATAAATAGCCACCGATCGTTTTTGGTTGTTATTTTCCCCGAGTTAGGGGGGACTCCATCAGCTGATGAATCCTGAGTCCTGGGGACAGACAGGGACGGCCATCTTGATGGGTCCTGGAGCCCCACCACAGGCCACAGCGCCACAGTTCTTACAGGTTTTGCAGCTTACAGTACAGTACTTTACACTTTTTGACGCTGCCCGGGGTCGCACCCTCGCGGTCAAAGTAGCTCTCAGATGATTATTGTACTCCCCCTCATAAGTCACGGCCAATGATTGGTTCACTTTACTTAGTATCCTCCTTACCGTAGTTGTACTCATTTTAACCGTCAGGACAGCTCTCTTTTCTGTACCCTTTCTGTTGCTGTCACATCGCCTTTTGTGCTTCCTTACTCTTCAGTGGCATGGGTTTGTGGATTACCAGGTCAGGTTACTTCTCTAATTAGTGCTGTCATATCTGTGGTTGTCTTGCTTCCTTTTGTGCACCCTTACTTTCCTTGACTCTTGTTTAGATATCGTCTACTCTATTGAGCACGGTGCGCCCTTTGTTGCCCACCAGGTACGAAGCACATGATCATCCAGAGGCGTCTGAGCACGAGGAGTTGGAACTTCCGTACAGAGCTTGAGAGAAGTCAGAATTTCCAGAGCAGAACAGTTTGAGCCTTGACATAGCGGAGGTACGCGTTCCATTTACTTTCAGCAGTAGTGTAGTTTTACTAACTTTACTTGTCACCGTCTTTTCCTTATTTAGAACTGTTAGCTTGTCAGATCTAGAGTGTCCCCTTACTTTCTGTACTGCTCCACATTGACTTCACTGGCACCTGCAGGACCTGCACGTTATCGTTTCACAAGTAGCGGCACCCGCCGGGAGGCGGGGCGTTACAAAGTGGTGGCCCATGCAGGTCCGCGCAAACGCCTCGTGAACAGTGTAGAGCAAGCAGGAAGTGTGATGCTTGATTGACTCAATCTTGGTTGTGGATGCAGGTGTGTGTATACGTGAGAGACGTGGACCATCCAGGAGAGCGCTCATGGCTTCGGGATCAGGATCTGGATCCAGTGGCGCCAAACCCAACACGATGTATCAGATTTCAGACCAGGCCTTGCGAGAGTTGATTCAGGCTATAAATGAAACGCCCAGGCCGGATGGGGGAGTGCAGCAGTTTCGATCTCTTCGGCCGCCGGTTTTTGATGGACGAGGTGATGCTTTGGCTGCAGAGGGGTGGATGCGTTCGATCACCGTCAGGCTGAAGGCTGCAGAGGTACCTCCAGCGTTATAGATTTGCATGGCAACGCTACAGTTGACTAAAGATGCCAGAGACTGGTGGGCTGCTGCAGAGGACCGATTACCTCAGCCGATCTCTTGGGCTACGTTCGAGGAGTTCAACGGCCAGTACTTCTCACCGGAGGCGCAGATGAAGTTGGAGGCACAGTTCCTGGACCTGGAGCAGGGCTCCATGACTGTAGAGGAGTACGACGTTGAGTTTTCTAAACTCAGTAGGCATGTAACTTGTTGCAAGATCGCTAACCATACTTTGTGTTTGTGTTTGCTAACAATTGGTGTTTCAGGTTCGCCAAGGACATGGTGTCCACCCCTCAGGCTCGGGCTAAGAGGTTTCGGCAGGGCCTGGACATCGACATCCGCGACAAGCTAGTAGGACTCGGGCTGACGACGCATGCTGAGATGCTCTCCACAGCTCAAGAGTACGAGTACTTGCAGCGGGAGCGAGTGCGACGAGAGCAAGCAGGAGTTCCTTTCAGACGGCCACCATCGCCTCAGATGGGCCAGACTTTCACCATGGAGACGATGGAGACAGACGCTCCGGACTTTTAGCTTGTATTATCAGTTGTTGAACTGGTTTTATTTTGTTGTAGCCTGTTGTTGGATATCTTGTGTTATATATATATATTATCTTGTTCAAGAATTCCGAGGACGGAATTTTTTTCTAAGGTGGGTAAAATGTAATGGCCCGCTCCTAGCCGTTCTCTCTCTCCTTTAACTCTTTTTTTTCTTTTTCTTTTCTTTTCAGCCCGCTTCAGGCCCAGCTCAGGCCCAAGCCCACACGGGCCCTTCCCCCTTTTTAATTCACCCCTTCTCTCTCCCCGCAAACCAAACGAAGCCCGAGCCCCTTAGGGTTTTTTTTCGTTCGCCCTTCCTCTTTCCCTCTCGATTCGGTGCCGTTGTGGGCTCTCGACCCTCGCACGCCCCCCTCTCTCTAGCTCTCACGCTCGCAGCAGCCCCGTGGGCTTCGACACCTCTCATTTTCCCTCTCTCGCACTCGCAACAGCAACCCGAGCCTCGCGGGGCCTCTCGATCGCGACCCCCGTCCATTCGCACGTCATGTGGGACCCCCGACAAGCTCTCGCCGCCCTGTCACCTCGCCGTGAGACTGATTGAGGCGGTTTGGCTCTCTATTTAACCCCTCTTCTCCTCCTTCCTCCTGTTGCAAGCTCTGTGAGTATTTCTCTTTTTTTCGAAGCTGTTGTCTTCTGATTCTTTGGCTTGATGTTGCGGGTTTTGCTGAGACCCTTGGGTTCTTGATTTCTGATTCTCTGGCGTGTTTTACGGTAAACCATATCTCCTTGTTTCAATTCTGATTTCGGATTCTTTTTGGGGAGAGGATGATTTGGGGGTAGGATTAGGGTTTTATTGTTCCCTATTGCTATTTCGTGGGGTCGGATGCCCTCGCCTACTTGCGTGGGGTCCCGGGGTTGCTGTTGGGGCTGTTTAGGGGTTCGGTGGCTGGCTGTTTTGGTTTTGTGGGCACTGCTCGCTGGTCGGGGCTCCTCTACTTGCTGTTTGGGCTTCCCCTTGCTGCGGCTTGGTTCTTGCTTGCTGACTTGGCTCCGTGGGCTGCTGTTGTGCTCGGCTGGTTCCTTCTACTTGCTGGTTTGGTTCAGTTGGGTCCCTTGCTCGCTGCTTGGGTTTCTGTGTGGTATTACTTGGGTTGTGAGCCCCGTTCCACAACGGTTTTGGTCGTTAGCCTCTAGTTCCTTACTAGGAACCCCGTGAACTTTGCCGTAGGTACGGGTGCCCCCCACTGTGTGATGAGAAGACCCCCAATCTGATCCCTCTGGCCTATACTCTCTAGCGCCATCCGGGTTGTCTCTTGGTCCTTTATTTAATGCAATTGTGTTGTTTTGTTGTTTCTTGTTCATACCAAGATCCAGTAGTATTGTTTCTTTTATATATCAGCACGTTCTTTCTCGCTTGCTTGCAGTTTTTTTCGTCCTTTCTCTATTGCTTGCAGGTTTTGGGCTTCTTGTTGCTGATGGTTGCGGCGTAGGCTTTCTGCAAATGCTGGGCTTCGGTTCTTAATTATCTTGGTTCTTCGGCTTCGATTTCAGGTAGACTTTATCCCATATTCTCCAATTTAGATTCATTTGCTTGTGTTGGGGTTTGGGTTTCTCTTGCTTGTGGTTCAAGCTTCCCTTGTTAGTAATTGAGTTGGGTGGCTCCTTTTTGCTTGTTGTCTAGGCTTTTTTGCATTGTTGTTGGGTTTGATACTTCCTTGATTGCTGCCTTGGGTTTTCTTGTTGTTCTTGAGTTGGTGATGCTTCCTTTCTGTTCAGTTTGGAATATCTGGCCATGAGGAACATCCATGCTACCTGTCACTTGCTAGTTTCTTGCCTTTGTTGTTTCATAAGCTTATTAGTACCTTGATAGTTTAATATTATTAAATTGTGTAGCCTTGGGATGTTCTTATGATGGCACATTACTATGTTGGAACTGGATGACTGATGGACTATCCTGAGGTTGTTTCTTGACTTGGCAGGTTACTATTACCGGTACGGTAATAGATTCCCCTTGGCAACTTAGTTTAATCAATATTGAACCCCACGACACTAATAACTAATAAAATGATTACTTTCTGCTTGACTCACCGGGTTTGGAAAAACTTATGATTGGGGAGTATGTAGGCGACTGGGACCTGATCTTTAGCAACCAATCGTTTTTTGTTGTTATTTTCCCCGAGTTAGGGGGACTCCATCAGCTGATGGGTCCTGAGTCCTGGGAGCAGACAGGGACGGCCATCTTGATGGGTCCTGGAGCCCCACCACAGGCCACAACGCCACAGTTCTTACAGGTTTTGCAACTTACAGTACAGTACTTTACACTTTTGGACTCTGCCCGGTGCCGCACCCTCGCGGTCAAGGTAGCTCTCAGATGCTTATTGTACTCCCCCTCATAAGTCACGGCCTAGGATTGGTTCACTTTACTTAGTATCCTCCTTACCGTAGTTGTACTCATTTTAACCGTCAGGACAGCTCTCTTTTATGTACCCTTTCTGTTGCTGTCACATCGCCTTTTGTGCTTCCTTACTCTTCATTGGCGTGGGTTTGTGGATTACCAGGTCAGGTTACTTCTCTGGTTAGTGCTGTCATATCTGTGGCTGTCTTGCTTCCTTTTGTGCACCCTTACTTTCCTTGACTCTTGTTTAGATATCGTCTACTCTATTGAGCACGGTGCGCCCTTTGTTGCCCACCAGGTACGAAGCACGTGATCATCCAGAGGCGTCTGAGCACGAGAAGTTGGAGCTTTCGTACAAGGCTTGAGAGGAGTCAGAACTTCCAGAGCAGAACAGTTTGAGCCTTGACATAGCGGAGGTACGTGTTTCATTTACTTTCAGCAGTAGTGTAGTTTTACTAACTTTACTTGTCACCGTCTTTTCCTTATTTAGAACTGTTAGCTTGTCAAATCTAGAGTGTCCCCTTACTTTCTGCACTGCTCCACATTGA
This sequence comes from Scilla litardierei, assembly GCA_030789695.1. Lineage (NCBI taxonomy): Eukaryota > Viridiplantae > Streptophyta > Magnoliopsida > Asparagales > Asparagaceae > Scilla > Scilla litardierei. The sequence continues at coordinate 48,093,443 of CM061137.1, read as the reverse complement.
CTTCACTGGCACCTGCGGGACCTGCACATTCTCGTTTCACAAGTAGCGGCATCCGTCGGGAGGCGGAGCGTTACAGAGGGTGTGTGTGAGGGCAGAGAGGGCCCCGAGCCCTATCGAGCTTTGTTGAGAGGAAAGAGTGGCGAGAGAGAGACGACGGAGAAAAAGAGAAGCCCGAGCGGGCCTCATGGAGATGGCCTGCGAAAAAGAAAAACAAGGGGGGTCTTAAATAGATGGGCCCAAGAATGGGCCCGTTACATACATGTTTGCATATGATACTACTGCAGCTGAGCGTTTATGAAGTTTTTGTATGCATGCCTGCTACTGCGTTCTAGTTTATATGTTAATTTTATATGCGGATCTAACATGTTTTTCTTATAGTCTTTGGGGATATACAACCTATTATAATGGTTGCCTTTTGCTGCCGTTAGGTGTAAGTAGCTACCCTGTGAGCACATATTTAGAAGATCATATAGGTGTAAGTAGCTACCCTGTGAGCACATATTTAGAAGATCATACGCCTTTGGAGCATGGTGTGGAGTTTCAGCAAACATGTCCTGGATTTATTTTCCTTTTAAGTGATGTATGGGATATTTTATAAGGCCGATGGTCTAAATAATGTGTTTTCGGTTTTATGTATTGGACCTCAAGTTATGTACAAAATATTATGTTACCGAGTATATGTCTTTGGTATACTGTGCATGTCCATATAGTTCTCTGGTAATTGCAGGGCATGTCTACCGTATGTATAGTGTATATCAAACAAACTTTAAAAACGGAACTATTATTCCTTTGGTTCTGTATCGTTCTCGGGTAATTGTAGTACATGTATTCCGTACGTTTAGTGTATCACTACGGCTTGTCTCGCACCATTCCCTTCCTACTGGAACTGGGGAGTGACTGCTTGCTAACAGTACCTTCTTAAAATGTCTGCCAACTTAGGAGGATGAGTTTGTGGAGGATACAGAGTCATGAGGATCTTGGAGACTAGTACAAATAAGTGACTGGTTCAGTTTAGTTGCCCTGCATTCCAGACCAATTCAATTTGCTACATTCTGTTTCATTTCAGTATGTTCCTAGTACTTTTACTTTAAATGTATTAGACAACATAATGGTGTTGTGCCTTAAGTGTCAGTCACATGTTATAAGTTATTAAGATATGATGTAATAATGTTTAAACAATCTTTCTTGTTCGTTAAGGAAATACCACAGAACCTGAAATTGCACTTGTTCCAACATTTTACGCTAGGTGTATTTAATTCAAGAAGAGATACATTAAAAAGAGTCATAATAAAATTAGCAGTTAATATGCACTTTCGGTAATCTCAAGTATGTTGAGGAATTATATAAGACATCTACGATATTTGCAATACATTAATAATTTAAAGTGTAAAAATAACAAATGGTTTACCCCTACATGTAAGCTTGGGCAAAAATATTTGTTGAAGACAGTGGAATTCCATTATCAAATAAAAAGACAACAGAAACATAATTGATGAGGATCCGGTTAGCCTTGGTTTTTATTTGATTTTAGACTTAAATTCTATTGGTTTTGGTTTACATGTTGTGCACAAGTTTTATTTTTTTTAGAGTTTTCTTTGGTTTTTTTGTTGATCTTAAGATATGCATATGTTGTGGTTTTATGATTTGCATGTGTTGTGCACATAGATTAGTCTTCAAGTAAGGATGTACTGAACACTTTCAAGATCAGTGAATTGGAAGCATTATTTTGTGAGAGACGAGAAACCCTAGGACTCTTTGTTAGTCTCTTTTATTGTAAGGAGTTTAGAATGGATGCATAAGACACCTGGTGGGTGTGAGGCCCAAATTTACCCCCTTCTATCAAATTCATCCTTTTATTCCTAAATGCGAAATTCCCACCACCTTAGAACCCTAGATCTAGAGCCCTAAATCTACATCTACGTTTTTCCTGCATCAGTTACATATGATTTCTGTTTGGAACGCAATCAAGCATCATGAACTCTGCAAGCTAGAATTCAAAGCTTCAAATGTACTGAAGAAATTGTTTTGATAACTGGGTGATGCATACTTTTTTCTAAACTGGCATATAATAATTAAATTTGATACATAATTTTACATATTTTGTAGAAAGCAGTAAACGTTGCAGAATAGCGTACCAGTCGTCGAAATGTGTGAGGTAGGCCCACGTGGACAAGTGGAACCTAGAACACAACCACAACCGATTGCCTAGACCCCATTTTTTCAGATAAAGAATAAGGTAACACAAAAGTTTAGAAACAAAGTACAAAAATAGAAAAGGAAAGAACCATCGGCCATAAAAGCAGCAGCAGCAGAAAATCTGCAAGGAGAACAAGAGAGAACAATGGAAGAACAAGAGTAGATTAGAGAAGCACAAAGAATAAAACCAGAATTCAAATCCTGGTGGAAAAATGCCAAAAGCGGAAATTTTTCAAGTGGCGGTAGCAGTTGCAATTGCAAAGATAGTGGATACCGGCTTTGGAGGGGTTGTCGCCAGATGCTATGGCTAGGTTTCAGAGAGTTGAATGATGATGAGAGCAGTACGTGAAATAAAGAGCAAACCGTTGGATGATTTTTTAATTAAAGGGAATGGACACAGTTACACTACTCCAATCCATTTTATGCAACAAAATTTTGTTTGATAAAGTGATAGGGCCTCCCTAGGCAGAAAACACCAAAGGTGACCTCAGTGGTCTAGACACGGTGGGTCACATAAATTTGGTGCATGCGTAAAAGGATAAATGAACTTAGGCCCATTTTGCATAACCCGCTCCATCTTTTTAAACACTGGTTGTCTCTATAAGCCTCCTTAACATAAAAGTAACACGAGGCAGCCCTTCCAGAGGTGGACATATGAAACACATTTTAAGTAATATTTCAGCTGTAGTTATTCCCCCTCCTTATTCTTTTCTACAGTACTCTCATTCTAATAAACTTTCATTGGCTTACCATTCAAAGGAACTCACAATGCAAGTTATGATTGAAACCATAAGCAGAAGCTACAGTGACAGATCCCACCAGTATAACAGCAAAATATGTACTAGCAAGATAAATAATGTATTAAAAATAACAAGGAATAAAATAGGAATTTTAGAATGAGATATCTAGTAATAAGAGGTCGAGCATTCATCGCAAAATGAAGCTGTTACGAAAACAGCTCAACTGTGCTAGGTCTATATAATGGAATTTGTTGGGCCATATTGTAGCGCAAGAAGATCACTTGTGGCAAGTTCAGAATTTGGAGCTCAAAAGAACGTATCAGGTGAAATGAAAAACATGTCATGATTAATCTTAGGCAATTTGGTGGTGAAGTGGGAATTATTACTTGTGCTAAGCTAGAGGTGCCATATCCAATATAAGACGATGTTAGCAGCGGCTGGACCAAGGACCACTTCTCATTCTCCAAAGCAAATGATAAAGGTTGAAGGTACCTGCAAAGGAGTAAAGCTTGTTAAACTACAATGTAACATGACGAAAACAATGTAGTACTGAACAAGAAAAAGTAAATCAGTTCACTTTCAATGAAAGAGAGTGGGATATGGGAATTGGACCCGAAAGATACCCAAAACTTCAGGACAATTATGAACATGTTGAATCTTGCTGTCATCTAAGACATTTCCCACCAAACTGGGGTTTGCAAAGGATTTGACCAAGTCATTGCTGTTAAACTATCACCCTAAAATCAATACACTAGGAGTCTAGCCAAATCCCTGGTGAATGCAAATATGAATAAGCGAGCCCAACCATAAGACTTGAAGCGCATCTGGTGAACAGGTATCATTTTTGGCAATGTAATTTTAACTTCATGCAACCAATGAGTAATCCAACAGGCAGGTCAACCCATCACATTCCAATCCTATTCCTTCAGACCTGTATATGAAGTCATATTCAATGACCGAACAGATCAAATCATCAAACTAAGCAACCTTGGAACTTGAAAGTCGGTCCCTTTAAATCATATCAAGACAACACACCCCGTGAAAATCAGAATCTAAATTATCCAGCAAATACAATACAGCTTGACAACACTAGCAAAGATTAAGCATAACTGCTACCTCACTGACAAGTCAGCAAAAGACTGAAGCAAAAAAAAGTTAATCAAAAGACTATGTCATCTAAGGTTATATAATGTTGAGTTTGATCATATTACATGTTTAGTATATAATTATCTTCTTGCACAGTGAATATACATGAAGATGGAATGTGGTCCATGCATTAACCCTTCTTGTTTTTGGGATTGGCCTCGAACAAAAAGAAAATTTCTTTCAAGCATTCGGTACTTAAGAACTTCTATTTGTTCAATATTATGAGAAATAAAGAAAGCAAGATAGTATATATGCTTTTTGAGGGGGGTGGGGGGAGAAAAGAAAAGAATTATGTGTGTTCCTTACTAATTTAAAAGGAATAACTGTTTCATTGAAGAGCTCAGGTGGTAGATGAGTGCTAAATAAGAAACCCTCACTGAGGGGCCAGTTCTAAGAACCAGGACTAGAATCAAAGGAAGAATGTGCAAGTGAAGGGACAGCTATTGGTGTTAGTCATAGCATGGTCTGAAGTACCAGCTGATACTGAAACGTAGTAGTCATATATTACCATGTTTGAAGCATGCCCATCCGATCCAGTTGACACCACCAATATTTTTCTGACAACAACTAACATATAACAAGATTTGGGGTTTGAAGTAGCAAAAATTGATTTGAGGGTATTATACTGGACGAAAATAATACTAAGATAAATAATGAATAAAATATTGTGATTGAACTTTTATTTATTGCATATAGCTACTAAAAATAATAATTTAACAATCAAAATTTTGGAACACGACTACTCTACCTGTAATAATTTGAAAGTCATTCTATATATATGCACAACAGATATCAAACTAATTAGAAAATAATTACTAATAAAGTTCAGTTGTTGTTGGCTCGACCACTTTTGTCTCAATAAACCCCTTCTCTTGAAGTCTGAACCAATAAATTGAGTTCCGACTGGATTATTTAAATTGGCTGAAACCTACCACAACCCATAGCTCTTTTAATAGTGGACAAGCATGTCCAAGAATTAATCAGAAAGCATATTTAAATTTGCCACACTCTCAATGTTAAAATTATCCAATCATTTGTGTAAAAGACTACACGTCAATGTTAAGTGTGAGAATGGCAAGATGTAAAAGGGGTTGTGTAAAATTAAGGTTAGGGTTATGATTTGATCATGGTTCCGATAACATGTAAATAGAGTAAACATATGATTTTGGACAGAACATTTATTTAGCAGAAGTTTTACACAAGACATTGGACCTCTTCGATATCTCCTAAGTATTGAGGTAGCCTACTCAAGGAATGATATTTATTTATCCCTGAGGAAGTATGTAACTGATATATTGGTAGATGGTTTAATGTTACGGTGTAAACTAGTTGCTACACCTATGGACCCTAATTCCAAGCTTATGCCAAATTTTTTCGATCTGGACAGATATAAAAAGATTGTTTGAAAGTTAAATTATATGACCGTAACTCTACCCGGTATTACAATCTATATGAGTGTAATCAGTCAGTCAGTTCATGTCTCATGTCTGATTCTAAAACTGAGCATTAGGATGCAATTATGAGAATACTAGGATTTAAAAGGGTGCTCATGGTCAATGTCTTCATTATAGTGTGGACACAATAGAGTTGCTAGTTTTTCTGATACAGATTGGATAGGCTTCTATGCTCGTAGATCCATAACAAAATAGTGTGTTTTCATAAAGGGTAATTTAATATCTTGAGAAAGTAAGAAGCAGCCGTTTCTGTCTAAAATATAGTGCTGAGTCAAAATACCGAGCTATGGCAAATATCACTTGTGGGTTGGTCTGTATTAAGCAGCTACTTATTGAATTCAGCTGTCACCATCTACTCCTACAAGGCTTTACTGTGACACCCAGCTAGTTCTTTACATTGCAAATATCATGTGTTCATGAAAGAACTAAGCATATTGAGGTTAACTATCATATTGTTAAATAAAAGTGTGAGATGAAGATTATTGAAACTAGACATGTGTGAGCCCCACAAACCAGCTAGCTGATATGCATACAAGACCTCTTAAGCAATCACGAGTTAACTATATTTATTACAACCTAAGCATGTATGATATATATGTTCCAACTTGAGGAGGAGTATGAGAATGTCAAGATGCTATGTATAAACTTGTATTTGTATACATATACAATCATAAGTGGTGGAGAGGTTAACTAACACTCTCTAAACCTCCTTCCCAAAATCCTATTTTTCCTCTATTCACATTCCGAACCACCTAGTGCGTCAACTATTGGATGTACAGGTTTTGATCATGACTTGATCTTTCTTCAAGAATTCAATGCCAATTGTCTTATTTATTTTTTTGACATTTTCTGATAATTTTTAATTTCTTTTACGACATTAAACGCCAATAGTCGGATAATTCCGACATAAAACTGCCAAAAGGCAAAACTCCTGATGCTAATACAAGGAAAGAATAAGAAAACTTCAACGATACAAAGATTTTAAAAATTGATCCGTAGTTAATAATGTCTCATTAATTGCAAATTTAATTGCTAGTTTGGAATAGCAGGGCTTGGAGCTGGACTCATGGCTCGTTGCCTGAAATTTGCTTCAAAAAATCAAAGTGAATGCAGTTATAGACATAGGTTGACGCTATTAAAGGTTAAGTTAATGTTCCTCAAGTACATCCAGAAGAAAACTCTAGGTTTGATAATAAAATTTCATGCAAACAATGAAGTTGATAGATCTGTTAACAAATTTATATAAGAAAAAGTTCCTGCAGTTTTTTAAGAACTTTTTTTAAGCTTAAATGCCATATTAAAATTTCAGCTCAAACCCATAAAATTTTCTTTTATTCCATACACCCCACTCTGTGAGAAAAGAGATGTGCTTAGCAATATACAATTGATATCTGCACCTCATGGTTTCTTTTTGGTGGGTAATCATTTGAGGGAATAGAAAATCGGGCATTAAGAATGAATAAGGATTAGGTTATTGCCAGTGTCTGTATTGTATCTCTCTCAATGTCATAGATTAATTAAGACAGCAAGTCCGGCATAAAACCAAGTTAATACCATAACTCCACAGAATATTCCATGTTTCAGCTGAACATGAAGTCAGTCGATAAAATTTTAGCTGTTAAGGAAAAAAAACTGAATTTGAACACACATCTGGAGAAGATGTGCATTTTGCATGGTAGTCTTCAATAGGGGTGGCAAAATGAGCCCGACCCGAACCCGGCCACCTTAACCGGGTATGGGTAGAGGCAAATCCAGGTCAAGTAGGATCCGAATTAACCCGACCTGGATAAAATCCGGGTCGGGTATGGGTTTGACATGGCAACCCGGATGACCCGAATTCAGCCCAGTTTACTTTCTCTATATTAAAAATTTATATAATAACTTCAACACACAGTTGCAAGGGGAGTTGTGCTTACACGGTGTGAATTGTTGTCCTCTTCTTTAAGAAGTCTTGGATTCAATTCCATTTACTTACAACTTTTTAGTTAGTTTTATTACTTTCGTTAATAAAATGATAAAGTTAATTATACTTCCTCGCTGTCATTAGTACGGTTTAAGCAACGAGATGCTGAAAATTATGCAACACTTAATAAATTGATGGTTGCTTTTAATAAATAGCCAAACATCGAAAAAGGAGCAGTTGCGTATAATTCAAATCTTAACCCGACGGGTAATCTGAACCCGACCCGAGAATTTTCCAGGTCACCCGAACCCGACCCGATTTCAATCCGGGTCGGGTTCGGGTTTACTCCTATCCAGATCGAGTCAAATCCGACCCGACCCATTTGCCACCCCTAGTCTTCAATGGGTTAAAATAGGAGACTATACTGTTATAGGAGAGGTCTTGACACTTGATGGAAATTTGAGCATGGGTAATGCAAAACGGAAGATAAAAGAAAGGTGGCATGGGAATTTCGGGATAAATTTGTATTTGATAACGTTTGGGCATCACACCCGGAGATCTACAGTCATCGATTCACATGCATTGCACATGAAAATTTGTCGAACCTTATACTCAGGCAAGCAAGCTCACTGTCGCACTCTCAATGCAAATGATTTGGAAAATGCAATCAGAGTTGACATCAAATTTTAATCAATTTCTATTCAATAAAAAATAAAACAATTTCAAGACCTTTAAATAGACTCACAATCCTCTACCACAACTGATGTAACTAAAGAACCACTAAAATAAAAAAATAACTAAAAAGACTGAAGTTTATATTAAATTTCAAATGAAAATGACTCAAAAACTAATCTGAAAAGTACACTCTAATATAGACTATATCCGCATCATTCTCTCAAACTTTTAAAAACTTCATCACCTGGTGAATGGTGATAAAAATAATACAACCGGGTAAATGTAAAATTAGCTTCATGGTGACATAAGTACAGGACGAGTAATGAATATTGCCGATGAGTATCTGTCATCATGCTCTTACAAAATATTTGACTCAAACGTACCGTGATCAATATTCTGTAGAGCTCGATGAGAACCTGTATGATGCATGCAAAGCATCTTCATGGATTTGAAAACTAACCTCTTTGGGCAAGCTCTAATTATCTTGACATCCATGGCAAATTTCTGTATATTTCTATTTGATTCTACAATAGACTTAAAGAGTATCATAGTTAATTGTAAGAATTTCATAAGTTTTAAGATGCAACGCGCTTAAATGATATCAAGATGCTCAGCAAATGTGTTATGGACAAGATCAAGACCTAACTCTAAAGAACTTGAAATCACATGATGAGGTGTTTGAATTAATAGCTAACTACGGATCAACGCATTCTTTTTAATTTCTAATTATGCTCTTGGGTCGGTTAAAAATAAACACAATTCTCTTTTCGCTAAATATAAATGTGTATGTGTTGGATCTTCCAGGATGTATAGCATTTATGTCATATAGCCAAGTCTTACCTAGCAAAAAAATGTTATATCCATAGGTACAACATCACACCGGATGCAATCGTAATAATTCGAGAACTGAATAGGTATTAGATAATGTTGGATAACAGCATGCATGCAAGTTATAAAACTGTTGGTTAGGTTCAGCTTTTAGTTATATCTTTTCTATAGCTAACTTGACCAAGGTTTTAGGTCTCGGTTTCGATCTCGGTATCGTTCTTTCCAAAATTTAGGTTTCGGTATCGGTATCGCCCGTTTCGGCGGTTTCGGAAACAAGTTTCAGTTTCGTCCATATCGCTAGTTTCGGCAGTTTCGTTTCGGGTATCGGTTTCGATTTCGAAGATACTTTAAATATGTATATACTATATACTATATACACACAGTGATGGTTTTGGAGATTCTTAAATCTAAACCTATCAAATACTATTAAATACTTAACAAACTAAAATATTAATATATACTATCAAATACTAAATACTAAATAGATAAACTAAATTTGAATTCGTAATCATATCAAATATTAAATACCTAAAGTTTGGTACTTAAATACTATTAGATAAATGAATAGATCCTAAAGCTTATCTTGTGCACCCACAGTTTTACCTTGCTCACAAACCACTTATTTATAAGTTTGCCAAAAAAAATCGTTGGGCGTTGCTTTGCGCACCCACCATTTTGCTTTGTGCACATACCACTTATTTACAGGGTTGCCACAAAAAATTCATTTGCTATGTGCACCGATTGTTTTACTCTACGCACATACCACTTATTTACAAGTTTGCCTTTATTAAAAAACACAGTCAATTCTGAAAGGCGACTCGGGCCTCTCTCTCTTTGCTCTATGTCTCTCTCACGCTAGATGGTCGATGTGGGGTGGCGAGACAGGATGCATGTTCGGCGAGGCATGAGGCGGGTTCGGCAAGGCGGTAACGCGGTGAGTTCAATTTTTCATCTTCCTTTTTTTCCTTTTTCTTCTTTTTTCAGCAATTTTTTCTTGGTTTTGTCTCTTCTTTGTCTAATTCTTCATCATTTTCAAGCCGAATCTCTAGGGGTTTCTCCTCTCTTTTAACCGAGCTTTCTTTGCAACCTATTGATTCACAAATTTTTTTGGATTTTTTAGAGATTTTTTATTTAATTACACATTCTTCTTCCTCTGTATTCGACTGATATTGAATGGTATCGGTCAGTATCGGCCGAAACTGAACGGTATCGGTCAGTTTCGGTCGGTATCGACCGAACCTGACCGATACCGTTCAGTATCGGCCGATACCGAAACTAACCCCTAGTTTCGGTCTCGTTACCCACCGATACCGATACGATACGGGCGATACGCAGTGGTATCAGCCGAAACCTCAAACCTTGAACTTGACAATTAAAGTTATACAACTATCTATGTCAATCATTAGTTAAAAAGATTTTTCTCTAATTTTGACGTATGTAAGAAAACATTTATCCTTTGCCAATCTTCTTCACTCTTATGTGTAGTGGTTAGACACTTAATAACATGCATGGAAATTAGATTCTCTTATATCATCATCTTCATCACTAGCACCCTCATATATTCTTTATCGATTAATCCATCATTATTACTAATCCTTCTCACATGTAAACTCCGATTGGCATGCTAATTAGCAAAATGATCACAATCAGGATATTTTGAAACATTGTACCCTTTTAGTTTTTAGTTTTTGTTATGATGGTTCTCCAATTTTAGCATTTCCATTTGTTTCTTTAGCAGTAGTAGTTTCAAACTTAATCAAACTTAATCGTGTTTTTCTCTTAGCCGCTTAGGTTGCTCTTCAATTTAAAAGTAGACTTCATGTCTACATGGGCTCTCATGGATTCTAAATTTAAGTCTAGATTGAATGCTTGCAACATATTATTTATATTATAGGGAAGCATCTCTCGCTTAATCTCTAAAATAGAACGAAACCTAGCAAGTATATATCAAGGGTCTTCTTGTAACTTACTCCTACCAAATAAGTCATTAAACTTGGTTATGTATTCTTCCACAGACATACTTCCTTAATGTATATCATTAGTTATAATGGAAGCCAGTCTCAACATATAGGAAGTAGATATTTCTCTTTAAGTTTGATTTTCATCTCATTACATATATGTATGTCTTAAATGCTCTTTATCCGTTGTTTATCTATTGATATCTAGACAATCTTAGCTTACCTTATAGAAAATTGAACCTTTCATTCGTTTGATAACAGATACCATTTTAAAAATGTTCAATCTCTGTAAACCAATCTGAAGATTAAATGTTCCATCAAAAGTGTGAGCATCTACCATAATCCAACGTGTGATATTACCTCGCCCAAAATTTTCCTCAAAATTATCATCGCGTCTCTTGTTATTCTAATTTCTGTTGTCCCAACTCCCAATCCCGAATTATCCAATTACCATGTTCATCCTCAAATGTGCATTGTGCTTCATCATCAAAGTTTTGTTCTTCTCTAAATTTATATTCTAGGACTAATAGGTAATCTCATGTTCGGTTTATGTCACTTTACATTCTAGGAACATTTTTTTAAAATCGACTTTCTAACCCCCTGAATTGACTTATCTTCCATTATCTGGTACTATAGTCTTACTGCTATGTAATAGCATGTAATGTCAAGTAATCACATAGATATTAATGCAAGGCCCTAAATACACACTATATGCACGCACTAATTATGAAAATAAACAAAACAAAATCCTAATGTCCAAATGTATATAATGTAGAAGATGTCCTAAATATATTGATATGACACACAACTCAAGACTAGCAAATTATGCAATTATCAATGGTATCAACTAATCTATACAAAATTTAATAGAAAATTTTTCAAAATTTAACAATTGCAAATTTTGATCAGATAAGACACCTGAAGTAAAGATCAGCTTTGATTCATCACGTAAGGTCTCTAAAGCTTGTAAAGATTTGATCCAGATAATCATGGCCAAAAATTTCGCAAAAAATCTTGAAAAACAACTAAAAATCAGCAAAATACACTCAATAATACTAGAAAGTCTAAGAAAACCCTAAAATGGGAAGCCACACTATTCATATAGCTTGGGTCGACTTAGCTCAGTTTCATTGTAGATCGACTTGAGGTCAGCTCAGTGGCTCAAGACGGCTCCGTTCAACTCTGACAACTTGGATCTAAGCCTATGAATAGTATCGACTCATATCTGAGTCGATCATATCATGTTCAACTCTGTCAAGCTGCTATTATAGCGACTGGCTCGATCCACGCCAATCACAATTCTGCATATCTTCATCGGCGGTTTTTGTTGGGAATTGTTGTGTTGACTTTGGCGATCGTCGATAAAGGTTCTGGTAATGATGATGGGACTGCTACACATCAGAGATGGTGACGGTGCGGAATCATGGGACGTTGACGTCGATGGTTGCATTGTTGGAGATGTAGGTCGGAAAGTAGGCGCAGAAGACGAGCATTGCGACGGAGGTGGTAAAGAGGAAGTTGCAAGAGAGGTGGAGGTAGTTGGCGAGGGGGGTGAAGGCGGCGAGGGGACCGATGTCGGTGATGAGAGCGGAGAAAGTGGGCGATGTTGAGAGGAGGCGAGGGGAGAGCAAGTGGGAGGAGCGACGGAAGGCCTCGTAGCGAATGTAGAAGGGGTCGGATTCGGAGGGGAAGATGGAGGGGTCTAGGTCGGCGAGAGGGAGACGAAGGGATTGGTTGTTGTTTTTGCGAGATGGGCAGAAAGAAGGCGGTGAGGCGTTGTAAGAAGAAGGCGACGAGCTCTGATGGAATTGATGAAGACGGGCCCACTAGTCGATTCACAGGCTCTCAGAAATCAGAATCGGCCATGTCGCTACAGTTGATGGAGTGGGGCCCACCAGTCCATTCACGTTCTCTCAGAATCGGCCGTCAACTTGTTTTCCGTGTATGCACCGTGCGATGCAGATAGCACGTCTCAAAAATAATTAGCAAAACAGACCTCTTCTTACCTAGTCAGCTCCTGGAGTTGCTGACTGGGTAACCCTGGCGTGTGGCCCATGGACCGCACTTCCCAAGTGCATCCTTAAAAAACATTACTATTTTCACATTGCAGGATGAAGATAACGAAGACAAGAATGAACTGCACGAACAATGCATTAGTTTTGAATTTATTGCTTTTTCAGAAATCAAGCTTTGACCCACATTTTTGGTCCAGTCTGTTTTCCTATTGTCAGCCATCTCTGGATCTTCTTGATCATCCACAGCTTTCTTCACCCCCAAATGATGGAATTGAGCTTCCATTTTGCAAGATAGATATCTTTGTGCGTCATCCATGTCTTTAACAAAACCTTGTGTGTGTGTAATACCATCAGGAAGAACATATGTGCACTAGAACAGGTTTTCTTTCCCAGATTTCTAGTAGAAACAGGACACAATGAAGTTAAATTAGGTATAAATGAATGGTGAGAAGCATAATAGACAGAGAAGGATAATAGACAACCAGAGATATCATATATGACTGTAATTATCATCTGTCGATATATTGTTATATAGTGATTCCCTCTTGCTAACCACATCCAATGTTGTTAGAACCAAACAGAGAAGGCCAAGGCCGCACTTGGGAGGTGCGGCCACAGGCCACACGTCAGGATCGCCCAGCCCAGTCAACAGCTCCTACGCTGACTGTGCAAGAAAATGTCGGTTTTACTAATTATTTTTTTAAGGTCATTTTTCCCAATTATTTTTTTTTGGCCTCTTTGCAAAAATTGTCCATACTGAAAAAGTATTACCAATTCTTTGATTTTTTTGATTGGCTATTAATCCATCAAGAACTGATTTTAGGGGAGAAAAAATGTAATATTAATGTAAACATATTAATGTAATTATTGTTTTACTGTTCATTATGAAATGTGACATTCTGTTGTCTATTTTATCAATAGTGGCTACCTATAAGTTTGATTTTCCATTAAAATGCACTATACGACTAAAAATTCAATGCATTGTTTCATTATTTTTTTCCTGACTTGCTGCAACAAAACTCCCAAGCTAAACCCAAAATGATGTTAACATTCTCCAATTTTTTGGAATGTTTTGAAAGGAAAACGCGTCATATTGCCTAGAAAAGCAATGTCAAAATCGGCAATAATATAGAGAATTTACACAAAAGGGAAGAAAGAAGTAATGACGTGAATATCCAACATCTTTTATTTTGGTCATGATTGCCTTTGTTGGGTCTAGTTTTTATTTTGTGATTTGCTTTAAAATTGAACATATCTTAGTTATGCATTTTATCTTCGATATATGTTGAATCAAATAATTAATGTAATTAAAAACTTTTAAATAATCAGCATGCAAGCATCCTAAAATCATATCTGCAACAACAGAACATCTGAAACCAATTCTGTGTTGATAACCTAGAATGCAACATAGGTTTTCCACTATTTAACCCCTATAGTAAATCATTGAGATTTTTTGTTGAAATTTTTGTTATGGATATCAATTATAGCGGATTTATTACTCTCTAGCTTGACAGTTTAACCCCTATAGTGTGTCTGGGTGTTTGTGTGTCTCTATTTGTGTGTCAGCGTGTCTGTGTCTGTGTGTTTGCCTGTGTGCGAGTGTGTGAGTTTTTTTATGCGTTTTTTGACGAGTTATTAGAGGCGATGATGATAATGATCTGCCAATAAAATCTTATTTTTGAGAAAAATGACGAGGCGATATAAGATGGCCTGCAATCGTGCACACAACCATCTTGCAACCATTCTGATGGGCTCATCACATATCAGAGGCGGTGCAAGCAAGATGGGCCGGCGGCAAACCCAGGAAGGCCAGATCCAAGCATATAACCCATGGGCGTATTCGTGACCTTTTTGGGTCTTTTGTGAGTTTTTATTTTAAGGGGTTATGTGTAATTATGCAAATTAGTGATTCTATATATATGCCTAGAGGGGGGCCGATTTTTCCCATGCTTATTTTGAGAGAATTTTGATTGAGATGTGAGATTATTCCCTCGTCTTAGGGAGAGTGCGGATGTCCTCTTTAATCGGCGTCTTGGGAAGGTGATCGCCCCTTTAAATTGTGATCAATGTATCTTATTTTCAATTCTATTTAATAAAATTCGGATTTTTGTCTTAGTTCATATCAATTTGGTATCAGAGCATCAAGATCCATGGCGGCGACGGCGAGATCGAAGGACAAGATTGAAGCTTTCGAGGAGAAATACAATGGCGAGTCGAAGGCGTGAAGAAAACCCTAGCAAAGCAAGGAGAGACCCTTGATGCCCCCATTGAAGCAAAGTGAACCCCTAGTGAGGGTGGTGGAAAATCAAGGGAAACAAGGAGAATCGCTAGCACAACTCATGCAAAAATTCATGGCGGCAAAGGAGGATGGCGCGGACCCAAACCCTAATTTGGAGCGAAAGGCGACGGCTTTAGAAAAGGGGAAGAAAAAGGTGGAAGATTACGAAGAGGGGTTGCACTCCGACACCAGCAACTACTTCATGGAGGATGAATATGATCTTTTGATAGAGGAGAGCCAACCCACGAACCCTGGAGGCGAGGAAAGCGTCGTGCAAACCCTAGAGGCATCCCCAGGGCCGGCCGAACCCTGTGGACCCCCTACAGGGCTGGTCGGCCCCTGCAGAGCATATGCAGGGTCGGTCGACCCTGCAGCCTCCTGCACCCAGAAACCCTTCCGGGGCCGCCAGCCCCCAGATTGCTTCCTGGGGGGCCGCCAGCCCACAGGATAGGGTGGCAGCCCCTCCCGAGGGCAGAACAGGGGCTATCGCACCCCCAGAACTTCCAGCAACAGTTTTCGGCCAGAAACAAGGGTGCAGCGACAAATTTCGGTGATTTCGACATAGTTTCGGCAACTTTTGGCACAAGACAGGGCTTCGATGCAAATTCTGGAGATTGCAGGGACATCGAGAACCACAGGTGGTGCATTACGACGGCGACGAACCCCCGGAGTATGTGATGAGGTCGGGCAACGACGGTGACAAGTTTCGAGGGCCCCACGGCCCCCGATATGCTGCAGAGAAAAGGCCACGCCCACCCCCGGCCTATGGGCATTATCCGGGAGATGACGACAGAGAGGAGGACTAGATGAGGGGCGAGCGGGGTCCATATGCTGGCGATGATGACTGGGAAAATTACGGAGATCGAGATGGAGGGCCCAGGAGGGGATTTGAGGGACACATGGAAAGGTGGCAGCATTACTACCAGCCCCGCCAGCCCAGGCACGCAGGCGGACGAGCAGATCAGGGGGCTTTTGGTCTGGATGTCAGGATTTGGAAGCTGAAGATGCCCATATTTGAATTGTTGATTGTAGTATCCATGACGTACACCTCTTCTGATTAGAACCAAAATTCTGTGTAGTCTTGAACTTTGAAAATTTGGGAACATTTTTCTCACAGAAGAATCTCTTTGAAAATATGCTTAATGTTTTTTTCTCAAATCTTCTGTGTTTTGAAGCTGTTTGTAACGTTCGTTCTATTTGTTCTATTTATAGCTGAAAAATAAGAAAATGTCGCCTTCAAGTTTCGTCGAATTTGTATGTGAACAAGCCGCCACATGTTTGTTTTCCATTTTTTGGTAAGAGAAAGAAGTGTTATTTTCCATTTCTCTTCTTTGATTTGTGCGTTCGTCGGAGAAGTCTACCTGGGAGAGAGAGGATGAGATGAAAGAATGTTACACTTGTCTTTTTGATGTATCTTAGTTATTTGAAAATTTCGAGGACAATTTTTTGTAAGGTGTATAAAATGTAATTGTCTAAATTTTATGAGATTTTTTAAAAAAATTATTCTCTTCCTTCCTTTCTTTTTCTAATTTTTCTTCTTTTTTGGCCCAAACCGCCGGCCCAAACCCACTTTCCCTCTACTATCTTTTATTTCCTTTTTAAATTCCTTTTCCCTTCTTTCTTTTTGATGCAGCCCGTTGGCCCAACACCCTTCACTCCTTACATTGGCCCATATCACCCTTCGACTCGAAAAGAAAACAAGCAGTCGTTCATCTCCTTCGAGAAAAAGAAAACCCTAGCTTTTCGAAGTAAGCCACCGCCCCTACGATTCCTTCAGTTACGCAAGAGTTTTATGCCACGACCTCGCCACAATCTCTACTAACAGCTCTGTTTTGCATCTATTTTTTCTCCTCCTTGGTATTTTATGCAAAAAACAAAAAATTTCCTCATAACATTCTGAGCTTCCGTTTTCGATTTATCCATATTTTGGTTTCGATTTATTGTGGAGTTAATTGTGTTGCTTCTTGTGGAGCAAGCAACCATCAACGATTGGTAGAGGGCTTGGACGAGCAGATACGTGGATTTGGCCAACTACGCTGAACGATAGATTATTTCTACTCCAAATTCTTTTGGTTCATCGTTTATGTTCTCAATTAATTTCTGGAAACGTGATGGTTTGGAAACTTTACTGAAATTGTTGCTCGATTTAATAGTGAGAAATTTTTTATTTTTGGGAGATGATGAACTCACGTTTAATTGAGGGAATTTTCCCCATTGTGAATGAAAATTGGCAACCACTTTAGGTTTTACGGCGATCACCTCTGCCTTTTATCCCGGTTGGATTTGTTACAGTCGGCCATCGAAGTGGGTTTTGTTTTGGGTTTCACACCGTGGGTTGTTTGGGTTTCGCCTGCGAGTCTTCCTGGTTGTTCTTGTTGTTAAATGCTTAGGGTTTCTTAGCTTGTTTCTATGTTTACTCTCTTGTGTTGCTGCTTGGGCTTACCTCTCTGTCGTAACTCCATGGGCCCCGGTCCCCTACTGAGAGCGAGTAACTTGCTGTTGTCCTTTTTGTCTTAACCCACTGGCTTTTACCCTCTTGCTAGTAACCCACGTGGATTCTCACAGATTGGTTTCGTGGGATATCAGTGGTGGGTTGTCCCGATACTTGGCCTACAGAATTTTATTGATCCTATATTATAAACTGCGGTAAAACTTTACCTAGGCTAGTAGACTGTAATAAATTTTTAAGGGTGCCGAATGTGAATCTGATCCCACAAGCTTGAGTTACATTTCTTCTTCGTTTTAAATTAAATTTTTTGATTTAATCTGTATAATTTTATATTTAGAATTCATTTGTTTAAAGTTATAATTTTTGACTGGAATATTGAGATGCATGTTAATTAGAAATTAATTTTAAGCCAGCACATGTTTGGACAATGTTACTTAAGATATCATTAAAGTTTCTGCCATGCATGTAAACTATTGAAACTGTTCTGATATTTACATCATTAAATTCCGTAAGTTGGGACTATGCATATACAATATTGGAATTAATTGACATGTGACTTGATTATAATACTAGAACAAAGAACACAGAAATTATGCCGTCATTAAAAACATGAACTGCAACGCAGAGACTTGATGCATAGAGCCCTAGGTACGTAATATAAGACCACATAAAACCTAAACATCTTAAGAATAGTTAGACAATCAAAAAACAGTCACAGTACCATGACATAGCACTCGACACTAAACTTAGATAATTTCACACATTGACTCACTACGGTTTGGAAAACTCATAATAAAGAGTGCGGGAGCGACTGGAGCCATCTTCATCACATATCACAGTTACATAGAATATTCTTTCACAGTTTCTTAATTTAGTCGCTTTCACAGTTTCAAGTTCAGACTCGGTCCGGTGTAGCTCTCCGTGGTGCAAGGTGGTTTTCGGATCGCACAATGTGCTCTCTATTTGAGTCACAGCTTCGAGAGGTTAACTAAACTATTAGTGACATTCTATAAATTGGTAACCTGTTACTTTAAGTTTAATAGATTACTTTACATGTTTTTACTTAAACTTTGTTACTTTTCTATTAGTAGTATTTGTTGCATGCCAGTTCTTATTTTCGTACCTAATTAAATGATTGGTTTAGATATAACCTACTTTATTAAATAGTGGTACAATTCTTGTTGTCTCAACTAGGTGTTGAACAGGAATACGCAGAGGCACCCGAGTACGAGGGGATGAGTTCCTTGTCCATGACGTGGAGTTTGAGTTTAGGTCGAGTGTTGAGTGACACTTGTAGTTTCATCTTCATGTATTTCGTTTCAGTTGAGAATTTGTACTTTTCTTTCCATGCATTGAACTTTGTAATCCTCATTATGAAAAATTGGAATAAAACAAGTAATTCTTTTCATTATATTATCTGCTCTTGTCTATTCTGCTCACTGGAATCTGCAGGACCTGCTTCGCATAAAAACAACCACGTCCTCGGAAAATGTGATGTGGCAGCCGCACTCCCAATATCCTAGGACTAATCAAATCTAATCTAGATAACAACTATAATTCTTCCATAATATTCTTCATCTTCATAATCCTCTCCAGATCTCTCCTCATTATTTATAATAAATCTTCTTAATAAGCCGCTTCCCCAAAAATACAAAATTACCCTCCATGTGGTTTTTGTTCTGAAATTACAATTCTACCACTGGAGCCACCGTCTTGAATTACAGAACTACAATTGTCATGTAATTACAGAACTGTCACTGAGCTAACCCCTTATAATTACAGAACTGTCACTGTCCTAAAATTACAGAACTGCCACTGCCTTGAAATTACAGAATTTCTATTTCCCTCTAGGGTTTTGCCACCGTCGTTCCTTGACTCTCCTTTTACCACCGTTGCCGCTTGTATGTAATCGCATCATTACTCTCCTCCCAAACAGTCACCTTGTTCTTTAGGTGAACTTTCGAAAAGATGTGTTGGATTGCTCACGGCCTCGTCGAAGACATGCCGGCCTGCCTCGTCCTTGCCGAAGCCTTGCCGGCCTCCCTACCATCGTGAAAGCATCATCGCCTCTCTCAGCCTTGTTGCATCCCCAGGACCCATCGTCTGCCTAAAGTCATTGTGCATCATCGCCTCTCTCGGCCTTGTTGCATCCCCAGGACCCGTCGTATGCCCAAAGTCCTTGTGCATCGTCGCGTCGGATGTTGTGTGACGTGGATCTTGCCGGATCTAGCCAGATCATGCCTCTCCATGCGCCGTCATGCACAATCTAGTCGGATCTGGCTAGATCTGGCTAGATCCTTAGCCGAAGCGGTCTCGCAATCTCAGATCCGTTGTTTCGTTAGATCTCCTCTTCAAAGATGACAACTTTTCCATTGCCCCTCCAAAGACTTCGCCTTTTGACTCTGATCTTTGTCGTTGTCTTCTTCTTTGTTCAAATCCATCTTCGTAGCCACTCCCTATGAAGTCGGCAATTCAACTTCGATATTTGTTTCATCAGGGATTCCATAGACGATTTCAACAATGATTCCATTGACGAAAATCTTTCTTACATCGCTAGACGTCGTTCTTCTATCGTTCAATGTTGTTCCTTAAGGACCTTATTTTGCTTTCCAATTTCTTAAAATCATCAACTTCTCATGCAACCATTAAGATCGATCGCTCTGATACCAATTTGATAGATCTGGGACAGATTTAGGGAAGAAAATAGGGCAAAATAGGTTTTTTTTTTATTTGATAACTCGTGAAGATATAAGGTTTTGGCCTCAATTCGAGAGGAAAACCACTCTCCAAATTAACCTAAGGCTAATCTAATCTAATCTAAATAACAACTAGAATTCTTTCACAATTCTCTGCATCATCTTCTCAAAAACTCTCCCCTCTTATTTATAATAAATCCTCCTAATGAGCCGCCGCCTCAAAATTAGAAAATTGTCCTCCCTAAGGTTTCTGATATTACAATTCTGCCACCGAAATCTCCTCCCTGTAATTACAGAACTGCCACTGCCACTGCCCTGTAATTACAGGGTGGGCTTTCATTGTCCTGTAATTACAGAATTCCACTCCTCTCTAGGGTTTTTCCGTCTTTTGAAGTTGCCGCTTGTAAGTGATCATATCAAAAACCGCTACACTGCATTCTAAAACGTAGGAACAGTACTTAGATACATGTGTCCAAAGAAGTGTCAATGAAACACAGTTTCAAGTCAGCAACTCATGCATCGTTCAGATATGAAGTCACATAAATGTTGGGAGCCTGCTGAATAAAATAAATAAGAAGAATCAACTTAACATATATAGAAAACGGACCTTAAAAATTATAAACAGACTAACATCAAAGCTAACTATCAGAGGCCCCAGACTTCCACATATTTTAATGGACCATAACAAATTTTAAATAAAAAACATTACGGCATTCCCAAAAAAACTTGCAGTTACATCTGCTTCAGTGAGATATAGACTCTGGTAATACATGTGTGTTGGAATAGTTTGTTAATTAGATATAATATGGAATATGGAAAAACAAGAAACGTTTCAACAAATATGATGTTCTCCATCATGTTACATATCAAGAAATACTTAGGGGAGTAATACAAAAAGGATGTCATAGAAGCCAAAATATATCAGTGTAAACCATAGCTTTAAAAACCTAACCAGAATTGTTAAGTGCTCCCACCAATCAGATCAAAATGGATACAAAGAATGCTACAGAATATTGGATTTCTAAGACTGGGATAATCCTGTGTTTTCTTCTTAGTTTGTACCGAGTCCCACATAAATATGGTTATGATGAAAAATGTTTTCTTCTTCCCATTTCTTACTTACTCGCTCTTGGCAATAATATTACAAAGAATTCGGTGTTTTCCTGGGATTTGTTTCTATAGTGGGAACTATTCCGAACTCTAGGTCTATATGCTTTTCTTTAGAGGCTGCCACTGCATATTGACAGGTCTTTCATTTAATTTTCACCCCTCAATTAATAAAGATGAATTGATCATCTTCTTTCCCTGCTAGGTTACTGTTCCTGAACCTAATGAGACTACATCAGATCTCCAAATTTTACTAAAGTACAATACTCCAAATAACATCAACTCAAAAGAGAGTTTCGACATAATCTAGATACATTGACACTTCTGCCTTGTTCGATCCTTTTCGCTTCATTACACGGTCGTTTAGCCTGTACTGGACTAGTTTCCAAGATATGAAAACAAGTTTTCACATGGAATTGGTCCCTTTTGGGAATCCTCTGAGCATTACTCAAAGAAATTTGTAAAGTCGCGTGTTTTGGTGCTTGCAAGAACTAGGATTGTAAGAGACTAGATTTTGACGCATATGCATCCTCTTGGCTCATGGATCACCCATTTCAACTAAATTACACCAGTTCAGTATTCATAAAAGTCAAATGAAATGTCGCAACAAACGACAAAAAACAAGCATAGCCCAGTCTCCAAGAGTATGTTTGCATAGCCTCAAATCAACGGATTATAATCTTAGATACCATTGTTTTTCTATGGATTGAGGCAATCCAAAGGATTAGCTTGTTTGAATGATACCATTTGACAACAAATCGAAAGGATTAAAATCCAAATGGAAGGTCAATCCTTTGGAATAAAAGAGGAAGGTCTTGACATCCTTTTTTTAATACAAAAGGCTTTCCTTTGGTCATGAAGCTACTTTTTGACAAAAATTAATGATACATGACCGAATTAATGTGGCATCCAAAAAAAGTTTCCGCATAGTAATCCGAAGGATTTCTACCCATTGGAATATAGGTGTAATACAGTGGATTCTAATCCAGGATGAAATCCACTTTATTTTTATCCTAACCATCTAAATAAGCCCTAAGCATTGTCATACACATCATGTCAATTACAGTTTCCCATCATATGGAAAGCATCTATCCATCAATGCCATCATTTAGTTGACTCCAGCGATCATTTGAAATTATTTATGAAAAAAAGAAGGTAAATAGTAACGAAAAAAGCAGTAGTCGTAACAAGCATGTGGCAAAGCAGGTGCTTGAGACGGTGGTATCAACGAACCTGGTGGTGGTACAAGCTTGACGTAGACAAGATGTGCTGCAAAGTTACAGCTGCTATGGATGCATATGGCAGCATCATAGATATGGTGTGACAGGTGGAGTGACAAAGGCACCAACAAGGATGGGCAGTGGTGGCAGCAATAGGGGATGATGGAGGTGACAATCAGACAAAGGTTGTAGCAATGGCAGATGTGGTGGCGATGGAGGAGACATAGCAATGGCGTGGGCACGATGAAGATGCAGACTGGTAGAACAGGTACAGTGTGGAATTGCAACCACAATAAAAGGGTAACAAAGGCAGCGGCAGAAATATGACAAAATGGGGGAACCAACAGAGCAGCACAATAGCAACAGCAGCATATGCAGAAAAAGCAACTGAAGTGCAGATCGACAAAAGAGACAACAAAAATGAGAAGCAGTTGTGGAGATGATCGAGACATTGCCAAAGGTGGCAGTGAGAGCAGTAGAGCAGTAGAAGCGAAGAAGTTAATAGGGATGAAAGAGAGGAGTAGAGGGGGATTACGGGTA
Organism: Scilla litardierei; assembly: GCA_030789695.1. Taxonomy (NCBI): domain Eukaryota; kingdom Viridiplantae; phylum Streptophyta; class Magnoliopsida; order Asparagales; family Asparagaceae; genus Scilla; species Scilla litardierei. The sequence continues at coordinate 48,070,238 of CM061137.1, read as the reverse complement.
TATACTAGATAAAAAATGATACAAATTTAAATTCTTAGGGAGATATGGGAAATCTGAACCAGTTCAATTTCTACTGAGTTTTCGGGCGAGGAATCTAAATGTGTAATTTAAGAATTGCAATTCCTCCATTTCATTAACAAAGTATTATAAATTACGTATATCAAAAACCTTAGGAACAACAAAAAATTTTGTGAATTCTGGAATTGAAAATCAGATATACCTGGGATTTGCAACCCCTTAGTTAAATCCAAACAAGCTGTAATTAATAGTGTCCCAAGTAACACTCATGTATGCCAGTATTATTCACATATTGAGAAGATTTCCATCATTCTTTACAGTAGTTAGATATGTTCATATCCAGACTGCTACCTGGGCAGTCCAGATCTTCTGACTATGTCCCCACCTAAACAATTTGATTATCAACGCATCAGACACCTGCATGGGTGCTACCCTAAATTATGTTGCCCGGTCCACACCCAAACAATTTGATAATTGGCTCCTTACACTACTTCGGAGATGATCTTCTGACTAGGTCCCCACCTAAATAATTTGATTATCACCACATCAGACACCCGCATGGGTACTACTCTAGATTATGTTGCCGGTCCACTCCCAAACAATTTGATAATTGGCTCCTTACACTACTTCGGAGATAAGCAAGGACATTCACCACGCTGATTATGTCTAAAACTTAAAATGCAACACATGCATCAGAGACAAACACCACACCAACAGCTAAGAATTTATGGTTAAGAAACAGTATGTTTGTGTATGTGTGTAAAGTCATATAGAACAAGAACGACATACTCTGTTGCCAAAAGTCCATCTGTCAGTCCACCAATAAAAACGACTTGTTGGTTGAAATCACCAGTTCTGAAGGCCACCTGCAGAAGAAAACAACTCTTAACTGATAAAAATAACAAAATATAATGATAAATAATATAATGATAAAACCATACAGCAAGCTTTTGGCAAGCTTGGAGTAAAACAAAATATAATGATATATCATGATTACTATATCTGAGAATACTACTCATGCGTTGGTAAGCAATAAGTAAAACATGGTATCATATTGAGATCTGTTTAAATTGAAACTGTGAGATATGAGCATATATGATTAAACTATATAGCCAACTTTTCGGTCTACCCCTGTAGTTGTCCTTTTGGGCCATACTGGTGTTGCTTTACTAACTATGTTGGGAATACTGCTGATTCACTTTATGTACCTGATATTGATGATGGATGCTGGCTTCGGTTATTCGTATGAGATAATACGCTATTTACAATCCATTAAGCGTAGGCTTAATTCATAACCATAAGGATTGTTACATGATTTCTATCCATCTTGAGTTAGACACTAGACTCTGTCTTGTATCTATTCTATGCAAATCATATTCCCATAGTTATATTGTTATAATAATGAAATTATCACATAAATTATTATGGTTCACCATGCTTACAATATTACTTCCATGCATATGCCACTGATACTGCACCTGATAACAAGAACTTGATATGACACTAATTCTGTATACCTGATATAACATTTGATATTGTTCAATATAGATTTATTGTACATGATTACTGAACTAAAATTGAATACCACAATACTAAATATGTTAATGTACTTGATACCAAAAAATGAAACATGATATTGCACCATACATGATCATAGGACTTGCATTAAATTACTGGGGTTTCGAAAACTAATGTTATTGAGAGTGCAAAAGCGATCGGAGTAACCCTTTTTACTGTTCTTGACCGACTCTGATACTAGACTTGACGGAATTTGTTTATGATATACTTCACTGAATTTGATCGGGTGAGCGTCTTGCGGCAGGGTGAGCTCATATGTTACACATTGTACTCTCAAGTATGAGTTACATCACTGGATTAGGATCAATGTACCGCCATATAAGACAGGATGATCATGGTTACTAATGTTCATCGATATCATGCTTTTATTGTACATGCTATGGATCTTAACATTTCATTATATATCACAATTTCTTTTATGCCTGCTCCATATATTTTTATACAGATCTTTGGAATTTGTTTATAGTTTTCGGGAATCTACAAGTCTACTCTAATGGTTGCTTTGTTTATCGTTAGGTGTGGAGGATGAGTTTCCAAAAGGACAGGTTTAAAGAGCCAGGAGTTTTTGAAGTGAGATCGGGAGATTAACTAGATAGGTCCAGCTGTAATATTTTACTTTCATGCTCTTCTATTTAATAATTGTAAAGGGGGTATGCCTAAATAGTAATTATTACCATTTTACTTCTTGTACTTTGGACAAGCTTTTTAAGGTAATTTTAAATTGAGTTTTCTTAGTATCGATGTGTGCATCTGTAGCGTTCTCAAGTGACTTACCGGATATGTTTCTTGTTATGTTTAGTGTATGTTGAAAGAATGAAGGGAAAAATATAATTTTATAGTTCTCTCCCTTGGTTTAGGATATATTATGGCCTGTCATGTGTCATTCCTTCTTTGTGAGAAGCGGTGCATGCATGACAGGTTTTATTGATAACCCATGCAAGTCCACAGTAACTACTTTGAGAAAGATGTGGATTTTGTTATCAGCACTAACTAGTTTGAGAATGATGTGGATGTTGATATCAGCACAAGTTTACCAAAGAAATATACTAATAATAACTAGTAAATTATCTTTGGATGCAGAATATCGCAAGTTTACAATAGAATAGAACGTGGTGACAAAAACAATACACTGCTACAAACGGGAACACGAACACTAAAGGAAACAATGGAGGGGTGACCAATTCAAGAACTAGAGACATGATACAAGGATTACTGAACATTCATCACCAACAAACTGCTTTATTTTAGCAAGCATTGCAACAGGAGTCTCGAGTTGATCCAGGAGTTTAACAGTTTCAAGCACTTCGTCCGAGGACTTTTTCCTAGAAAACGTACGGGCTGCTCGTATTACGAAAAACTCGTAGGCAAACCTTGCCAAGTGATGGGCTCCTCGTGTACAAGCGGCGCACCAAGGGGGGAGGCCGGCCCATGCCAAAGATCTAAAGGGGCGTTTTCTTAATTATCTACCTCCTATTTCTATTTATTATTATTAATAATGGCAAACTTGTAATTAAAGAGAATGGTGGATGATTATTAGGCTAGCGTTGGCCGCCAGTTTTGCTTTATGCTAATTTTGATTATTGTGCGGGAGAAAAAGAGTTCTTCGTGTTTTTCGAGGAAGGTGCAGACGTCCCTTATCAATCGGTGTCTTGGGAGAGAAGGTTACCTCTTATTTATAGCCTATTTATCTCATAAAAGTTCAGTTTTTAGTCAAATAAATTTCAATTTCGTCAAGTCCTATCATTTTGGTATCAGAGCACGTCGATCCATGGCAGTGACTACGAGATAAAAAGATCGGATCGATGCTGTGGAGGAGAAATTGACGGGAGAGATCGAGGGCATTAAGGGCAAGGTCGCGAGTGTGAAAGAGACCCCAACGGATCATGGAGGACAGTTGAAGCAACACGGCAATGCCCTAACATAAATCATCTTCCAACTTGGAGAGATTTCGTCGCAATTGAAAGGATGCAATGCGAACCCTAAAACAGTGACAAATGTGCCACCTTTGGACAAGGTGAAGCATGTATCGATGGATACGGAGGACAGGAAGCTCGCGGATCTCGATAGCAGCGACCCAGGAGCGTAGGAAGGCGACCGAGAGGCCGACGGCCCTAGCCGGCCCCTCCACAGGCTGCAGCGGCAGCAGCAGGACCCCAGGACCCCTCCCTGGGTCCCGTGGGCCCCCCAAGGCCTCGGCATGGCTCCGCAACCCCCGCCCGAGTCGACAGCCCCAGGCGAACAGGCGAGGGCCCTCGCCGGGCCCTGCCGACTATCGGCAGGGCCCCTGGCCCCCAGGGGCATCCGATAGGGCCCAGCGGCCCTTCCCCATGGCCAATCGGGCCCCACCGACACTCAGCGAACCCCTAGGGGGGTTTTCGGGATACGACAAGGAGGTGGGGAGTATTTCAGAGGTTATCAACCCTATTCGGAGGACCCGGCGCATGGTTATGATGATGGATTTGATCCGAGAATTTTTCAGGAGAATGTGGATGATGGAGGAGGGTTTCAGGACCCTCCCGACCCTCGGTATGGTAATGACAGATGGCGACCTCCACCCCCACACCCATGAAGGATGCCTTGGAGACTTTGGGGGAGGTTACAGTGACTTCCAGGAGGAGCACGAGGGCATGTTTGGACACGACGGCGGGAAGGACATTGGGGTGAGGAGGATGCCCATGAGGAGGTCACGATTTCCATGATGGAGGCCGACGTGGGGGCTATGAGTGGCACCGGGAGAGGTGGCAGCACTACCACCAGCCCAAACATGGCAAGAGACGAGAAGACCAGTGGACATTTAATATGGACAGGCTGCGGAAGCTGAAGTTGCATGTATTCGAGGGAGAGGATTCAGTGTCGTGGATTTACAGGGTAGAGAGATTTTTCAGGGTCTCTCGCATGACGGAGGAGCAAAAGCTGGAGGCGGCGTCTATATGTCTGGATGGGAAGGGCCTCGCTTGGTTCCAGTAGAAGGATATGAGGTGTCTTTTTCGCTCTTGGGAGGAGATCATGGACCAGATGGTGGAGAGATTCAAAGATCCCCATCTGGGGAATGTTAGGGAGCAACTGTTGTCACTCAGGCAAGATGGCACCGTGAGGGACTATCTGGAGAGGTCTAAGGCCCTATCAAGACAGGTGCACGGGGTGTCTGATGAGATGATGGAAAGCACCTTTATGAAGGGGCTGAATGCCACTATGCGAGCAGCGGTCCGCATGCAGAAGCCTCAGAGCCTGATGGAGGCCATGGAGTATGCTCAGATGGCGGATGACTGTCAGTTAGGCGAGGGGTGATTGGAGTGGGCCAGTTTACCAAAGCTAGACATCAACATGAGGGCAGCAGAGGGCCACTACGGGGTCAGATCCAGTCACCAAGGAGAAGAGTGGAGAGAAAGCAGTACACCGCAGGCTGGAGACAGTTCAGGAGGATGACTGACATCGAGATGAGGGAGAAGCGCCAGAAGGATCTATGCTTCATGTGCGACGAGCGGTTCACGCCAGGCCACAGGTGCGCGGGGCGCAAGCTCCAGGTGCTGTTACTTGAGGATGAGGACGATGAGGTTGATGTGGATGATGAGACCGCTGAGAAGGAGGAGGCTGAGCACCATCAGCTAGATGTGGCAGAGGTTTCCATTAACTCCGTGGTAGGGTTCACACCGAACCATACCATGAAGTTAAGTGGGTATATCGGTGACCAGGAGATGACAGTGCTTATTGATAGTGGGACGACAGATAATTTCATTTCCAGGAGAGTGGTGACATAGCGGGAGTCCAGCTGACAGACAGTTGCAGCTTCAATGTTATGATGGGGACGAAAAAGGAGAGCCGACGTGTGAGTATGTAGAGGGCTGGTGCTGGCATTACAGGGGGTGCAGGTGATAACTGACTTCATGCCTCTTGACTTAGATAGCACAGATGTCATCCTAGGTATGACTTGGTTACAGACACTGGGGGAGACTACAGTGAACTGGAAGCTAGTCAGAATGGAGTTCCAGGAGGATGGGATAGCAGTGGTCCTACAGGGGGACCCCACCCTATGCAGAGCATTGGTCTCGCTGAAGACCATTGAGAGGACCATCTGGCAGAGGGGGTGGATACTTGGTAGAGTTATACGCGCTGGCATGAGAGGGTGGCGTTGAGGCCAGTGTAGAGCAGCACATTGCAAGAGAGGTGCAGCAGCTGTTGGAGCAATTCGAGGTCTTCCAGTAGCCACATGCCTTCCACCGCCGAGAGATCACGAGCACGACATAGTTCTGCAAGAGGACGTGTCCCCATCAGTGTGAGGCCCTACCGTTACCCACAGATACAAAAGGATGAGATTGAGATGATGGTGGCGGAGATGGTCAGGCTGGTGGTATCCAGCCCAGTGTGAGCCCTTTTTCCAGTCATGTGCTGCTGGTGAAGAAGAATGATGGGAGCTGACGCTTCTGCGTAGATTACAAGGCGTTAAATATATGCTATCGAAGCGTCGACTAGTCACCGACTAGTCGAGAGTCGGTGGAGGACCGACTTGAAATTTTTCAAAAGTCGGGAGGTGAGTCGGACACCGACTAGGCGTCGACTTGGTCCGACTTTTTGACCAATTTGGTCCGACTTGGGCCGATTTTTTCAGCATACTTCTACAATCAAAATACAAGAGGGAAAATTGTTTGTCTCCCGTTCTAACTTCGTGGTAATCAAAACATTCACAGTGGATCGAGTTGAATTCCAAGAGGAAGCCAAGAAGGCCTTGAAACTCTCACCACCAAGAGATTTTCAGCAGATGACCATCAGCAATGAACTCTAGAAAATGTTCACTCTAAAACTACGACTGGCCACATCCGTTTCCATATAGAGATCTCATTCTTGGCGTATAGTTTCCTGATTCTGCCATGAATTCAACTGTCTCATTGTCTGCTTCTCTATGATCCTTTCAACTGATGGTTGTTCGCATCCATCGCGAACCAGGTGTATACTGATTGAACTCTAATATGACAGTATCTGCAATAATATGCAGGAAAAAGATTTAAAAATTGTGAATTTTCAAAGAATTTATATAAGCTGAAAAATTATATGCCTAGTACAAACCTATAAAAAGAAGCAACATCTGTTACATGAAATAAAATATTTTAACATTTGGGTGCGACTAGTCGTTGACTAGTCGCCGACTCGTTCGACTAGTCATGAGTCGGTACTTGACCGACTCGTTGCCGACTCACCGCCTTAACTGCATAGCGTTAAATAAGGAGACAGTGCCAGATAAGTTTCACATACATGTGATTGACGAGCTCTTAGACGAGTTACATGGGGCAGCCATATTCACGAAGATCGATCTCAAATCTGGCTACCACCAGATCAGGATGCGCAGGGAGGATGTGCCCAAGACTGCTTTCAGGCCGCATGAGGGCCACTATGAGTTTTTGGTCATGCCTTTTGGCTTGACCAACGCACCTACTACCTTCCAGGCTCTTATGAATAAGATATTCCGTCTCTACCTTCGACGATTTGTACTAATATTTTTCGATGATATCTTGGTGTACAGTCGTACCTTGGGGGAGTACTTGGACCACCTGCAGGTCGTTTTTCAAGAGTTGCAGTACCATCAGCTGTTTGCAAACAGAAAAAAGTGCTTAATCGGGTAGCCACAGGTGGAGTACTTAGGGCATGTTGTGTCATCAGAGGGGGTAGCAGCTGATATAACAAAGATTGCGGCGATGTTGGACTGGGCGTGTCCCACCACTCTCAGAGGGCTGAGGGGATTTCTGGGTCTGATAGGCTATTATCGGAGATTCGTGCAGGGTTATGATACGATCACTTGGTCACTCACGGAGCTACTCAAGAAGGACTAGTTCTTTTGGGGTGAGGAGTTGACGATTGCTTTTGAGGCCTTGAAGAAGGTCATGACTACTGTGCCAGTCCTGGCGTTACCAGATTTTTCCAGACCATTTATTTTGGAGGCAGAAACTTCAGGACACAGATTGGAGGTAGTTTTGATACAGGATCAGTGGCCTATAGCATATTACAGTCAGGTGTTGAGAGCTACAGCCAGACCGTGGTCTGTCTACGAGAGAGAGCTGATGGACATTGTACTATCCATACAGAAGTGGAGGCCATACTTACTGGGGAGGAGTTTCCTAGTATGCACGGATCAGAGGAGTCTCAAATACCTTTTAGAGCGGCGCATGGTGGCAGAGGGGCATCAGAAGTGGCTGTGGAAGCTTATGGAATACAGGTTTGAGATTGAGTATCGCCCGGGGTTGGAGAACACGGCGACTGACGCACTGTCACGATGGGATAAGGATATACAGCTGGCTTTCTTGTCAGTATCGGTGCTACAGGATTAGGAGCCGCTATAGCAAGAGATTGAGCAAGACCAGGAGTTGGAGAACATACGAGCAGCACTTTTATAGGGGTATTCAGAGCATCCAGGCTATGCTATATAGGATATGCTATATAGGACTGGCGACTAGTATATTGGGGCCGCTTGGTACTACCAATGACATCTACACACATCTCAGCCATACTCCAGGAGTTTCACAGTAGTGCAGTAGGATGACATGCTGGGGCCTCAAGACCTACCAGAGACTGGCGATGGAGATCTACTGGAAGGGGATGAAAAAGGATGTCTCGAGGATGGTTGTAGAGTGTGATGTTTTCCAACATCACAAGTACCAAGCTATGACTCCTGGGGGGTTTACTTCAGCCGTTATCCTTACCAGAGTGGGTCTGGGAGGATTTCTACATGGATTTTACTGATGGGCTGCCTAAGTCAGGAGGGTACACAGTCATATTTGTTGTGGTAGACCGCCTCAGCAAGTATACACACTTTATACCACTTAGGCATCCCTACAGCGCAGTGTCGGTGGCGGAGGTATTTCTGAGGGCGGTTGTTCGCTTGCATGTGCCGCTAAAGTCCATTGTCTCTGACAGGGACACGGTCTTCTTAAGCAGATTCTGGCAGGAGCTTTTCAGGCTGCAGGATACAGTGTTGCGACGGAGCACAGCCTACCACCCCCAGACAGACGGCCAGACTGAGTTCGTCAACAGGAGTATTGAGACGTACCTGAGATGCTTTATTTCAGAGAGCCCCGAGGAGCGGGCACGTTGGCCAGCGTGGACGGAGTATTGGTACAATACGGCATATCACACCGCAGCCCAGACGACACCCTTCAGGATTTTATACGGCCGTGATCCTCCATATTTATTACATTATGGACAAGAGACGACACCAGTATCACATGTGGAGCAGTACATGGCTGAGAAGGATCGAATTTTGGAGGAGCTAAAGCTCATCTGGCTAGAGCTCAGCAGATCATGAAGACGAGGGCTGACTTTCATCGCAGAGACGTGTTGTTTGCGGTTGGAGACATGGTGTACGTAAAGTTGAGACCTTACTGGAAGAGATCCTTGGCCCACAGGAGGAATGAGAAGCTGGCTACTAGATATTTTGGGCCTCACGTGGTAGAAGCCAGGGTGGGACCAGTTGCTTATCAGTTGAGGTTGCCCACAGGATCGGTTATTCATCGTGTATTCCATGTGTCCCATCTTCGCTAGGCGATTGAGGACCATACACTGTCTCCTTCACTTACAGAGACATTGACAAATGGCATGATGATTATCATGGAGCCTGAGGAGCTGAAGGGGGTATGCAGAGGGACTACTGGAGAGCGGGAGGTAATGTTACAAAGGAAGGGCTTACCGGAGCATGAGAACATGTGGGAGTCACTGAACGTTATAGCGCATCAATTTCCTAACTTCCACCTTGAGGACAAGGTGGCTCTTTTGGGGGGAGTAGTGATGTGCTCCTCGTGTACAAGCAATGCTCGTAGGGGGAGGCCGGCCCATGGCAAAGACCTAAATGGGCGTTTTCGTAATTCTCTACCTCCTATTTCTATTTATTATTATTAATAATGACAAAGTTGTAATTAGAGAGAAGTGGGATGATTATTAGGCTAGGTTTAGCTGCCGATTTTGCTTTATGCTAATTTTGATTATTGTGTAGGAGAAAGAGAGTTCTTCGTGTTCCTCTTGGGAGAGAGTGTTACCTCTTATTTGTAGCCAATTTATCTAATAAAAGTTCAGTTTTTATTCAAATAAATTTCAGTTTCGTCGAGTCCTATCACCTAGCTTCAACTCACAGACAATGCAAGTACCTGGTGGCAATCAAAGGAATGATGGTTATAGCGACATATCCTCAGTATCAATGAGCATTTCAATGCCAAATATTTTTCACAAGAGACATAGATGGAGTTGTAACAAAAATTCATCATCTTGGTCCAGTGTTCTATGACCTTGAATGAGTACAACGTTGAATTCTTAATGCTTAACCCGTGATGATTTCTAACCTATTCTTGATCATTCTGATTTATCCATCAGAATTTATCCTTAATAACTCTTTTGACTGCAGTGTTGCTCCCGAGATGGTTGCTATTCCCCTACTTGGGTAAGGTAATGATCTGAATTTTGATATCCAAAAGCAGCTGATCGCAGTGAATATGACTTCCTATGATGTTATTCTATCAGCAATCGGGAGACACGAGTCCGTTAACAAGTGATGTAAGGTGGACCAGGCAGGGACTAGCAGGCATCCCACAGCACCAATGAAGACCGCCTACCAACTATTGTAGACGAAGCAATTCAAGAAGACGGTGAATTAAAATAACTAACTCCATGGAGTGTGCCACTACTGTCGCAAGCTGAAGCATACCAAGCAGGAGTGCAAGATTCTCAATCAATAGTTGGCATGCAAAGCATCGGGGCATACAATCAGGAACTGCCCCTAAAGGACCAACAGGCCAGCGACACTAGCTCAAACTATTATAGATAAGTAATGTGGATCTCCGCTCTTAACTCAGCAGAAGGCTTTTCAGTAGGTGAAGCCTAACAAACACTAGCATCGGGCCTTTACTACGACCGCCAAGGAGACAGAAACGACTGGCCAAGTGATCATAAGTATGCTCTAACCCTTCTTACATTATAATATTGTATGTGATGCTTGCTACTATATTGTATTGAGACATTATATGTATAACTAAGGTGTAGTTTAGTAACGGGCAAACATGCTCTCACGCTTTTCAACTCAAAAGCCTCCCAAGATAATAACAGAGCCAGAAATCATACCTGGGGGCAAATCTAAACTTGATAAGGAAAAATAAATTACATATAAAATGATAACAAGTTTTTCAACTTAAATAAAATATGCTAATAAAGAATAATAATAATAATTCCATAAGGAATTAAAACTTAACAAAAAAATTCCTTACTCAATAGGGTTTTATCCTATAAACTCATGAACTTATAGATAATTTTTCTAAAACTTTTTATTTTTTGAAAAGAATAAAAATATCGGGAGAGCGTGTATTAAGGTTTGAGGATGATTCATGTGCATAAATACAGAAAGATTCTAGGTTGAATAAATAACTCAACTTTAACCTGATTGAGAGATTTTTTTTAAAGAAAAGGTGGCATTTGTTTTGTTTTGTTTTGATAGTCTTTATTTTTTCTTATTTTGTGTTTTTTTTTCTTTCCTTTCTCATTTTGTGTTTTCCCTTTGCTTTGCATTTTCAACTCTTTTAATAGGGCAAAGTAAGAAAGGAGCTAATTTGAAATTAAAGAGAATAGTTATGAACCTCGTTCGTTGGCTTATGTTGATAAGATTAAAAATATTTATTTTGTTTTCTATTTTGAATATATGTATTCATATCCTTAGATTTTGAGAGAAATTTAAGGAACGTGATCCATGTCTTTAATGGTTGTGAGCCCCACTAAGGGAGAAAATATATTTTTTAAGAAAATGGTAGCATTTGAGAAATCTTAAAAGAGTTGTGAAAATAAATGAAATTTAAGGTGGCAGATTATACCATAAATCCTCTATTGAAAATTCTTGGAAATCAAGGGTGTAGGCACCTTGCACACGCCCTTGTTTCCATCCCTACCAAAGGGATATAATAGGACTTAATATAAAGCATACATATGTATATGAGTGCACATGTTCTCTCTTAAAAGGAGAAGTAAGACAAGTCGTTTGGTGAGAAATTTTGAGTATTGACCCTCTTGATGACCACCCATCTTGAATAGAGTTGCTTGATATTACAATCTCATCAATGGACACTTGCAAAAAGGATGATCTGGATTACACTAAGATATAGGATTAAAAAAGTACATCCATAACTAATTAAAGATTGTGTGTACTGAGGATAAAATAAGAAAAAAAATCGTTTGAAATGGTTTTTGGCACATGGAATGGAGGTCACTAAGTGTGTCAATCAGGAGTGATTGAATCATAGTTGATGGAACAATAGACTCGAAGTAGGCCTAGACAAATTTGAATGAAGGCAGAAAAGGATATGATAGACATTAATTTAACTCAGGGAATAGCCCTTGACATAGTTCATGGAAGGAAGAAAATGATTCATGTCACCAACAGCAAAATGTGGGATGATTGCTTTGTTGTTGTTGTTGTTGTTGTTGTTGTTGTTGTAAGAACACATAGCCGTAGAATAACGACATGATCCCTCCTTTAATATACAGAAGTTATAAGGGACAGGCTAACCATTGCGAGACTTTCCATCCTACATTGATTCTAGCAAACCCCTCTTTCCTTCCCCAAAAGACCATGTTTTGATTTCTGTATTTCGCCTCTAGGCTACATTGATACTAGCAAACCCATGTGCGTAAATTAACACTACAAACGATGTTTGTTCCAATCGAAGAACTCAAGAACTAGCAGAGATAGAACCACGAATTAAAAGCAGTGATTTGGCTTTGTTTTTTTAGGGTGTGTACCTGAGCGGGCTTGGGCCCATACTTGAGAAGAACCCCGCGGAGCTCGCCGGCGATAGGTTTAGGCTGGACATTCCTGGCGGAAGAATTGGGGGCGTTGACCTTGCCGGAGCGGCCGAGTACCAAGTCGGAGAACCAAGACGCGGAGGAGCTGGAGGTGGGGCTTGATGATGAGGAAGAGGGGGCTGCGGCTGAGTGATTCATTGAGAAAGATATCCTCTTTCTCTTCTTCCTAGTCTCAGACTCGGTCTGCCCATGTGATTCTTGGTGGTTGATGTAGGGAGGGTGTTAGGTTTTGAACGCTTGTTTGTGTGCTGGCACGCCGGTGGGAATTGTCACGGGCTACTGTGTTGGGGGACAAACAAAACAAAGCCTTCGCGTATCTACCTATTAAAAAATGCGTATTTCGACCTTTATCACGTGTATTTGCTCTCAAGTCGTTAAGAGGAGGACTATTTACACCTCCCCATTCGGTGTGGGGAGGTGACTTTTTCCCAAATTTGTAAAGAAATTAAGAGAGAGAGTGAAGGAAGTGACACTTCCTTTAAAAATTTTTGCAAATTTGGGTATGTTGTCATCTCCATACACCGAACATTCGGTGTATGGAGCAATCCTCGTCGTTAAAACCTTAAATTTTAACTTAATGATGACTCTCTATAATTTTCTGTTAAAATCTAACAGAATATGCAATATTTTGTTAGATGCCGATTAGGGCTTGATAGCTTTTGGTTGGGAGGTCTAGACAGCTCACGTGGAGGATGGGAGGCGGCCCCGCCACCGCCGCCAGCAAAAAACCGACGAGGAGGAGAGCGACGGCGGCAGCTGCTGCCTCCCCCTTCTCCTCGCCGGTTTTTTGCAGCCGCTGCCTCCTTCTCCCGTCATTTTTGGGATGGAGGTGGTGGCAGCACCGCCTCCTCCCCCTCCTAAACAATGGAGGAGAGAGCGGCGGCGGCGCCTACTCTCCCCCACAAAAAACCAACGACTAGGGGGAGTCGAAGGTGTTGTTTCCTCCTCCGCCATCCTCCTCGTCGATTTTTGTGGGCGGATGAGGCGGTGCACCCAAAATTAATGAGTTGGTGTTTTTGAGTTGGTTAATTGTTAATTAGTGTTTAACTGTTAATTAGTGTTTAATTCTTAATTAATTAAATATAATTTTTATTTAAGCGTTAATTAATCTAAGTTCGGCTAACTCTTTAACAGAATATAGGATGAATGGACTATTGAGGTTAAAGTTTAAGATTTGAGGGACTTGAGCGCAAATATGCATATTTAAGGGATAAATATCAAAATACACATTTTTAAGGGACAGATATACGAAAACACCTATCAATAATGTAATCAGGATTAGAATCATCTGCAAGTGCATGCCCCGGGGTTGCCCAAAACTTGGACACATCGACCTTGACATTCCAATTTCTTTTTTGGTGTTGTTAATTGCACCCTAATATTTTATGAATTCACCACCACCTTTGAATTCACCGTAAGCGAATAAAAGGGAACTAAAAAGAGAGACGCGAAATGACTAATTTGCCCTACCGTTGTCGGAGGTGGAAACGGCCATCTTCTTCTCAACGGTCTGGGCGGGCAACTGGAGGTTGCATCGACGATGGTGTCGATGAACAGACTGTGGCATCCATTGTGTTGCTCGTAATTCAACTCCGGGCCATCTTCAGGCCTTGTGGAGGAGGCGGAGGCAGATGCAGATGTGATTGATTTCAGGACACAAGATCGATCTGCGGAGTATGTTCATGTGGCCTCTTGGTGCTTGTGCTGTTGAGAAGCCTCATCTGCAAAAGATGCACTAATAGGACCAAACTGTGTCTGTTGCAGCACTGCCATCGCCGTTTGCAGTTTTGTTTGATACCGCTTGTTGATCAGGCGATTCGGCCTCGTCGCTGGTTGGTTTCGATTCGGTGTTGAGCTTGCCTTGATCTTCTTCTTCCATCTCAGTTAAGGATGAGGCTCAACCTTGGCAATTAGATTAATATAAGTGGTAGGTTAATTAGTTTTTTTGGATCGACGACGACGGTCTCCGATGGGCCATGAGGGTGGAGGGTCGTCACCGACCTATTTGTGACCGGGATCTCTAGCCTCTTGGTGTTGTTGACGGCTAGGATGTCAGAGATGAGCCTAACCTCGTGGAGGGATCCGACGGCGACGTCGTCTCCTAGGAGGTGGTATGACTTGAAGTGCTTGTAGGCCTGCAGGTTGTCAAAGCGACGAACGACGGACCAGCCGATGGGTCCCCGTCTCCGGCAATGTCCTCGAGCTAGGATTCCCCCATTCGGTCAAGGATAAAAAAAGTAACAGCACTCATAAGAGTTTGTGATGCAATCATAAGAGCACTCATAATGGCAAACTTGTAAATAAAAGTGTGGCGACTTCATAAGATTTTTCGATGCAACTAACAACACTCTTTTTCTTTTTCTTTTTTTTATGTTATGCTTGCGGTTGGTCGTAAGTAGGTGTATTGGTCTGCAACAGCCCATTAAACTTAATTCAACCCAATAAATTCATTATCTGTTAGTTAAGATTTCTTACAGATTTTCTCTTGAGACCAAGTGTTTTGGTGATATACCATCCAATAAAGTGGCCTTAAGCACACATCTGTAAAGGCCTATGGCCCAAAAGCTAAAATGGCTAGCAAAGACCTAACACAGATAGAAGGCATATCAACAAAATTGAAGTGCCAAATATACCTTCATAAACTCTATATATAGCCTCTGTAATACCTTGTTTTCATATATACAGGTATTGTACTACATATTTTTGATCGTATTTAATACACGTATATTTTCATGTATTATGGGGATTTTCCATAATTTTTAAAAGATTTTTAATAATACTAAAATTATTTTTAGATTGTTAACTACATTCTAATTTAGCATATTATGTATTATGTTGTATACTGCTTGGATAATATATGGTTTAAATACTTGTATTACTATTTTCTAAAATGGAAAATTCCAGTTTTATTAGCATGCGACCTCACCATCTATGTGGCCTCATCCTAATTATCCCCGCATACCCTAATCCATGTGTCATGTCACCATACTTAATTAGCTAGGCTTGAGACACCTAACCCCCCACTTGTCATCCCCTAGTTAATTAGCATGATGCTTATGGATGAGAAATACAAAAGTGAAAAATAAAGGAAAAATAGAAGGAAAGAAAAGAAAAAAACAAAGGTGAATTCTCTTCCTCTTTCTCTCCTCTCTTTCTCTTCAACCAAGGTCGGCCACCCCCTCTCCTCCTCCCTTCTCCTTGGCCGAGCACCACCACCACCACACCCTCCTCCCTCTCTTTCCATCACAATGGCCCAACCCCTAGCCCTTCCCTTTCTTCATTTTCCTTAGCCAAAATGCCTCATCCTCTCTAATGTGGAGCTTGAAGGAGGAGGAAAGACTATGAGGAGGAAGGAAACTCACAACTTGATGATTTGGAATATTATTTTCAAAAATTTTTTTATCATCATGTTATGGTATTAGATTATATTGATCAATATATTAAAGTTTCATAAATTGAGAAATGAATATCAATACTTGTCATGTTTGTTAGTGCCATGCTCATTATGCCATGCTAGTTATCCATGTTAGTTATGCAATGTCAAATATACCATGGTAGTTATGCTATGACAATTATGCCAAGTTAATTATGACATTATAGGTATGCCCTTATAGTTATTTCATTATGCCATTATAGTTATGCCATGATAGTTAAGCCAGGATAGTTATGCCATGTCTATGCTAGCTTCCTATTTATGTCAATTTTTTGTATGAAGATAATATTCTACTTCATGGTGCTTATGTTCTACATTATGTTGGGTCTTGTTATTTCCATGTGCATGTAAGAATACTATGATGGTCTCATCCAATTTCATACCATACTTCCATTCTTCCATGTTAGTATAATTCATGTCAAAATTAGTATGGTTCATGCCATAACTCTATGCTTCCATGTTAGTATAATTCATGCCATAATTAGTATGTTTCATGCCATAATGCCATGCTTCCATGTTAGTATAATTCATGTCATAATTATTATGTTTCATGCCATAACTCTAGGCCTCCATGTTAGTATAATTCAAGTCATAATTAGTATGTTTCATGCCATAACTCCAAGCTTCTATGTTTATGTTAGTATGTCCATGCTTCTATGTTTATGTTAGTATGTCCATTGATGTGTCATAATATTCCAGTTTTCATCTATATGTTTACACGTTGAAATGATTGCTTAAATCCCGATTTTATACGCTTTTACGCTAATAACTGAAAATATTTGACTTTAAGAGCGTTTGGTTGCATTTCAGGGAATATCGAGCAATTCGGAGCATATTGGAGAAGGGCACGAACACCGATGCGAAGCATCGGCGGCACCGCATTTGATGACTCAAAGTCACTGGAGGGCAAGAAAGGAGAGAAGAAAGGAGAGAAGAAAGGAAGAGAAGAGAGAAAGAAGAAAGCAAAGAAAGAAGGAGAGGAGAAAAGAGAGAGGCTTGGAGTTGAGTTCCAGGTCGCCCGGTCGAGCGCTCCAAGTCGCTCGGTCGAGCGCTCCATGCGCTCGACCGAGCTAGGTCACCATGAAGGAGGAGCAAAGCTGCGAGGGGTCGCTCGGCCGAGCGATCCAACTCGCTCGAGCAAGCGACACCCAATGCTCAAACGAGCCAGTCGTCAGGGAGCTCCAAGTTTTGCCTTCAAACTCTCTGTTAAAATTGGAGTTAATTCGCTCGGTCGAGTGGACAATCACTCGACCGAGCGACATCAATTCTGACCGAGTGACATGGATTCCACGAGGAGGTCGCTCGGTCGAGCGGCTACCCTGCTCGATCGAGCGGCCACTTTTTGCGTACCAAGCAGTCGAAGCTCAAGGGAGTGCTCGTTGAGCGCTAGTGCACGCTCGACCGAGCGCTATGTCAGCAGATTGCTTTTTAGGAATTTTTTAGGTTTTTGTTGGGGGCTATAAATAGGGAGGAGCAGCCATCATTTAAGAGGTCCGGTTTTTATCCCCTTTCATCTATATTTTGTCTTTGGTGGACGATTTTCAGAGGCTAGGCTATGCCATCTACCCCCTCTTGGATGTTTATGTATCAGATCTTCATTAGCTAAGTATTTCCTTTGTTAAACCTTGTTTATTGTCTTTCTCATATGTTTTCCTTGTTGAATCTTTCATTGCTTTCCTTTTACTTTCTTGTGTTGTTGATTTCAATTGTTCCTACCTCTTGTGCAATGATTGAATAGATCTATTTTTAGGATTAGGGATGAACCCTAAGATTCTAGGGCTTAGATGATAGGTTAACCTTAGTTGGGTGAATCTAGGGTTGCCCTACAGTGGTTTAAATAAGGGTTCTGGGGGATTAACCTCAGGATTGGAGGATCGCGAAAGTAACTCCACGTCCTGGGGAGAATCCCCACGAATACGATTTGGGCTTAGTGGCTGTTTTCTGGGGCTCGTGATCACGTGAGTGACTCGAGATCCGGGGGTGACCACTATTCCCTGATCCGCTAGCCGATGACTATGAGAGTAGCCCAACCGCTAGAACTAACCGTGGTGTAGCGTCGTAGTCCGTAGACCACGCGAGTGGACACAGATTGCAAGACGTGACCAAGTGTCAAGCTTAATGCACGCATCCACGTGCGAAGCCGATCACGAAAGCATGGCTCCGCATTGGAATGCGTTAGACGAGTGTGATGACGGAAGTATAATGCTCGTTCCCATCTACAGAAGTGACACTCCTACCATTTGTTGGATCTGGATCTAAGCCTAGAGAGGGGTGAATAGGCATATAAAAAATTCTCGTGCAACCCACGAGAAATCACACGCAGTTAATAATCACAAGCAGGGTAAATATGAAGCAATCACAGAATACGTGCAGATAAACACTGGTTCGGTCATCCCACGACCTACTCCAGCCCCCAAGAAAATACTAGCATTAATATGTTACTTTTGTACAACTACAATGGGTCCTGAGCTCCCTGCCCCCCACCTAGAACGCACCACAATCCCTGAGTGCAGAACACTACCAACCTAGTAAATGCTCTATCTTGACAAGTCCCACTTGTCAAGACCCTCTTGTCTAGTCTCAGACTGAACAAGTCCCAAAAGAACATAAAAGTGGTAAAGTTTCTCCTACAGAGATCGTTACTACTACACACAAATAACAGTAAAAGAGTTTAGAAAATCTCAGTGTGTAGGTGTAGTCGTCTGTGTCAATCGGCACGGGCCAGCTCTCGTCTGGCAAGATGTGGATGTCTCATCTCGTCTACAACTCAAGTTGCTGCTCTTGCTTGGCTCCTCTTTCAATATTGTGGCTTTATCTTGATGGTGTAGCAGCAGTGCGTGGACTGAACCCAGCAGTGCGTGGACTGAACCCTGCAGTGCGTGGACAGAACCCTGCAGTGCGTGTGCAGCCCCTTGTTTGCTCTAGCAGTCCACGTGCAGACCCTTCCTTGATGTTTTAGCATCCTCCTCTTGGTGCAACCAGTCGTGCCTTGATTATAATCTTGTGCAACCAGTCGTGCCTTATTTCTAATTACCTGTCTAGATTCATCCAACTTATTTTTGAATACCCACTTGGTACCAATAATTGGATGATTTGATGGTCTGGGTACCAATTCCCAAACATCGTTTCTTTGAAATTGATTGAGTTCCTCCTGCATAGAAATAATCCATGAACTATGTTCACATGCTTCGATGATGTTCTTTGGTTCAACGGATGAGATAAATGCATTATGAGACATTTGCTCCATTTGACCATGAGTTCTTACACCATATGAAATATCACCAATTATCAACTCTGGTGGATGATTGCGAACTTATGTATATGCCTTAGGAAGATCTGCATTATCTGAAATAGACTCAACAGAAGGTTTAGTAGCACCATCATCATCAAGTTGAATATTGTTAAATGAATCAGATAAAGGTAATAAATCCTCACTATTATCAATAATAGTAGGAATAGATGAAGAATTCTCATCAAAAGTGACATGTAAAGATTCTTCAATTGATGAAGTTCTTTTGTTGTAAACTCTGTAGGCTTTACTACGAGTTGAGTAACCAACAAAAATTCCTTCATCAGATTTTGAATCAAACTTGTCAAGTGTATCTCTAGTGTTAAGAATGAAACACTTACATCCAAATACACGAAAATATGATACACAAGGAATGTGATCAAAGAATAATTCAAAACAAGTTTTGTTAAGCAATGGTCTTATAAGAACTATATTTAAGATATAACATGTCGTTGCAACAGCTTCTGTCCAAAAATATTTTGGTAAGTTACTATCACAAAGCATTGTTCTAGAACATTCTTGAAGAGTTCTATTTTTCCTTTCTACTACACCATTTTGTGAAGCAGCTCTAGGAAAGGAGAAATTATGCGTTATACCATTATCATCACAAAACTTGGAAAAGGATTCATTTTCAAATTCTCCCCCATGATCACTACGAATAGTAATGTTGGTTGAAGATTTGATTTTCTGAATCTTTTTACAAAATATGGAAAATTCTTGGAAAGCATCATTCTTATGTTGTAAGAAAATAACTCATGTGTATCGTGAATAATCATCAATAATGACAAATGCATATTTACTTTTATTCAAAGACGCTACTCTTGAAGGACCAAATAAATCCAAATGAAGAAGTTCTAATGGTCTCTTTGTTGAGATAATGTCCTTTGATTTAAAAGAAGATTTGTGCATTTTTCCTTGTTGACAAGCATCACAGAAACGTTTGTGTTTTGAATGATATGTTTGGCATTCCATTAACTAATTTGTGTTTTGAAATACATGCAAGATTTTTGAAATTAGTGTGTCCAAAACATTTGTGCCATAAAAGTGTTTGTCTGATGACGCCATCAAACAGTGATTGTGAATGGTAATAGACATGCATATGATATAAATATTATTCCTACGCTTACAACGAAATAAAATGGATGACATATCAGAATTATAAATAATACAATCATGTTGTTCAAACATAATCTTAAAATTCTTATCACATAATTGACTGATAGATAGTAAATTGTGTTTCAAACCATTAACCAGAAGTACGTCTTCAGTGGTAGGTTGATCTGGATTTACAACTGGTCCAATTCCAATAACATGTCCTTTGTTGTTATCTCCAAAGATTGTTGTGCCTCCATCTTTGAATTGAACGGTGGAAAGTAAGTCAATGTTGCCAATCATATGTTTAGAACATCTACTATCTAAGATCCATCTTTCCCTTTTGGGTACCTGAAAGATAAACATGAAACAATGGTACCCTTTGCTTTAGGGTCCTTGGGATTAGATCTTAGGAAGCCAAACCCAAGTAGAATTTGGCTTTCTTATATAATTGCAAGAATGAACGATAGCTTGCATATAATTGGGAAAAAATAAATCTCTATCATATAAACAAGAATCCTTAGGAACCCATATACTTAGAGTATTAGGTTTCCTAGGAAATGCATTCGAAATATTTCTAATGTTTGAAATATTTCTTTGTGAAGAAGAAATAATGGGATTAATTTTCTTCGTGTAAATGAATGCATGATTCTTCTTTTGTGGTTTAACAAATGTTGTTTTACCACAAAATGAAGATGTGTTACAAGATTTGGATATATTCTTAATTGAATAGCCCAATCCTTGTTTATGATTTGCTGGATATTGAAATTGAAGCAAATCATCGAGATTAGTCTTACCTTTGTCAAATTTATTAACATTAGCAGACATCTCATCGTATTTCATCTTTAGTGATGAAACACTATTATCCATTTCGGATAGACGTGCATGCAATCCTTGATTCTGATTTTTGAGAATTTCATTCTCTTTATTCAGACTCAAGATTTGAGAAGACAATATGACTTTCTCAGTGTTAATTGCATCAGATGAAATGCATTTAGATGAAAGTCCTTGATGTTCAAGGATACGAGCATCATTGCTTTGTTTCAAAGACTTGTGTTGTGCATTTAGTTTTTTGAAACGAATAAAAAGATCATTAAAAGCATCTAATAATTCTTCATTATCAAAATGACTTACGTTGCTTTCATCATCTTGTGCCATGAAGCACATATTGGCTTTTTCTTCATTATCGTTGTCTTCTTCGTCAGAAAATGAATCCCAAGTTGCTGCGAAGGCTTTCTTCATTCTATCAAACCTTCTTTCTTTCTTGGAATGTTCACTGTTGTTGTTTAAAGTTTTGACCTTTGATTTGAGAAGAGGACAATCCTTCTTGTAATGTCCTGGTTTATTCCAATTGAAACAAAGAGAAGAATCAATATTTTTAGAGTTAAAATTTTTATACTTATTTTTTCTTAAGAACTTTCTGAAGTTCCTAGTAATGAGAGCAACATATTCATCATTGTCTGTGTCTGAATCATCGGTATCTGATGATGCATTGAAGGCAAGAGTTTTCTTCTTTGAATCTGCTTGTTCTTTGCGGTCTTGAATTTGAACTTCGTAGGCCATCAAATTACTAACGAGGCTTTCAACAGTGAGTGTTGATAAGTCATTGGCTTCTTCTATTGCTGTCGTTTTTCTTTCCCATTCTGGTGTTAAAGCACGAAGGATCTTTCTGACTTGTTCTGTTTGAGAGTATGTCTTTCCAAGAGTAATTAGAGAGTTTGTGATATCTGTGAATCTAGTACCATCTCTCCAATTGTCTCGTTGTCCTTCATTCTGAATAGTTCAAACCTGTGAACAAGAACAGAAATTTTAGTTTCTTTAACCCTATCTGTATGCCAGATGTCATATTCTGAATAATTTTGTATTTGGCTTCATTCTGACTTGTTACCTGAAGTGTATGCCAGATGTCATATGCTGTTTTTGCCTGAGATACACGATTGAACTCATTCTTGTCTATGGCGCAGAATAGTGCATTCATTGCTTTGGAGTTGCAAGTTGCGATGGTTTTGTCATTGGTAGTCCATTGGGCATAAGGAGTTGTATGCTTCTCGTATTGAGTTTCCAACATGTTCCAAAGTTCGTAGTCGATGCTTTGATGATAGATCGTCATCATTGTATTCCAATAAGAATAGTTGGAACCATTGAATAGTGGAGGCCTTGTTGTGGAGTGCCCTTCTGGAAATTGCGATGAAGATGTTGAAATGTTCGTCGGATAGGTGTAGGCCATCTTGACTGCACTCTGCTAGCAAATGTAGGATCTCCTGGCACACCAAATACACTAGGGGGTGAATAGTGTATATCACGACGAAATTGCAAATTTAAAAGTTAATAAAAAGATGCAATAAAATGCGGAAGTAAAGAAATACAATACAGAGAATGGCAATCGCAAACACCAAGATTTATCCTGGTTCGGATCCTTGTGATCCTACGTCCAGTCCTCTACCACGTAGAGATTTTCAATCCACTATAATACTTGCCCCGCAAGCAACAACATACAAAAATGGCAACACTCTCAGTGTCCCAAACTTTGTACAATCTTTATACCAAGAGATTCAACTTACAAAAGAAATGAAATTAACACCTAAAGCATTGATAAAGATTTCGAAATGA
Organism: Scilla litardierei; assembly: GCA_030789695.1. NCBI lineage: Eukaryota > Viridiplantae > Streptophyta > Magnoliopsida > Asparagales > Asparagaceae > Scilla > Scilla litardierei. The sequence goes on along the minus strand of CM061137.1, from coordinate 48,047,397 downwards.
AATTCAAGGAAGAGGTGTAAATGAAAGATTCAAGGTTTCTAGATTTAGAATGGAAGAAACAAACTTGAAAGTTTTAGTTTTCAATTGAAGAAAAGAAATTTCAGAAATTATTTCTTCAAACTGAAAACAATGGCAGAATTTCTGCAGAATTTCTCTCTTGGAAGAGATAGAAAATGATTTCTAGAGAGAGAGTTTGTAAAAGAGATGTGTAAAAGAAGGAGGGCGGTACTCATCTATTTATAGGATTGGAGATAAGTTATAAAAACTGAATCCCAACAGCTAGAAACCACCCCAAACGGATAGAAAAAATTCGGTTCTGAAGACTGCAAAAAACAGCATTAGCCTACCAGAAAAAAGTATTGGTCGGCTAATTTTCAAATTATAGAATTTGACCGTTAAATTTTACAGACGTGAATCAGTCATGGAAAGGAATATACCCATAAAATTTCATGGTCTAATTCGAAAAGAAAAATATTAGCCTGCCAACCAATTTCACCTAGTTGGCTAATTTTTTAAAGAGGAGTTTTGAGAAACGGAAAAAAGCAGTTTGTAGATAAAGGGTAGGAGAGACCCTATGTATCTAAGATGAGTCAGCATAAGGCTTAAAACCCTATAAAAGAAAATTTACATATATTACAACAAGCCGTAGATATGACTTCATCTTGATTTCGAGTAGACTTTGTGCAGCCAGCTGTAATTGGCGATTATGTCCAAGATGCTGAGAAGTCGTATGTCAGGATGTATATGTGGAGTAGTATAGTTTTCTGCATAAAAAGAGTTAGTAAAAAATAATAGTAACTTTGTCACATCAAAACCCTATGGAGTAGGAATATGGAATTATGAAATTCCAACAGCTTCCATGTTTATGTACAACATGCCATGAAGGTTACTATGTTGCTATGCCTCATGTTATGTCCCATGTTGTGATGTTTATGATGATATGATGATGACATTTTACTTCAAGTCATGATTTTGATGTTCTCTTATATGGGATTTGTGATGTGATGTTGGTCGCTTGATTACAATATCGACATAATGATGGTGGAAATGAGTAACATACTTTTCGATATTTTGTCATCCACCACAACCTCTTTCCATATTCTAAGAAAACTAATCCATAAAGCAATACAAATTTGATTTGTGAAGGTGTAAGATGAAAATGTAGAAATCTAGTTAATCAACAATTGAACATGTCTCAATTATCTATAAAGTCTAACATGCAATTAGAGTCAAGAAAATAATACAAGACTTTTACAAGGATATGAATTTCATCCAAAGTACAATTTGACTAAGAAAAGAAGTCGCATGAAGCTCAAATTTTTATAGCTTTTTACTTTTTCAATTTTTCAATTTTCTGGCTTTCTATTTTTTGTCACACAACAATAAAGAAAATTACATAAAAAATAAAAGCAGACCAAAAACCAAAAAAATTAAAACAAAAAACACATTTGAATAAAATAAAACAAAACAAAATCACACCAAAAAGAGTGAAGAAAAAATATTAAAAGGAAAGAACAAAATGGTCTCATACTAGTTTCTATCAATGATGCCAAACTCTAGACATATACGACAAAACGTGTAGGGATCGTCTAACCCTTGCAATACTAACAACACACACTAGAGGGGGGGGGGGGGGGTGAATAGTGTAATGGCAATAAAATTGTTCAGTTAAAATTTAACTTGCAAATGCGGAATTATAAATGCAAGAGGATTTAAAAGGCACAATCAATCCAAACGCAAACACAAAGTTTTACCCTGGTTCCCCAAACTTGGATACGTCCAGCCTCACCAATATCCACTATATTCCCACACAGAGAAGTGAATACAAATCTCACAAGGCGATACCCCACCAAGAGGATTTATGCCCTACACAAGGACCCAACCAATTCTACACAAGGATCAAGACTCCCACACAGAGAATCACTAACTCCCACTCAGAGAATTAGGGTTAGCCATACACTAGGACACTCAAACTCCCACAAAGAGAGTTACTCCCACAAAGAGAGTTCCTATTCCCACAAAGAGACACTCTAGTCGCACAAAGAGACAACCTCCCACAAAGAGAAAAACTCACACAAAGGGTGTATCCTAATCCCGCAAAGAGAAATAAGAACACAAATTACACCATGTAAAGTAAATACTCTTACATATGCCTTGAGATGCTTACTCATAAATGAATGCAAGGCATGGAAGAGGATCTCCAAGTGTTGGAATATGCTTGAGAGCACTTGGATGATTTCCCTTGAGCTGGACTTCAATGCATGAAGAGAGATGAATGCTCAATAGAGGGAAATGAGGGAGCTTGAGAGTGGCTTAAAGATCTCTTGAGATTTTCAATAGAATCAAGAGTAATCAAGAATCAATCAAGAAGTTTAAGCAAAGGCAGCACACTCATATATATAGGAATCCTATATCAAGCCCAAAAACCCAAAGAAACATCCAAATAAACAAATCTGTAACGGCTAGAAACTGGGTGAAAACGACAGGAACAGTCGGCTGATGATCATAAGACAGTCGACTGATCAACGGCTAGAAAATATCCAACGGCTATAATCTGATCCAGGACAGTCGACTGAAGAAGACAATACAGTCAACTGACAAACAGGACATGCGCCTGTTAATCCTTCAGCAGACGACTGCTGCAGGGGATGGATCGAAACAGAGAGCTGCACTCTTTCTCCAATTCTTCGCACAGGCGACTGATGTTAATATTACAGCCGACTGTCAAATAGTCAGGCGACTGCATATTCTACATCAGTCGACTACTGTATAATATGGAGAGAAGATAGAGAGATGCAGTGATTGCACTTACGCTATACAGGCGACTGTTGGCCAATTTCCAGGTGACTGTAAGTATACAGGCGACTGTAAACTGATCGTCAGACGACTGTGCGTAAAGCTCAAGTTTGAGTCAATTGAAATGTTGACTTGAGCTGTGCAAATCAGGTAACTGTAGAAGGATCTACAGGCGACTGGAAATCACCCAGTCGACTGTGTTTCCCTCATCAGGCGACTGATGGAAAGCCAGAGACTCCAAATGAATCTTTGGACAGAGTGAACCTATTGGGTTGGATTCTATGATAATCCTAAGGTTCACTAAGATGGTTAAATGCATGTGCATGAATGAGTAAACCATCTAGCAAGGCATTATAATAACCTAGACTCAAAAGAGAGAGAAAGCAATAAAGTAAATTACATGGATTACAATGCTTCTCAAAGAGTCTAAGTCTTCAATCTTGATGCCTTGAGTGCTCTCCACCATCTCCAAGCTTTGGCACTCCTTGAGTCCAAACTTTGGCCCTTCTTCACATGATGTCCATCCTTACACCAAGTGATTAGTCTCCAAGAAAGATATCCTTGAAATAAACTAAGAGACTAAAACATGAGATTCATTAGCAACAACATAATGTTGTGATCATCATCAAAATAAGATTGGTATGAAACACCAATACTCAACAATCTCGACCTTTTTGATGATGACACACATTATGTAAATCATAAAGAATTAAAGCACAATGCTAATGATCTCCCCCTACTTATATGCACCAACTACATAATGAGCTACACAATGGTAAATACTCATAATACCAATAAAAACATGGTGACATATAATAGGCATGGATTACATAAACCAATTGCAAAGAATAGAAGCATGCAAACATAATGGTTTATCTAATCCCATATATCTCTCCCCATAGAGATATCTCTCCCCATATGCATATGTATATATCTCTCCCCCTATAGATATGATCACATAATGCAAATATCTCTCCCCCTTGACATCGTCAAAAAGGTGGACATAAAACTATCCCCCTTTGTCATCTTAACAAAGATGTGACAATATGCAAGAAAGAAAAGATGTATGATACCAAATATGAAAATTTAGTGGGTATCAATTCACTATCCCATGCTCCCCCTAGATCATAGAAATGGTCAACTTTTGACTTCTAGGATCTAATACCAATTAATTAATAGAGCCAGGGGCAAAAAAGTGTATCAAAGCAATAGATATGGAAAAAATCAAGCTTCAAAGATACACAAGGATATTGCCAAAAACAATGAGACATGAAACATGTTGGCAATAAACAAGAGGTTTGGTTTGAGACCCAAAATAACCAAATGTAAATAATGATCTCAAATAACCTCCGAAATGAGAGTTAAAATATGTCTTAAAATATTTTAAACATATAACATATTAACTCCCCTATTGACATACACATGAATCAAAAATGCATGTATGTCAATAAACCCCAAGGTCCCCATTTTCATGAAAAGAAATAAATTTGAAAATATTTTCAAAATCATGAAACACACACAATCAATGGGTATGCTTAAAATAAACATTGAAGCACAATACCCATGCAATATGCATATGTGTGATGAACCTAAACATTAGGCAACCAAACCCAAGAGGAGTTTGATTTCCTAACGTAATCACGAGAGGTGATCACATCCCTAACTAGAGAGTTGATGTAACTATCTCTCTCTTACACACTAACTTTAGTGGGAATCCCTAATCTCAAGGATTTCCTAGGCAAGGGTTTTGCCTTTGCAAGAGGGGAGGATGTGGCATGCTTAGGTGTAGAAACAAATTTCTTAGCATGCCAAGAATGAGGATTTTGCTTCTTAGCAAAAAATGAAGATTTTTCAGAAGATTTTTCATTCTTCCCCATTACCTCATGATCTACATGCTTCTTGTTGATGTTCTTGTTGTACAAGTAAGCATGGTGATTCTTCTTAGATGCTTTAGCAATATTTCTTGTATTTGCACCGTAAGAGGAAATAGAGGTGGGTTTGGGCACCATATTTTGAATATAACCCAAACCTCCTCTATGATTTGCCGGATGTTGTTTTTCCAACAAATCGTGGAGTGAATCCCTAGAATACACAAAGCGTGTGAGCTTAAGGGATTCCTCTTCACATTTTAACTTAAGTTGTTGAATGTGAGTTTCTAAGCTAAGGTTTTGAGCAATAAGCTTTTCATTAGTAAGGCTCAATTCCTTAACTTGAGAGAGAAGTGTGTCTCTCTCACTAGTGTCATAAGCATGCTTTTCATCATGAATTTCTAGTTCATGCAACTTACTCTTAGCAAATCTATATTTTGCTTTCAATTTATTGTAAGAGAGAATGCACTTACTAGCGTTTTTGGAAACCATACCGAAACGATGTTCAAGCTCCTCGTATGAGATCTTCTTTTTAATCTCATCAACGACATCTTCCTCCACTTCCGCGTTGCTTTCCTCCTTGCTTGAACTAAGCGAAGACTCTTCCTCATTGGCCATGAGACACGATTCCTCATAGGAATTGTAATTGTCGAGCCAAGCATCCAACTCCTCCTCATTTAATCCGGATGGGATTGGTCTAGGAACATCAATGGCTACAAAGCATGCATGAGCATCCTCATTTGTATCCTCTTCTTCGTTACTCGAAGTGTCCTCACTAGAATCATCAAAGGTCCCGACAAGTCCTTTCTTGTGATTTTTGGACTTTGACCTTCCTTTCTAATGCTTCTTCCCTTTACCCTTGTAAGTTTCTTTGTTGGGTTTGGAAGGGCATTCGGTGGACAAGTGACCATTTCCACTGCAAGTGTAACAAGTAGGAACCTTGTTAGAATTAGATGCAAACTTTGACAAAGACTTACCTTGTTTGCATTTGAGGAATGCCTTGAATTGTTCAGCAAGATCCTCAATTTCTTCTCCACTCGCTTCTTCTCGCCATCTTCTTCACTAAGAGCTTCTCGGTGGAACTTCTTCCTCCATTTGATTGGCTCCTCCTTGGCATGGAATGCAACCCCCTTGAGCTTCTCCGGCTTCTCGGGCTTTGTTGGTTGAATCTCCTTCTTGTGTTGAAGCTTTACTTCATACGCCATGAGATTACCAATGCACTCCTCAACAGTATATTTGGACGTGTCATATGACTCCAAAATTTTGTTGGCCTTTGACTCCCAACGAGGTGAGAGAGAGTCAAGGATCTTCTCTACACGATCCTCTTGGGAAATCATCTTTCCGAGTCCCTCCAAAGCGTTCACGATATCAGTGAACCTTGTGAACATCTCTGAAATGCTTTAGTCTTCCTGCATCTTAAACATTTCATATTTAGATCTAAACACAGTTTGTTTAGATTTCTTTACATTCGTTGTCTCTTCATGACAAATCTCCAAGGTGTGCCAAATATCATTTGCCGTTTTGCACACGGAGATGCGGTTGAACTCATTAGCTGAGAGAGCGCAATGTAATGCATTCATAGCTCTCACATTAAACTTGATCGAGTCCTTTGCCGCCTTTGTCCTTGAAGCCGCGTGAGTGGTGGGCTTCTCAAATGGCACCTCCGTGATGTCCCATAGGTCTTGACCCTACATGTAGATCATCATTCTGATCTTCCAACTTGGGTAGTTGGTTCCGTTGAAGAGCGGGGGTCGAACGATTGAGTGACCTTCTTCATGATACGCGGATGTTGCGTTGAATGCCATGGTTGCAGTATGCTATAACATCGCTCTGATACCAATTGTAGGGATCGTCTAACCCTTGCAATACTAACAACACACACTAGAGGGTGGTGAATAGTGTAATGGCAATAAAATTGTCCAATTAAAATTTAACTTGCAAATGCGGAATTATAAATGCAAGAGGATTTAAAAGGCACAATCAATCCAAACGCAAACACAAAGTTTTACACTGGTTCCCCAAACTTGGGTACGTCCAGCCTCACTAATATCCACTATATTCCCACACAGAGAAGTGAATACAAATCTCATAAGGAGATACCCCACCAAGAGGATTTATGCCCTACACAAGGACCCAACCAATCCTACACAAGGATCAAGACTCCCACACAGAGAATCACTAACTCCCACTCAGAGAATTAGGGTTAGCCCTACACTAGGACACTCAAACTCCTACAAAGAGAGTTACTCCCACAAAGAGCGTTCCTAGTCCCACAAAGAGACACTCTAGTCCCACAAAGAGACAACCTCCCACAAAGAGAGAAACTCCCACAAAGAGAGTATCCTAATCCCACAAAGAGAAATAGGAACACAAATTACACCATGTAAAGTAAATACTCTTACCAATGCCTTGAGATGCTTACTCATGAATGAATGCAAGGCATGGAAGAGGATCTCCAAGTGTTGGAATATGCTTGAGAGCACTTGGATGATTTCCCTTGAGCTGGACTTCAATGCATGAAGAGAGATGAATGCTCAATAGAGGGAAATGAGGGAGCTTGAGAGTGGCTTAAAGATCTCTTGAGATTTTCAATAGAATCAAGAGTAATCAAGAATCAATCAAGAAGTTTAAGCAAAGGCAGCACACTCATATATATAGGAATCCTATATCAAGCCCAAAAACCCAAAGAAACATCCAAATAAACAAATCTGTAACGGCTAGAAACTGGGTGAAAACGACAGGAACAGTCGGCTGATGATCATAAGACAGTCGACTGATCAACGGCTAGAAAATATCCAACGGCTATAATCTGATCCAGGACAGTCGACTGAAGAAGACAATACAGTCAACTGACAAACAGGACATGCGCCTGTTAATCCTTCAGCAGACGACTGCTGCAGGGGATGGATCGAAACAGAGAGCTGCACTCTTTCTCCAATTCTTCGCACAGGCGACTGATGTTAATATTACAGTCGACTGTCAAATAGTCAGGCGACTGCATATTCTACATCAGTCGACTACTGTATAATATGGAGAGAAGATAGAGAGATGCAGTGATTGCACTTACGCTATACAGGCGACTGTTGGCCAATTTCCAGGTGACTGTAAGTATACAGGCGACTGTAAACTGATCGTCAGACGACTGTGCGTAAAGCTCAAGTTTGAGTCAATTGAAATGTTGACTTGAGCTGTGCAAATCAGGTAACTGTAGAAGGATCTACAGGCGACTGGAAATCACCCAGTCGACTGTGTTTCCCTCATCAGGCGACTGATGGAAAGCCAGAGACTCCAAATGAATCTTTGGACAGAGTGAACCTATTGGGTTGGATTCTATGATAATCCTAAGGTTCACTAAGATGGTTAAATGCATGTGCATGAATGAGCAAACCATCTAGCAAGGCATTATAATAACCTAGACTCAAAAGAGAGAGAAAGCAATAAAGTAAATTACATGGATTACAATGCTTCTCAAAGAGTCTAAGTCTTCAATCTTGATGCCTTGAGTGCTCTCCACCATCTCCAAGCTTTGGCACTCCTTGAGTCCAAACTTTGGACCTTCTTCACATGATGTCCATCATTACACCAAGTGATTAGTCTCCAAGAAAGATATCCTTGAAATAAACTGAGAGACTAAAATATGAGATTCATTAGCAACAACATAATGTTATGATCATCATCAAAATAAGATTGGTATGAAACACCAATACTCAACAAAACGATTCTCTGCCAAAGGTTTTGTGAATATGTTCGCTAACCGAGAAACTGTTGGAATAAACTCCATGGACATATCCTTTTTAGCAGGATGACCTCTAATAAAGTGGTGTCTAATGTCTATAAGCTTAGTACGAGAATGATGAACATGGTAGTTTGAAAGGTCTATGGCACTCATGCTATAACAACTAAGAGGAACTCTATCTCAGAAACAAAATCTCCATGAATACATAAAGTACAAAGGTTTCTAAAATAAGAGCGAGTGCGTATACCTGTTGTGGGCTCATCAATGATCAAATCAGGCGGGTGATTAGGGTCATACCTAAGCTCTCCTCTGTCCAATGCCTCATCTTGAGTCTCTTGTGTGTCAACTTCTACTTGTCCTTCCTTTGGGTTTTCATTGTTCCTTGAATTACTTTCATGCTCTATGTCTTCATCATCATCTCTTTTCGTGCAATCCAAAGAAGCTTTTTCAGTTTCATTAAACTTAACATGAATAGACTCAGTAAAAGTCAAAGAGCGTTTATTATAAACCCTATAATCTTTGTTCTTTGACGAATATCCCACAAACACCCTTTCATTTGATTTGGATTCAAATGTACCTATTTAATCTCTAGTGTTTAACATGTAGCATATGCATCCAAATACTCTAAAATATGAAATATTTTGAGTGTTGCCATGCCAAAGTTCTTAAGAAGTTTTGCTCATCATTGGTCTAATCATGATTCTATTACTTACATATCAAGCGGCATTTACTGCCTCGACCCAAAAAGACATAGACAATGCATACTCATTTAACATACTTCTAGCCATCTCTTTCAATGTACGATTCTTTCTCGCGACTGCCCAATTTTGTTGAGGTGTTCTAGGAGAAGAGAATTCGTGTAAAATGCCTTTTTCAAAACAAAAGTTTTCAAAAATAGAGTTTTCAAATTTGCCTCCATGGCCACTTCTAATTTGTGTAATAGAAAGATTTTTCCCATTTGAAATTTGATTGCACAATTTTGGAAGTTTTCAAAAGAATTTGACTTTTTTTGGTTAGAATGTAAACCCATGTAAATCTAAAGTAGTCATCAACAAAGACTAAGCAAAATTTCTTACCACCTAGGCTAGCAGTATTAGTGGGTCCAAACAAATTCATGTGTACCAATTCCAAAATACATGAAGTAGCAACCTCTTTACTGCCAGTTGTTAGTGCACATGTACGAACCCAATTTGGGTATCCGTATACTCAGCCCGTTTAGCATCTGTGACCCATTACCCCCCGCGCTCCAAGCGGGCTACAACCGAGTCGGGCGAACGGGTCATTCGACCATTGGGCTAGCACCGACGTTCCAGGGTGAGTTAATAGGGCCGAGTAAATGGGCAGCCGTTAACCCAAATCCTGGAGGAGATCGTGCCCCAAGGAATCAGGGACAGTTACATATCATCTAAGAGGAGCTACCTATAAAGATGCCGAAAAACGAAGGTAAGGGGGTTCCATCATCAAGGTGTGAGATCTATCTTCTTACTTTTACCATTCTATATTCGAGCATGCATCGTTAGTCTAGAGGCGAACCTCTGTGGGTCGATCTTAGCTACACTAAGCTCCCTCTCTTCCTTAAGTTTCCCACTAACTTAAGCATCGGAGGGGATTTGGATCGGAACCCAGATCCGACCCCCCTAACGACTACCTGTGGTGCAGATCGACCATCGCCATCAAACGCCCAAGGTCGACATCGAGCTCTTTAACCTTGAACGATCGACATGACGGTTGCTCTTAGGTCGATCGAAGGTAGTACCACCATCAGCTACCATTATCCAACCCTGGTTCTTCCAACCAAGGGTCCCACTCCAAAGGCTGACAAATCTCCAGCTCAGCGCTTCGAGTCTCTGTCAGCTTGACAACTGTCCCGGTCAATTTTGGCCTTAACAGTTTGGTGTCGTCTGTGGGAAACAACGAGTCGATATCCCGATCGACAAACCGCTCGACCTTGTCGACTTGCCCAACCACATCCTCCGAGGTTGTCGCAAGACCTCCCAGCGTCGGGATGATCAATATGATAACAGGAGGTCCCCCGCACCCGGAGTTATCCACCTATCTACAAAGCTCCTAGGCTGGGAGGCTGATGACCGTATCCGTGGGGCGAAAATGCCCCAGAGATTCCACACCGCCGATCTCCTTCTCGGATGAAGATCTGGAAGGTGTAGAACAACCGCA
>CM061137.1:48011321-48036322 GCA_030789695.1 Scilla litardierei | reverse complement strand
CAGTCAATGTGGAGAGGGGTAAATGATTTTGGGAAAAAACTGAGGGAGGGAATGGTTCGTGCCCAATAGCGATGATCTTTAAACTCGTGTCCCTAGTCGTCTCCTCCTCCTGTTCATCCAAAATTGCTAGCTCGTCCTCTCTTTTGCACACACTTCCTGCCATGTCAATATTTTCATTCGTGACTTCATCGTGGCATGGCTCGCTCGATATACCTGCTGTTACGACCTAAAGATCGTAGGAGACCTAAAGATCGTAGGAGCCCGACTCCCGCCCGGATCCGCTAACATACCCCATTAACTCACCATTTCATAAAAGGGCCGCCGCCCTGAAAATCCGGGGCATCATGGAGACGGGCGCGCCTTGTGGCGTTCCCCGAACCGGCCGAGGCGAACAACCGCAGCCGGTTGAGGCGAAGAACCACGGCCGGCCGAGGCGAACAACCGCAGCCGCCCGACCCACCGGGGTAGCGCGCTTGGGGACGCTTGGGTAGCTAGGCCAGGCCTACTGACGGGCGCGGTCGGGCCGGACAACCCCCGATCGGAACGGCCCGTCCGATTCCCGCGAACCGCGGTGCCTAGAGTGACACAGCCAGACCTTTAGTTCGTCGCTAACGACAAACAGCCTAGGATAAGGACACGACTGACACATACGTCACCCGACCGCCTGACAAAGCACCCCCAGGCGGCTGACCCGTCTGACGGTTAGTGCTTTCGGCCCTGACATCCCGACAAAAGCACCCCTTGGCCGTTGCGCCGCCTGACAGAAGCAGGTCGGAAACTCCTGTTCCTGATGTCCTTGTCCGAAGCTTCCGCTGACACCCGAGCCAGCTCAGCACGCCTAGTCATCACCCGTCAGGTATAAATACCCCCTCTCCTCTTACGGAGAGGGGGTTGAAGAATTCTCTCTCATTCTATTATTCACACACGAGAGCAAAGGTCTTCCATATCTTTGTTCTCCCACCTATAGCTCGTCACGCGTGGCGGACACACCGTTGGACCGACCGGCGTGCCTAGCCCCCATTTTAAGCCCTATTACTGACTTAGGCATCGGAGGGGCTAAGGGTTGAACCCCAACCCTGCCCTTCTGACGAGTTGTTCGTGCTGCAGGAGAGCTCGCCCCTTGACCGGAGTCAGTCTCAGCCCCCTGCCGTCCAACCCTCCTCAGCTGCATCCGGCGAGATATGATCCCGTGAGCACCACCGGCAACGGATCCAACCTCTTCACCCCACTACTCACTTGTAAAACAGCCTACCTACGCCTTCTTCTCCACATAACCATCGTGCCCTTGGTTCCCCGTAATACAAATTCATTGTACGCGAGTTCCACCTCGTAACAATTGGCGCCGTCTGTGGGAACGAAGGGTCACACCCATGTTAGACTCCATGCCGATCCCGCGGAATCCTGACCACAGCAAAGATCCCGTGAATCAGGAACCGCTCTCTCTACAAATCACCCCGGCGTCCGACCCCCTTCTGGGGGTGGGCACCGAAACTGAACATACTTCAGCCCACGCCGTCCTGAAGAGCTTCGAGGCCGTTACTCAGGCCAGGGGAGGCTATCAGACGACCGGAACGGAGCCTCCGCCCGGCCCCTCAGAGCCCCAGAACGTGAGGAGGAACCTCCACCCTCAGTTCGAGGAGGAGGGGGAGAACAGGGGGCTCGCTGAGGAGATTACGGCCCAGCAAAGGCTCCTGGAAGAGGAGATGGAAGTCGCACGGCGGTGGAGGCGCCTGGGGGAGGTGGCCGCCGCGCAAAGGCGTTTGGACGAGGCGGCCGAGACCGCCCGGAGGGCCAACCAAGAAGAAGAGGCCGCCCGCCGCCAACTCCGCTTCATCGTCGCGGAGCGCGAGAGGCTAAGGAGAGAAAATAGGAGCAACCAAGAAGTCCTTGAAGAGACGGCGACGGGCCGACGGCCCGGGAACGGGCGGGACCCATTGCTGAACAGGTCCCCGCCCGGAGGAGGCGGCCCGCATCACCAGCACCACCCCTCCGATACCCTGCACGAGGAAGCCGTTTGTCGACAACTACGCTTCCTCGCCGCCGAGCGCGAGAGGCTCCTCCGAGAGAATCAGGAACGGATGGAGGCCCGAGGAGAGCTGGCCGGGAGGCGCTGGCGCTGGGAGAACCGTAGCCCACAACCCGTCGAGTCCTCGGCCCAAGGAAGGAGCCCCGCCAGACGACCGTCGGGCTACTCCCCGGGGGCGGAGGACCGTCGACGGCCGTGGCGCGACCGAAGCCGGACCCCCGAATGGCAGAGAGGGGATGCCCCGGATCGCCCTACTTATCCGGAGGAGGCCACGCCGCTCGCACGGTGGATCACGTTCGCCCCAAGGCCCAAAAGGTTCAAACCCCCTCACTTGGCCACGTACAATGGGAGGGGCGACCCCCTCACACACGTACAACAATACCGGGGGGCGATGGAGGCGCAGGATGTGGACGAGGCGTTCCTATGCCGACATTTCTCCCAAAGCCTGAGGGACACCGTGCTGGACTGGTATTTCGGCTTGCCCGTGAGATCCGTCGGGAGCTTTGGCGAGCTGTCCCACAAGTTCTGCCAAGAGTTCCGGGCCGGGCGAACGAAAAAGAAGCCCTTGGACTATCTCTGCACGATAGTCCAAGGAGAAGGAGAGACAACGGGTAGATACCTCCGCCGTTTTCAGGAGGAGAGACGGGCGGTGGTGACGCGCGGCGATGAGGTGCTTATGCTGGCCTTCAAAACGGGGTTGCGGACTCGGAGTCTCCACAAATCCCTGCTCCGAGACCCGCCAACCGACTATGAGGCGTTGGTTGCTATGACGGAGAGGCACGCGTTGGCCGAAGAGACGCTCGGTGCAAAGGCCTTATTCCCCCCGGTGAAACCGACTCAAAGCGAACCCCGATCACATCCTCGGCCGAGACAGGAAGAGGGGGACCGAGGTCGCGACCGGCTAGCCCGACCAAGGCGGGAACCGCCCGGGCCTCGCCCCCAAGATCGCCCTGGTCTGGCGCGCGAGTTTGCTCCGGCACAAGGGCTCCCTCGAGTCGCCCCAAGACAAGAGGGACCCCTGCGGGCGTATTACACGCAACTCAATGCCCCCCTGATCGAGGTGATGGCCGCGGCTACACGAGCCGGACTGCTGCCGGAGCCGCCCCGAGAAATGAAGTCGGACCCAGCCCGGAGAGATTTTAAGAAATACTGCCGATACCACCTGGACCATGGCCACGACACCGACAACTGATTCACCCTCAAAAGGGAAATCGAGCGGCTGATCCAGGCGGGCCACCTGGGGGACTTTGTCGGAGGCCGGAGACCGGACCGAGAAGATGGGAACCACCGAAGGGCACGGAGGGCAGACCCTCCGGCAAACGACGAGCGGGAAGAGCTTCACCCCCCGAAACTCGTCATGCGCATAAACACGATATGCGACGGGCGATCCTCAGGAGGGGCATCGTCGTCAAGCAAAAAGGCGTATGCGAGACAAGTGATGACGGCGGGTCTTGGAGGGGACCAGAGAGGGAGAAGGATGGCCTACCCTCCCATTACTTTCAGTGACGAGGATCTAGAGGGGATCGAGCAGCCCCACGACGACGCCATCGTCATCGAGGCCCAGATTGGGACGGCCATCGTCAGCCGCCTCCTGATCGACACAGGGAGCTCTTACGACATCCTGTTCATGTCCACAATCGAGAAGATGGGGTTAAGGCCGACGGACCTGAGACCCTGCACTGGACCCCTCGTCGGTTTCACCGGTCACTCGACCCCCATCATGGGAGTGATCACCTTGCCGATAACCCTCGGAGAAGAACCACAGGTCGTCACTCGAATGACGCTGTTCGTTGTGGTCGACATTATGTCGGCGTACAACGGGATCATAGGACGACCTTACATGTCGGCCATTGGAGCGCTCCCCAGCCTTCTCCATCAGATGGTCAAGTTCCAAACCCCCCGAGGGGTGGGGATCGTACGGGGAAGCCATAAGTTGTCTAGGAGCTGCTACGTAGGGTCGACCAAGCACAAGGGACCAGAGGTGAACCTGAAGATCGACTCCCCCAGGCGGAGTTATGACCCCCACCAGCCAGAGTTAGCTCCAGCCGATGCCACTGCCGAGGGAAACAGGATCGACCACACGCCCACCCCACCCCACCTGAGAAGGACGGGCTAATCACTCCAAGGGGCGCGGTGCGCCGGTCGTGGCATAGCCGGGAATTGTAAGTCCTGAACGAAATACCTTGTTCCCTTCTTTTTATCTTCGAATTTCGCCTTTTCTGCATGACAATTTCAGTTCAACCCTCTCAAAGACTGCGGGGCAGGACCAATCCTCGCCACCCAAACCGGAGAGGGGCACGGGCCGAGCTGCGTACTCGCTCCCCCCCAGGAAGACCTCCGGGGCAAGTTCACTGAGCTTGGCCACCCAAACCGGAGCGCCATATACGGGGTAGGCGACGGCCCAATACCCGTCCGACTATAGAGGCTGCGGGGAGGCGACGGCCCAATACCTGCCCTCTCAAAGACTCCGGGGCAGGACCAATCCTCGCCACCCAAACCGGAGAGGGGCACGGGCCGAGCTGCGTACTCGCTCCCCCCCAGGAAGACCTCCGGGGCAAGTTCACTGAGCTTGGCCACCCAAACCGGAGCGCCATATGCGGGGTAGGCGACGGCCCAATACCCGTCCGACTATAGAGGCTGCGGGGAGGCGACGGCCCAATACCCGCCCTCTCAAAGACTCTTGGGCAGGACCAATCCTCGCCACCCAAACCGGAGAGGGGCACGGGCCGAGCTGCATACTCGCTCCCCCCAGGAAGACCTCCGGGGCAAGTTCACTGAGCTTGGCCACCCAAACCGGAGCGCCATATGCGGGGTAGGCGACGGCCCAATACCCGTCCGACTATAGAGGCTGCGGGGAGGCGACGGCCCAATACCCGCCCTCTCAAAGACTCCGGGGCAGGACCAATCCTCGCCACCCAAACCGGAGAGGGGCACGGGCCGAGCTGCGTACTCGCTCCCCCCCAGGAAGACCTCCGGGGCAAGTTCACTGAGCTTGGCCACCCAAACCGGAGCGCCATATGCGGGGTAGGCGACGGCCCAATACCCGTCCGACTATAGAGGCTGCGGGGAGGCGACGGACCAATACCCGCCCTCTCAAAGACTCCGGGGCAGGACCAATCCTCGCCACCCAAACCGGAGAGGGGCACGGGCCGAGCTGCGTACTCGCTCCCCCCGGGAAGACCTCCGGGGCAAGTTCACTGAGCTTGACCACCCAAACCGGAGCGCCATATGCGGGGTAGGCGACGGCCCAATACCCGTCCGACTATAGAGGCTGCGGGGAGGCGACGGCCCAATACCCGCCCTCTCAAAGACTCCGGGGCAGGACCAATCCTCGCCACCCAAACCGGAGAGGGGCACGGGCCGAGCTGCGTACTCGCTCCCCCCGGGAAGACCTCCGGGGCAAGTTCACTGAGCTTGACCACCCAAACCGGAGCGCCATATACAGGGTAGGCGACGGCCCAATACCCGTCCGACTATAGAGGCTGCGGGGAGGCGACGGCCCAATACCCGCCCTCTCAAAGACTCCGGGGCAGGACCAATCCTCGCCACCCAAACCAGAGAGGGGCACAGGCCGAGCTGCATACTCGCTCCCCCCCCCCCGGGAAGACCTCCGGGGCAAGTTCACTGAGCTTGACCACCCAAACCGGAGCGCCATATGCGGGGTAGGCGACGGCCCAATACCCGTCCGACTATAGAGGCTGCGGGGAGGCGACGGCCCAATACCCGCACTCTCAAAGACTCCGAGGCAGGACCAATTCTCGCCACCCAAACCGGAGAGGGCACGGGGCGAGCTGCGTACTCGCTCCCCCCCAGGAAGACCTCCGGTGCAAGTTCACTGAGCTTGGCCACCCAAACCGGAGCGCCTTAGGCGGGGTTCCCGACGGACCAATACCCTCCCTCCCCCGAAAGGGCCTGTCACCCCTCTCCTCAAACCTCGGGAAACTACTCAAGGACCGCGAATCAAGGCAACCCCTACACAGAGCCATCCCTGAGGAGTAACGCCTGACCCCCATAAAGCCGACGCCCGAAATGACTTGTCCAACCCAACAGGACACTCGGGACAAACGCCACTGACAAGTGTCATGCATGCCTGAGGGGTCACATCACCCGTCACCCATCGGGAACGCCCCCCCTAAGAACGAAATTCCAAGACGGCCCCGACTCTCAATGAAGAGTAAAGAAAGGCAGAAATTCACCATTATAAATCCCCCCCAGCTTCCTTGAGGGGGGGAGAAAGGCGAGAGGAAGGATGTGCAGAAAGACTAGTCGTTTTGCCACCCTCTCTCCCTCAAAATGCGCGGAAATGCAAGCTTCACCGACCGCCAAAATAAACGATCCCCCAACAGGATATTCCCCTTACACGACGGTTGCCCAGCCTGCTGCTCCCCTCCTTCCTTTAGACAACTTACGGCAGGGGAACTGGAGCTCCGCTGGCATACCATGCCTCTCCACGGACGCCCTGCGTACGCAGGCGCGGCTGGCAGGCAACCCGATGGAGGGGACAGACCTGCCAAATCACCTCACCGGACACCCCGGCAGCCGCCCGCGTCGCCCCAACCGAGGGGAACGTGTCCCCGAGCGCCGGCCTGCCCCTACAGGCTACTCCGCTTACACCAGTAGCACCCCCCCTTCCACTCATCGGCCTTCCCCGGACCGTTTATTCCAGGAGGCCACACAAGGGGGCTACGGCCCGCGTCCCTTCGCGCCTACCACGCGGAGACTCCAGTCGAGGCGAGCAACAGGGCCCGTGGGATAGAACAACCACCAAGGACTCCCTCTCCCCCCAATTCTGGGAACGAGGGCCAAAGCCACTGCCTGGCTCCGACGCGACCATCCAACCCTACGCCGAGGGGGAACCCTCTGAATCCACTCCACGCCCCTTATCAGGGGCACGACACCAGAGAAAGGCGGATCAGCTGCGATGAGAACATCAACCTACCTAGAGCGACACCCGGTTACGCCTACGGGCCGATACAATGTTACGCCTACGGGCCGCTCCAATGCTACGCCTACGGGACGACCCTGTTTTATTAAACTATCAATAATAGCCAATGAAAAGACCAAAGACTAATCCCGTTTGACCACTAGTTATAGCTCGGGTACACCTAGACCCGAGCAACCCTCGAAAAGGGGGCCACCCCGCTGTAAAATCTCTCGGATGCGCTACGAGAAATAAAGTGAGCTAACACGATTCCCCCAACACCAGGATCAAAATAGCCGCACCAAGGCGTAACTCTAAAAAGGGAATTTATGCACACACACACACACACACACAGGCAGAAAATCGCAGAAAAATGCAGATACCGACCCCGCGAATCGTCACTTTCTTTCGTTTTTATAAAAAAAGAGAGAGAGAAAGGGGGGGAGCCTATACAAAACTACTTGGCGCTTCCGCCAGTCATGACGCCCCCTCCCCCCTGCAGATGCCAGGGGGCTAGACGGCCCCGTTCGGGGCATTTCCCCCCCGTCACCTATCGACCCTTCGTCGCCGCCCTCCAAGTCGATGACAGGGTCCGACATCCCCTCCCCGGCTCCGCCGCCTGCCGGACCAGTTCCCCCCGGCACGTCAGGCTCAGACGCCTTCGCCGGCCTCTTCCTCCTCTTCGTGGACAATGGCACCCCAGTCGAGCTCCCCGCCCCTCCTTCCGCTCGCGACCTCTTTGGGCCAACTCTCGTCGACGATCGCCCCGCCTACTCCGAGGCCCGCCGCATCATTTCCTCGAGGGACAGACTCATTGTGCCACCTGCCACAGAGAGAAAGTTCAGCGTAAGCATATCAGGCGCATGAACACCCAAATCTTTTGTACCTTCGGGCCATGTATACGTCGTTATCATCTCAGCCCGAGAGAGCGTCCGATAATCTCGGCCCTCTGCCGGTATGGCCAGTAAAATCTGGGCCGCCACCTTCTCCTCGTCCCCCAATTTCACCACCTCTCTCGCCTCGGGATTCAGCTCCGCCCAATCAGACCTTATCAGCACTTCCTCCGGCACCTCCACAAACACATACTGCTGGCGCCACAACTTAATTTTGCCAGGCAACCCCCTGATGAGCGGATGCGTCCTCTTCGCGGAGAGATAGTAGCATGACCCCAACCTCTTGACCAAGAAGAAGTGGCGAAATAAGGACAGGGATGGGTTAACCTGATTGCTTACACACAGCACTAGGAACCCCACAATGGCACTGATGGCATTAGGCATCAGGCGATACAGGGGCAGTTCCAGGAAGTTCAACACTTCCAGCACGAACGGATGAGGGGGAAAGCGCAAACCCTGCTCAAACGAAGACATGTATACTCCAACCTCCCGGTCGCCCGCAAAACACACCCTTTCTTGCGGCTCCGGTTCACGAACCGAATATGGCGGCCTGACGTACTTCGTGAAGATCTCCGCAATGGATTTCTTCAGCACCGACTTCACGTCGGCAATCTCGGTGGGCACCCTTCCCGTCTCGGCGGCGGTGCTCCCCTCCTCAACTGCCCCCGAACCCTGACCACGAAACGGAGACATCGAGGAAGACATTTAGGAAACGGGCGTCTTACCTAACGGGTTCCGACGACTCGGGCGCTCGCGCTACTTCACTGACCGCTCCCACGATGACGACTCTGTCAAGGGTACTGAAATCTCCTCCGAGCCCTAGCTGCTTGTCAAAAATTTTTGCCCGATGATCAGCCCATTTTCCCTCCCCCCGCGATAACTCTTTAAAGCGCATGCGCAAAACATCACGACCGTCAAGCCCACGACACGCGTCACCAATCCGGGGCCTGTCCATCACCGACCCACGTGTTCTGACGCTTCGCGTACGGGCAAAACCGTCAACTCCGCCACGCGTCATAACTACAGTGGTCGGGCCGCCTCGGTTCCCGTCTGCCGTCTATTCGCCAGGATGACGTCTAGTCAGACGACCGCCATCAATTCCCGCCCAAATCCCTGCGAAATGATTACCCTCATTTGAAATTACCCCATGAGCAGCGCTAGCTCCAAGACTCGGTCCAGCCTCCGTCAGGCCGGCCAAAACATGAAGTCAGCGCTAGCTCCAAGACTCGGTCCGGCCTCCGTCAGGCCGGCCAAAACATGAACTCAGCGCTAGATCCTAGATTAGGTCCGGTCGCCGTCAGGCCGGCCAAAACATGAAGTCAGCGTTGGATCCAACATTTGGTCTGACCACTGTCAGTACGGCCAAAGCAGGAGCTTCCCTCGTACCGATGACTTTTCCGCTCTCCTTCGGCCCGGCCGGAACAGGGACCCGCCGCCCATCTCAGAGGAATCTCAATTCCAACACTTGGCAAGGGCTTCCGAGCAAACCGACGGAGACCGTGACTCATCTCAACTCCCCTCTCACGGATACCCCGGCAGAGCGAAGTTGGGGGCAATTACGTCCCTCACAAATCGGACGTTCTACGAGCAAACCATGTACGAATACAGTTTGGCACAAAACAATCATAATGTATTTACTCAAGCTGCTAACCCGTACATTGGACATTTGACTTTCCACTCACTACAACAACACATCGTTCATAACCCTCTCACAAGAAGATACGGCTCTCCCCAAACCCACGTTTCTAGCGGCGCCGCCTCTCAACCGACCGATCCCTCACATCCTTAACCACTTGCCGAATCGCCGCCTCCTTAGCCTCTTGTAGCATCGGCACAACATGCTCGTCATGATAACGGCGGATAGCGGCTTCGATCAGTTTGCCCTCAGCGTCCCGCTTATCCTCCAGTCGCCGCACCGCTAGACCCTTCTCCCTCTTCTCGGTCTCCAGGGCGGCCTTTAGGTCTTCAATCCGCCGCCTCTGTAACCCGATCACAGACTCCTTGCTAACAACTTCCGAGGTATGCTTCGCCCGGATATCATCCCTCTCTCGTGTTACTTCTTGGAGCTGCTTCTCGACCACTGCTTTGGACGAATCGAAATACGCAGCCCGCCCTTTCTCCACCCCGTAGGCCGCCCTAACCCTCTCTAGCTCCGCCTCCGTGTCCCTCAGCTTCGCCTTGACCTCGCCCAGGTTCGCCTTCGCTGCGTCCAGAGACGCCTTGGTGGCGACCGCGGAGGTACGGCCCCGCAGGGCTAACACGTTCGCGATCATCTACATAAATCTCGAATCAGCGAAACACGAATAAATATAGCTTGTGGGCAAAGAAAGATAGCCGGCTTACCTGCACAACGTGCCATATAGCCGAGCCACCCAACCGTTCCGCCCCCACACGAGTCAAAGACTCACGATCGCGCGGTAACACGCAATACTCCGCGAGACGCGCCGCCACTCCCGCATCCTCGAACACCGACTCATTGCCGCCGACTCGAAAAGGAAACTTGTGGAGACGATCCTCTGGGTACGCCTCGACCTCTTCTCGGGTCCTCTTAAAACGAATAAGGGCGCCCTCGCAAGCGGGACTCGACGACGCCCCCATCTCCCACAAAGGAATCCCGTAGGGCCACCTTTGAACCACGGGCGCTCGGCGAGGCGCGGCCATCGCTGGTACCCGCGGAGGGACGGAGGGTCCGGCCCCCCGCACGGGCGCGTCATCATGAAGATCCTCGGTGGGCCCACCGACAGAGATACCTTGCCCGGCTGCCCCCCGTCCCAGGTGCGACCTCTCCCCACGGGGGGCCCCGCCCCCACGTTCCCGGGATCCTGCCTCGTTAGCCACCCCCTTGCCTTTCCCGCGGGGATCAGAATCCTCCGAGATCGGGGCCCCGGCCGAACCGGACACCTCCTCCGGCTCCCTCATCGCGTCTTCGCCTGCAAAAGGAAAAGAGAGACAGTCAGGGCGAGCCTAGCCCAGAGTTTACAAAACTTCATAGATACCTAGGGTCCAAAAGTCCTGGGCAAGCCGACTGCTCAACGTTAGACTCGCCCAATGACGGCACGCCTCGGGCAGCTCCCTCAAAATCTGAGCTTTGGCAATATCCTCCCCGGTCAGCTCCACCCCTTCATTTACAAAGGGATTCCGCGCCCCCCAGTTCGACATCAGCACCACGTCACTGGGCACCGTCACGAAGACGAACTCCCTCATCCAATCACCGACATGGTCAGGCACCTCGAGGATGAGTTCCCGCCCTCTCCTGGCGCAAACGCGATGATACATCCCCCACTTCCGAACCACGAAGAAATGCTGGAACAACGCCAAGGAAGGACTCAAGGAGCAAGCAAGGCACAAGACGACAAACCCCACTAACAAGCCCCAATAACGGGGCGCTAAGGCGAATATCGGCAGCTCCAGGAAATTCAACAAGTGAAACAAATACGGGTGGATCGGAAAGCGGAGCCCCAACTCAAAGGACCGGACATAGACCCCGACCTCATTATCCCCCGGTGAACTCACCGCTTCCTCCGACCCGGGAACCCGCACCTCATAGGGTTGTCGCACAAATCGCACGCGAATCTCCCTGATGTTGATCCTATCCAACCTACGTCGGGGGGACTCAAAGTCTCTCGGTACAACGGATCGCCATGACCGTCTTTCCCTGGGCCGTCGCACCCCCGGCTGCGACGCACCCCCGGCTGCGACGCCCCCTCGCCCGCCAACTCTTCCTCCCCCACCCGACTACTTCCTCGAATCTCGAATCGAGAAGCCATTGATCGGAAAGGAAGGAAATTAATTGTTGTTACCTGTTGAGCCCTTGAACATGGGAGGCGATCGGAAGAAGATGGCCGGCAACGGAAGTGACAGATTAGCCAGCAAGCTCCAAACAAAAAAATCGAGCGCCGGAGGAGAATCGGAGAAAGACAAAAACTCCCGCCGACCGCCTCCCCAGACCCTTTTAGCGGTAAAGGTGGCCCCAGGGCCATCTCGGCCGTCAAACTTTCGCCACGTGGCGCCCATCGAGACGCCCCCGACGCCTCGACTGGCGGAAAGGTCACCTCATCCACGTGTCGCAAAATCAATCACGGAGACGCTTCGATTTCCTCTGCCCCCCCTTTCAAATCATAATAATGACCACTAAGGCGGGAGTTCCAAAGCCGCCGCCATCACTACCCGGTGGGTCCCAAGGCCCATATCGATGGTCCGGAGTGTTGGATATGGTTCGCCCTCCGAGCCGAGCCCGGCTACCACCTCAGACTCGAAGGCCGGGGGCAATTGTTACGACCTAAAGATCGTAGGAGACCTAAAGATCGTAGGAGCCCGACTCCCGCCCGGATCCGCTAACATACCCCATTAACTCACCATTTCACAAAAGGGCCGCCGCCCCGAAAATCCGGGGCATCATGGAGACGGGCGCGCCTTGCGGCGCTCCCCGAACCGGCCGAGGCGAACAACCGCAGCCGGCCGGGGCGAACAACCGCAGCCGGCCGAGGCGAACAACCGCGGCCGGCCGAGGCGAACAACCGCAGCCGCCCGACCCACCGGGGTAGCGCGCTTGGGGACGCTTGGGTAGCTAGGCCAGGCCTACTGACGGGCGCGGCCGGGGCGGACAACCCCCGATCGGAACGGCCCGTCCGATTCCCGCGAACCGCGGCGCCTAGAGTGACACAGCCAGACCTTTAGTTCGTCGCTAACGACAAACAGCCTAGGATAAGGACACGACTGACACATACGTCACCCGACCGCCTGACAAAGCACCCCCAGGCGGCTGACCCGTCCGACGGTTAGTGCTTTCGGCCCTGACATCCCGACAAAAGCACCCCTTGGCCGTTGCGCCGCCTGACAGAAGCAGGTCGGAAACTCCTGTTCCCGATGTCCTTGTCCGAAGCTTCCGCTGACACCCGAGCCAGCTCAGCACGCCTAGTCATCACCCGTCAGGTATAAATACCTCCTCTCCTCTTACGGAGAGGGGGTTGAAGAATTCTCTCTCATTCTATTATTCACACACGAGAGCAAAGGTCTTCCATATCTTTGTTCTCCCACCTATAGCTCGTCACGCGTGGCGGACACACCGTTGGACCGACCGGCGTGCCTAGCCCCCATTTTAAGCCCTATTACTGACTTAGGCATCGAAGGGGCTAAGGGTTGAACCCCAACCCTGCCCTTCTGACGAGTTGTTCGTGCTGTAGGAGAGCTCGCCCCTTGACCGGAGTCAGTCTCAGCCCCATGCCGTCCAACCCTCCTCAGCTGCATCCGGCGAGATACGATCCCGTGAGCACCACCGGCAACGGATCCAACCTCTTCACCCCACTACTCACTTGTAAAACAGCCTACCTACGCCTTCTTCTCCACATAACCATCGTGCCCTTGGTTCCCTGATCGCTCCGGGACGTACACCCAAAGAACGGTTGTAGTTTTACCGCAAGCGCACGGTATAGCGGCGAGCGGGTATCGAACACAGGGAGGACGAATGACCGTGCTTGCTCCTAATCAACCTGGCTATTTAAGAATAGAGAGAATTGCCTTGGGCGATCCTGTCACAATCGTCAGACAAATGTGCGAAATATCAAATCAAATAAGAACGTCTAGGGAATGGGGAATCCCCGCTACTCACCGTATTTCATAAATGTGGTTCGTCGGTATCAAAATTGCTAGAATGAGAATTTGGATGAACTAGTTGCAACTAAATGTGGAACCAAGCTCACGCTCTCGCGCTGTTGCCGGTCTATAGCTATCCTAGGGTCGGGTCCAATCTCTTGCAAACCCTAGCCTAGAAAAGCTAGCATTAGGATCAACATCATCGTCCAATTGCGCACCGAGCCCAATCTCTTGCAAACTCGGTCCACAATCTAAATTAGGATAGTTCCTACCCGTCCAATCTCTTGCAAACGGGTATCGGCACGGAATTGCAACCGGAGATCCTAGTATCGGTCCGATCTCTTGCAAACCGATACTTCGAAAGTCCGACTCCAACCCAATTCGGATTTCTAGGGCTTCCTATCAAATTGGGATCCAATCTCTTGCAAATCCCAATTGATATGAATACCTAGCTATCCGTAGTAATTCGATCCCAATCTAATCTCTAATTATTGATTCTAGCACAATTTCTACCAATTTATCACAAATACGAAATTGGGCTTGTAGGGTTCATCCCCACGCCCCAAGACGTGGAGACTACTCACAAATCATAGCAATAGCACAAAAATAATCAATGAAATAGGCAATGGAATTCATCACAACAATGATATAAACAATAAAAATAGAGTTTTTGGGGAAGAGAGATGCAAACCAATGTAGTTCTTCAATTAATCCAATAAAAATCCAAGTTTTTCCTCTTCTCCAATCACAAATAATAAAGCTAAAAAGTGATCTCAAAAAGCTGCAAAAATCTAAGAGATGGCTCCCCTAAAACTAGGGTAAAAACAGGGCTTAAATAGCCCCAAAAATCGTCAAAAAATCCTAACCAAAACGCCCCTGCACAACCTGTTTTCCGCAAATTTCGCTACAGGCAGCGCATCGCACTCGGCCGAGTAACAAAAGTCGCTCGGCCGAGTGAAAACCCTGTCATTTTCCAGTAAGTCGGGGGCTTCAAGAGTCTTCAGTTCAGAGGCGGCTCGGCCGAGTGAGTTGTCGTCACTTGGCCGATGGCTTCACTGCACTCGGGCGGACGTGGTTTGCCACTCGGCCGAGTGGGTCTTCTGAAGCTCAGGTGGCCGAAAAACAGAAACTTCGATATTTTGGAGGGGCTTCGTCTGGGCGCCACTCGGGCGGACGTGGTATCGTCACTCGGCCGATGTGGACTCAGGCGCTCGGCCAAGTACACATGGAAATCGTGTCTGAACGGGTCGGCCGAGCAGTGTCTCGCTGGTCGGCCGAGTGGCTCCTCCACTCGGCCGAGTGGGACACAAAAGATGCCCAATCTGATTGTTTTGGCCTCCTCGTCACTCCTGCGACGTCCATTCTTCTTCCGCTCCTCTCCAACAGCGAAATATCCCTCGGGGAGGTCGTCGGTGGCCGTCTAGAGTAAGCGCATCTCGAGATCACTCCAAATCGCGCCAAATCACCTGAAATGCGACAAAAACAACAAATCGTGAAAAGCATCGCAATATCGTCGATATATCGTGAAAAACATGATTTGGGCGATCTAAATGGCATGCAAATACACGGAAAAAAGGTGTAAAATATGGAGTGATCAAAATCCCCCAAGCTTGCCTCTTACTCGTCCTCGAGGAAGATAAGTAAAAGGCGAACCCGGTGGATTCGGAAAACAAAAACGGCGAAAAAACGAAAAAAATGAAAAACGAAGAAGAATGAAAACCAAATGAAAATAAAGACGAAAGAAAGAAGCGAAGAGGTAGGGTGCTAGATCATTTTCTCAGGACGTGGGTTTCACTTACTCTTATAGCATGCACCGAGTGAGAAATACATGTCAAAGAATCTTATTTTGATATCATAGTATAATAGTGCAAATAGAAATAGAAAACCCACGAACAATGATATAATCATGAAGAACGGAATGATTTTAAAATTAACATTGCCTGAATCATTTAAAGCGGTATACAAATCACAGATCACACACTTTTCAATTGAACGCTTTCTATCTGGAGTATAAGAGTATCACACTATAGAATAGAGAGAATAGAAAAGTTTGGATTTCATGAAATGAACGCTAGGCTTAGATTTCTGGATTTCGTGAAGCTAGAAACAATCTCACCGAGTATAGAATATTACTTAGCCTAGGTTGTCGTGCAATGTCAAGTAGTCACTCTCTCACACATCAATGGGTCCCCTCCCCCAAGCTCATCTATAAGCGTGGTGGCATAAAAAATATTTACATCCCCATTTTTATAAACATATAGCTCCAAAAGTGATAGAAAGAAAGAAAGAAGAAAGAAAGTGAGATGGGATCTCTTATTGAGGATTTTTCCTCTTTTTTTTTTCTTTTTTTTCTTTTTTTTCCTTTTGATATAGCATATATACAATGATCCCAACTCAAAGAGAGATAATGATATACAAGAATGTTTTTCTCTCTTTTATTATATATATATATATATATATTTTAGAAGAAGGGATTTGGAGCTAGGAATTAATAGCGGGGGAAATGCCATAAAATAGAATCACTAAGGGGAGATTCACCAATGATTTTTAAAAGTAGAGAAATAATGTTCAAGATTTGTGGAGAAAGAAATATATATATAACTCTCGGTTCACTCTATAAGACATGCACGACAACTTCAGCAGGGTAATCTAATCTACTCAGTTTTGATCACAAAAAAGCTAACTAATCCAGATATATCATAGCTAACATCATTCAATCATCCCGAAGTGAAGTGTACAATTCATGCATATAGAAGTGATATAGGAAAAGAAATCAGTACTCCAGATATAGGCATTCAATGCGTGAATCTTGGTGTGTTTTCTGTGATAGCATACATATGAATATTCAGGCTCAGCTAATAATAAAACTTCATCCATTTTCATGTGGAAAAAGTGTGGGTTACTACTCTAGATGCAAAGCAAGTCATAGCATATGATATCAGAAATAAAATCTAAGACATGACAAATATAGCATGCATATAGAATAAGCTAACTCCACGTAGACATCATCACAGAAAATTCATCTCTAGCATGAGATGAAAAAGGAAAGAAATAAAGATAAGAAAAATAAAACTATGCAATGCGGCACACAGAGAAATAAGAAAAACGTGATGCATGGCAAAATAAAAGAAAAATAAAGAAAAATGAGTGCAAAAGTGAAAAAAAAACGGTGTGAAAAACTAAAAATAAAGGTGGCAAATCGAAAAAGAACGTGAGAACTCACTCCCCCAAGCTAAACCGCACAGTGTCCTCAATGTGCAAAGTGTGGCACACAGAGAGACAAGTAATGAGAGGGGCAAGTGAGGATGCATGCATGATGGAAAGAAAAAGATAATAAAACGAAAAATAAAGAAATGAAAATATGATGCGAATATGATGCATGCACAGATATGAGTGATACGAGTATAAATGGGTCACCAAAAGCTCTCCCTCTCTCCCAAAAAAGATATATAAAGATACGGCAAAATGAGAATCCCAAAATAAGTGAGGGGAGGGGGGGGTGGGCAAAAAGGCATCAGGACCCAGCAGAAACGGGCAGCACAACGGCAAAAGGAATCGATGGCATCAAGGGTGCCTAGGAAGGTGGTGCTGCGCCGTCTCCGTCCTGAGGCGGAGGTGGTGGTGGTGGTGGTGTAGGCTGCTGAGCTGGGGTGGGCGTGGAAGTGGAAGCAGGTCTAGTGTGTGTGGAAGTGTGTGTGGGAACCTGCTGGGTGGGTGGGGGTACGCGCGGAAGACGCTCTAAGATCTGTGTCAGGCAGTAGTGGATCTGAGGGATCAGGTCAAAGCGTCCAGCCATCGTAGAGACGGTGGAGGACAGGGTCCTAAGGTCACCTCTAAGACCACTCACCGCCAACTCAAGAGCACGTATGCTCTGCAGTACAGTGTCGGGCGGGGGTGGTGCAGAGGGACGCACCGGTCTAGGCTGCGCAGGGCGGGGCTGGCGTACGTGAGTGGAGTATGTAACGGGCTCAGCAGGGAAGGGGACAAAAGGTGCCGCGCCAGCAAATGTGGGCCTGGCCTCAGTGTGAGGCTGGGACACCGGCTGGTGAGAAGTAGAGGCAGCGGCAGCAAAGGAAGCGTGCAAAAGTGGCAACGAGGTGGCAAGAGAGGTCAGTGGCCCAGAAGTGTGGACAGACGCCACGACGCTCTCGGAGAATACGGCGGCTGTGGAGACAGAGGACTCTACCGCTGGGGCGGAACTGTGTGGACCAAAAGGCGCAATCCCAGCGGAGATCATGCTAGCCATGGTCTCCACGACCGCGGCAAAC
Organism: Scilla litardierei; assembly: GCA_030789695.1. Taxonomy (NCBI): domain Eukaryota; kingdom Viridiplantae; phylum Streptophyta; class Magnoliopsida; order Asparagales; family Asparagaceae; genus Scilla; species Scilla litardierei. The sequence continues at coordinate 48,018,622 of CM061137.1, read as the reverse complement.
GAGGGCGCTCCACTCTCGACAAAGGTCGGCGGGCGCTCGGGGAGTGCGGAGCAAAGAGGCTCCACGGACAGAGGGCCAGAGGTGGCAGCGGGAGTGGTGGGGACAGCCTCGGAAGTGGTGACAGTGGTGGAAGTGGGCTCAGCAAAAGTACTCTCGACACTGACAGAGGTGGGGACAGAAGTGTCAGGAGCAGCGGAAACGTCAGGAACAGGCTGAGGGGCCACAGGGTCGACGGGGTCGGCAGCAGGCTCGGCAGGGTGTGCAGCAGGGTCTGCGGGAGCATCCTGGGCAGCGTGGGCAGCGTGGGCCTGCTCGGCCTCCTCGGCCTCGAGCACGTACGCAGCGGGGATGAGGACATCCATCGTTGGGAGCCAGTCAACGTGGGCCGGTGCAATCTGGGTCTGAGCTGGGCTCGGGAGAATCATGTAGTCGGCACCGAAAGGGCCGTGCAACCAGACCCAGTGACGCTCACCATGCGGACGCAGCATCTTCATCCGGGCCATAACGTCTATCGACAAGGAAGTGGGGCCCGGAACGCGTCGCAGGTCGTCAGGTAAGTCCTCGCCGGTCATCATGGTAAGCAGGGTGATCAGACCGCCGTAGCAAATCGGTGAGCGAGCGCCCACCGACACAATGATACGGTCTAAAAACCAAGCCGCAATGTCGATCACGACGGCGGGGACAAGCTCGTGTCCATCCCTAGATAGAGCTCTGGGACGTGTCATCGCATAGAGCATGTAGAGCTCTGGCGTAGACATCGTGCCCGGCTCATATCTGGCCAAAAAGGTGGTCGCCATAAGGCGCTGGGCAATACGTAGGCAGGGGTGGACAATGGCCGAGGCCTTGGCCCTACTAGGGTCAAAGGCGGCGTGGTGGCCTGTGATACGTGCCCAGAAGGCACCGGCGTCGAAAGAGGGTGGAGGGATATGTGTGGGGCCGTAACCGCGATCGGCTCCGGGGACGGCGGGCCATGAGAAGAACGCTCTCATCATATCGAGAGTGACCTGGCACTCTCGATCCATGAACCTGAATGAGCATCCCTCATCGGTCCGGGCAATCGAACTCAAAACCTCAAGTGTCGGGCGGGTGAACGTGTCCGCCGACACCTGAAGGAAGTCGTGCCAACCCACGTTGTCGTACAACGTGAGTATCCCCTCTAGTACCCCCAGGCGTCCAAGGTCAGCGAGGTGTGCAAACCTGGAGGGTACGATCGAGCGCTGGGAGATACGGTCGAAGACGGCGCGGTGTGCGTCGTCTCGGAACGTGATCCCGAGCGGCCCGACCAGTGGAGCCGGTGGTGGTGGCTATGCAGCGGCGGGGAGTGGCTGTGCGGGCTGTGCGGGCTTTGGGTGCACTGCAGGCTGTGCGGGGTGTGCGGGGCCTGCAGGCTGTGCTGGGTGTGCGGGGTGTGTGGGGGATGGTGGAGGAGAGTCCTCCAACTCATGGGAGGGGCCGGCATCATCCGACCGCTTCCGCTTGGCGGAAGCTCTCTTCGACCGCGGCCGTGTCCGGGGCGGCATATCGGCCCCGAGCGCGCGCCGAAAAAACGTGAAAAGTGTGGCGTGTGCAAAAAGAATGGAAAGAGTATACCCAAACACGCCGCGAGTGCTAAGCAGTGGAAGCGTGCGAAGTCCGCGCCTCCACGTAGTCCTGAGCAGCCCGTAGAAGCTCCCCTGGCCTCCCCTAAGCTCCAAAAAGCAACCTGCGCATGGAAAAGAGATATCAGCGAGTAATAATCAAAATGTATGGAGCAATAGGGGTATAACAGATAGATATGGGAATTGATTCGGGTTAGGGGTTCGATTAATACACGGATCCTCGAAAACTACGCAAAAAGAGGAGAAAACGGGCAAATCAAGCTATACCGGAGGTGATCGGAGACAAGGCCGCCGGCGGCGACTCGGGCGGGGTGCGGCGACGGTCGGCCGGCGGTGGCTGGCCGAGCGGCGGCGCGCGCGGGCTTGGTCGGGCGAGTGGGGGCTGGGTGAAGCGATGGTCGGGCGATGGGAGCTGAGGGGGCGCGGGCGGATTTGGGAATTGCTATTTCGAAATCTGCGCCCCCCTCGCTACTTATATATAAAAGAGTTACGACTCGGCCGAGTGACATGCTCACTCGGCCGAGCGAGGCAAATAAAACTTTTCTCCCCGATATCGCTTCGGCCGAGTGGCTTTGCCAGCCTCGGCCGAGTGACGTAAGTCCATTCGGCCGAGTGACTCAAGCTACTCGGCAAGACTCGCCCTAGGAGGGTATCCGTTTCACTCGGCCGAGTGATAATGTATACTCGGCCGAGTAGCAGTTATATCGAAATCAAGAAAATAAACAGAGAGTTGGGTACAGCAGACTTCCCTCGTTCGTGAGCGGCTCGGCCGGACGAACTTGTGTACTCGGCCGAGTGACTAGTATACTCGGCCGAGTGAGCCTTGTGTTCTGCTGTTTGTCTTCGTTTGGGTTCTAAACACCGTCTTTCTTCCTCCAGTCGATTTCATGCTCCTCCTAAGCGTCGAACGCCTTCTTGGGGCGCTCCTCGTCATCTCGTTCATCCTCCTCATGATGGATCTACCTATCTCCTCTCCTGTCAAGAAAAATAGGACCCGTTATCACAAAATTTTTGGTCGAATGACTCAAAACACTAAAAATCTCTAAAACGAAAATAAAGAAAAAGTAAAAATAAAGCAAAAACTGTCGGGTTGCCTCCCGACAAGCGCTCGTTTTAGGTCGTGAGCTCGACCCCCTATAATTTTCAATCAATGCGGGATGTTTGGTGCATATGAGATGCACCCGTCAAACTTCCCGGGGAGCGTGCTTGGATTTGGACGTGGCGGCGTAGCGTTCTCCCTCAGAGGTCTCTTGTCTCGAATAGTGTTGGGGGGAGGCTCTCCCAAGCTAGCATTTGCCCCGGTCAACGGCTTAACCGGCGATGCCGATTTCCGGACCGACGGAGCTTTCTTTGGAGACTTTAATTTCGAGCGCTTGCAGAGCTCTCGAATCCTTGCGACATCAGCGTCGCCTTCATCTTCATCAGCGGAGAATTCGGGGGAATCACCTTTATTCTCTTCATCGCGGCCTAAATCCGGGCCTTCTTCAAATTCTTCATCAAAAAGGGCGCCAATTGAGTGAGGAATCGCCTCCTCTATCACCTCATCGAGGAGGTCCATGTAATCAAGCTCCTCGTGGTAAGGCATGTGCTTCATTGCCTTAGGAATGTGGAGCTCCACCTCGATGTTTCCGACGTTTAAGGTTAAGGTACCTTCGCGCACGTCGACGATGACTCCGGCGGTGGCGAGGAATGGGCGTCCAAGTATCAATGAGGTGTCTCCCTCCTCCTTAACGTCCATGATGACGAAGTCACATGGCAAGCATATTCCACCCGGGACTTGAAGTGGGATGTCTTCGGCAATCCCCACCGGCCTTGTTATCCGGCCATCGGCTAATTGAATGCGCATGTCGGTGGGTTTCAACTTTGTCCCGGTGTTAAGCTTTAAGAACATGGAGAGGGGCATGAGACTCACACTAGCCCCAAGATCGACCAACGCCTTTTGAAGAGGCACGCCACCCAAAGTGCAAGGAATCCGAAAACTCCCCGGATCTTTAAATTTTGCCGGCTCCTTCTCTCTCTTGGTGAACCAAGAGCCCTCCTCGGCTAGCATGATCTTCTCCTTCCTCTTCCTCCCCAAAATCAAGTCCTTCAAGAATTTAGCATACGTGGGGATCTCCACGATGGCGTCGAGGAAGGGAATATTGAGGCTAACTCCTCTTAGATACTCGAGGAATTTCGCTAGCCTTTTCTCCATTTTCGCTTTCGCTAGTCTTTGGGGGAATGGGACCGGTGGCATGAAGCGCCTCTCCTCAATTAATCGCTCCGCCCTAGATTTCTCCTTGTCTTGTGGCTCCTTCTCCTTTTCAATCTCAACTACCGGCTCAACCGGCTCCAAGCTTTCCTCCATGGCCTCCTCGGTAGGAATCATAGCGGGGGTGGTGTCCTTCCCGCCTCTAGTAGTAACGGCAACTACGGCATTGATGTGGCCCGTGTTGCCCCGTGGGTTTTGCTCCGGTTGCGCCGGCAATCTTTGAGTGTTCCGATTGAGCAACGCCAATTGCTCCGATATTTGAGCCACTACGGTATTAAGAGATTCTTGCCCCGCCTTCAAAGTAGCATTCACCTTATTTTGCTCGACCATGAACGCCTCCACTCTAGTTTCGAAGTCGGATCGTTGTGGAGCTTGTGGAGGGTTTTGATTTTGATTCCTCCACCCTTGGTTGAATCCGGGAGGCCTATATGGTGGAACTTGTTGCTTCGGTTGAAAGTTTTGTTGAGTAGGCCCCCTCGGTGGATAGTTTTGTTGTTGGGGTGGTGGTGGTCGAGCTTGTTGTGGCGGTGGTTGTGGCGGGTTCAAGGCTCCTTCATTGTTGGCGTAGGAGAATCCCGGATGATTTCTTGCGGCCGGATTGGACCAATACCCTTGGTTCCCCGCAATATATTGTACTTGCTCCAAGGATCCTTCTCCTTGCTCTCCTCCCGAGTACATGACTTGAGATTGGTCTTGCCAATCACACATTTGGTTGGTCGGTGCGGAGGTGGATGGGCTTCCTTGGGGCTCCGTGATAAATTTCTCCAATCTCTCCACCACCTTGTGGAGAGAATCGAATTTGCTCGTGAGCTCCGCTACGGCCTTCGCCTCGTAGATGCTAGTTGGCTTTAAGGAGGATGTGGAGTTTCCTCGCTCATCGCCCCATTGTTGGTTATTTGAGGCCATCTCCTCAATTAGGGCCGTAGCTTCCTCGGGAGTCTTTGACAAGATTGCACCATTCGCCGCGGCATCAATAATTTGTTTGGTCCCCGGTTGGAGACCGTTGTAGAAGCTATGAACTAGCTCCCAATCCTCTATACTGTGGTGCGGGCATTGATGCTGCAAATCCTTAAAACGCTCCCATGCTTCATAGAGCGTCTCCTGTGGTCCTTGCTTGAAGGACATGAGAGCGCTCCGGATCTTCACCGTCTTGGATGGCGGATAAAATTTGTCAATAAATGCACTCGCCAGCTCGTCCCAAGTGGTGAAGACACCCTCAGCTTGCGTCCTCAACCAATAGAGTGCCTTGTCCTTTAGCGTAAAGGGGAAGAGACGCAGTCTGATAGCATCGTTGGAGACCCCCGGCATCTGGAATGTGGCGCACTTCGACAAGAATAGTTGGATGTGGTAGTGGGGGTTCTCATGTGCGTTCCCATGAAATGGGTCTTGTTGCATCAAAACCACCAATCCAGTCTTTAGCTCGAAGTTCTTGTCAGCCGCCAACCCTGGCATGGCAATGGACGAGGTGGTAGAAGAAGTCTTAGGCCGAAGCCTATCTCGAATAGAGATTATCCTTGCCATCCTTGCCGCCAATTCTTCAGGAGTTTCCGGGTTGGTCATATACCTCCCTTCCGGATCTTGTCTCTTTTCCGCTCTAAGTCTCCGCGCGGTACGTTCGATCTCGGGATCAAATAATAAGTCTTCTGGGTCCGCCGTAGATCTCGTGTTCATGCACAGGGGAAACAGAGTTTCAAAGAAATGATTAATACCGTGGAAGGGTTAGGTAAGAATAGTAAAGGAAATAATAATGGTAACAATAAAAAATAAAAATAAAAGAAAGAAGTAGCTAGGGTGAAAAAGAATCAAACGCAATCGCCTCCCCGGCAACGGCGCCAAAAACTTGATCGCTCCAGGACGTACACCCAAAGAACGGTTGTAGTTTTACCGCAAGCGCACGGTATAGCGGCGAGCGGGTATCGAACACAGGGAGGACGAATGACCGTGCTTGCTCCTAATCAACCTGGCTATTTAAGAATAGAGAGAATTGCCTTGGGCGATCCTGTCACAATCGTCAGACAAATGTGCGAAATATCAAATCAAATAAGAACGTCTAGGGAATGGGGAATCCCCGCTACTCACCGTATTTCATAAATGTGGTTCGTCGGTATCAAAATTGCTAGAATGAGAATATGGATGAACTAGTTGCAACTAAATGTGAAACCAAGCTCACGCTCTCGCGCTATTGCCGGTCTATAGCTATCCTAGGGTCGGGTCCAATCTCTTGCAAACCCTAGCCTAGGAAAGCTAGCATTAGGATCAACATCATCGTCCAATTGCGCACCGAGCCCAATCTCTTGCAAACTCGGTCCACAATCTAAATTAGGATAGTTCCTACCCGTCCAATCTCTTGCAAACGGGTATCGGCACGGAATTACAACCGGAGATCCTAGTATCGGTCCGATCTCTTGCAAACCGATACTTCGAAAGTCCGACTCCAACCCAATTCGGATTTCTAGGGCTTCCTATCAAATTGGGATCCAATCTCTTGTAAATCCCAATTGATATGAATACCTAGCTATCCGTAGTAATTCGATCCCAATCTAATCTCTAATTATTGATTCTAGCACAATTTCTACCAATTTATCACAAATACGAAATTGGGCTTGTAGGGTTCATCCCCACGCCCCAAGACGTGGAGACTACTCACAAATCATAGCAATAGCACAAAAATAATCAATGAAATAGGCAATGGAATTCATCACAATAATGATATAAACAATAAAAATAGAGTTTTTGGGGAAGAGAGATGCAAACCAATGTAGTTCTTCAATTAATCCAACAAAATCCAAGTTTTTCCTCTTCTCCAATCACAAATAATAAAGCTAAAAAGTGATCTCAAAAAGCTGCAAAAATCTAAGAGATGGCTCCCCTAAAACTAGGGTAAAAATAGGGCTTAAATAGCCCCAAAAATCGTCAAAAAATCCTGACCAAAACGCCCCTGCACAGCCTGTTTTCCGCAAATTTCGCTACAGGCAGCGCATCGCACTCGGCCGAGTAACAAAAGTCGCTCGGCCGAGTGAAAACCCTGTCATTTTCCAGTAAGTCGGGGGCTTCAAGGGTCTTCAGTTCGGAGGCGGCTCGGCCGAGTGAGTTGTCGTCACTCGGCCGATGGCTTCACTGCACTCGGGCGGACGTGGTTTGCCACTCGGCCGAGTGGGTCTTCTGAAGCTCAGGTGGCCGAAAAACAGAAACTTCGATATTTTGGAGGGGCTTCGTCTGGGCGCCACTCGGGCGGACGTGGTATCGTCACTCGGCCGATGTGGACTCAGGCGCTCGGCCGAGTACACATGGAAATCGTGTCTGAACGGGTCGGCCGAGCAGTGTCTCGCTGGTCGGCCGAGTGGCTCCTCCACTCGGCCGAGTGGGACACAAAAGATGCCCAATCTGATTGTTTTGGCCTCCTCGTCGCTCCTGCGACGTCCATTCTTCTTCCGCTCCTCTCCAACAGCGAA
>CM061137.1:47742836-48010821 GCA_030789695.1 Scilla litardierei | reverse complement strand
AGGAGCTCATGATGGGGACATCTCCGCTACATTTCTTTGTATATAGTCCAGGATTCATGCAAAGACTCGTGACTGGCTTGGGAGAAGGAGGAGATCTCACTCCTCAGCTTCATGGTCTTCCCCGGAGGAAAGAACTTTGTCAGAAAAGCGTTTGAAAGCTTATCCCAAGTGTTGAACGTATTTGGGTCCTTCCCCCTAAGCCATTGTTTGGCTTTATCCCGCAGAGAGAAGGGAAATAGCTTCATCCGAATTGCTTCAGTTGTGACTCCATTAATCCGGAATGTGTCACATTTCTCGAGGAAGGAGTCCAGATGTTCAATGGGGCTCTCCATGGGTGCCCCAGAGAATTGATCTTGCTGGATCCACGTCACTAAGGACGGCTTGAGCTCAAAACTCGCGGCCGTGATAGCCGGAGCTTGGATAGAGGACGAGGACCCGATGGAAGGCATCGAGTACTCCAACAGGGACTTATACGGTGAGGTGTTCTCCCCCATGGCTTCAGACTCTTCCCTTCTTCTCTTTTCTGTGGCCAGACGCTTCAGGGTGGCGTTAATTTCAGGATCGAGAGGAATCAAGTCGTCAAGACTCCTCAAAGACCTGCGCATCAAAAGCAACAAACACCAGTGAAGCAAAAGTGGGAAAAACAGATAAAAGATAGAAAATAAAAATAAAAACAAGAAAATAAAATGAAAAAAATGAAAAAGTAGAATGCAAAAATTTTCGTGGGATAGGGATGTGAGCTAGACTCTAGGGTTCAGAAGTTCCAAAAATGGACAAGCACGTTGCCTTCCCTGCAACGACGCCATAAAGCTTGACGTCCCCCCGGTTCTCCGTTATGGTTCATGCAATGGTTGCAATGACATGTGATTGGGGGATGACAAATTTAAATATTTATAGACCGCAAGCGTACGGTGTTGTAGTGTAGCTTGGGGGTCGAACTCAGGGAGGCGTGGTTGTGCTTGTCTATGGCAGGAACCGGTTCACCCTAGGGGTGAGCTAGCCCGAATCGGTAGGTGGAATGTCACGGAAATAGAACTAAAGATAAACAATATAAAGGGAAACCCGGGACTTCGGTTTCCAGCCTATCATGTGATTCTCGCCAATACGGCCAATGGGTAGGATAACGATCGAAACTAGGGTCTAGTGGTGAGACGTTGCCTCTAAGAGTGGTACCAGCGTCCCACGGACCCGATATTCCGGTCGGTGCCCAGGATGATACGCCGGACTACCCAGGTTCGGTCAGTGGGCATTCCCATGTCCATTAACACTGACCGACTCCGGGAGCACTAAGCCCGTAATGATAACTCCCAACATCTCGTCCTGCCGTTCCAACGCGCTAGGATTCGATGCCTACGCTAAGGGCGTGAGCTATGGCTAGGGGGTCAACCGCCAAGTTTATTCCCACTTGGCCCAACGGTCAAAGGCGGTCTTTTTCCCGCCGATGACAATGAAACACCCCGCGTAACCGACGGATCCCTGGTCCATATCGATTTCCTAATCCTATGGACGCATCAGGGAGAACCCACGAAGGGGTTTCCACCGAAATCCCAGATTTGGGATCTACTCACACATATTAGCTAAAAAGCGATCTAAATGAAAATCGACCGTTAAAAACATAATCGGGTAGTAGAAATGCGGTAGTAGTAATGCAAATAACAATGTATTAAAGTTTCAAAATGATCAGACAACTTACAAGTATCTAATAAATTCCAGCCGTCACAAAATGGGGAGAAAACAGAAAAATAACAACCCCCCCGGTTCTGAAAACCTAGGGGTCTTATATATAGAAAATGACGTCACCCATTCGGTTGAAGAATCAACCGATCGGGTGACCTGCTTTGTTCTTCGGCAGCTCACATCAGAACTTCACCCGGTCAGACGGCACGGTCGGTTGGAGGAAGAAGCTCGTCGGTTGGATCTTGGCGTCGTCGGGTGAACCGATCGGTTGAGCTCCAGGGTCGTGTCTTCGGGGAGTCAGCTACAGATGAACCAATCGGGTGAAGGTCACCCGATCGGTTGGTATTCAACTTCAAATTCCAGAGAGTTGGGTCGGGCTGAACCGGTCAACGACCCGGTCGGTTGATCCTTGATGCGCTTCAGCTGCTGTCCGGGTCGTGCACGCGTGCATCACCCGATCGGTTGGATGTGTCCAACCGATCGGGTGGGGGTTGAAAAGTGGCTATCTTGGTTATTTGACCCCCTGGATCACGCGTGACTCCTCCCGTTGCTCCGGGGACTTAAGATATCTTCGTTATATGTCCCCTACGCGGGTAAACTCCTGCAAACACACAAAAACACGAAAAAGTGAAAGAAAACGAGAAAACACAAGAAAACGGGTATGAGACGGTGGAAAATAACGGAAAAACACAAAAGAAGACATGCGTGAATATATGAAATATAAACGCACGTCAATTAGCATGGCAGTTCTATTTCTAAGCAGTAAGAAAAGATTTTAAATTAGTAGCATGGCAGTTCTATTTTAAATGGAAGCAGTAGTAGTTCTATACATGTTCGATATAGCATTTTTCAAGGTGTTCATGAGTGTGTTCAATTTAGTGACTAAGGTTCATGTTGTTAGGCAGATAGCAAGTGAATCGACCTTCTCATACCCTCGAATGTGACCTGTTTACTTCCGACTAGTGCCCGCAAATCCAACCCCACCAACGTGTACTTTCTGGACCACGAGCCAGAATCAGCGAAACCGGCCAGCATGATTTATAATACTGGAACCCGAGCTAGATTAGCCAAACCGGCCCACAAGATAGCCAAATCTTGGCATGCAACATCTATGATTAGCCAAAACAGCTAGTAATATCTATGATTTTTAAGTAGTTCAAGCAATTCATATACGTTCAGCTGTGTTTTACATTTCATATCGTTACATGGCACTATCAGTTTACTTAATGTCCACACACACGCACCCACAGGTTTTTATCTCGCAATACACAAAAGTAAACGAATGCAGTTTGATGTCACATTAGATGAAATGGTATTTAAAACATGTAGAAAGTGTACACTAGCCTGTTTGGAGCAATTTTAGGGTCCACGAGATTGTATGAAAAGCGCGAATATATCTGCGTTAACGGATTTATTAAATTAACAGATCTTAAACAATTAAAATTAAATTACTACAATATATCATGCTATAGTTATATATATATATATATATATATATATATAATATATATATATATATATATATAACTTACTATGTAATTGTATTATACTGTTACATTATTACTATTATGTATATACTACATGATATTATATGAACATAGATGTACTAAACTAACATGTTATTAACAATACATGCTATATATATACTAACATGTTACTACTATATACTAAACTAACATGTTACTAATATATACTACTGTTAATAATATGTTATTAACAGTACATACTAAACTAACATAGTTGTTCTAACATTATACATTAAGCTACTGAACTAACCTATTATTACTAACTGTATAACCATATACGTACTGTCGTAATATAATAACATATAAGTTTATTAATAACATATGATACTGTTCACATGTAGTAACACACACACACATAAAGATTTCACTCACAGTATTTAGTTCGTTCCTCTTCAATGTTTGCATGGCTTGCAGATGGAAGGCCACGACGCGGTTGGACGGCGACTGGCGGCAGGGGTCGGTGGCTCAGCAGCGACGACGATCCAGGCAGCGAGAGGGGTGGTGCAGGGCAGCAGTGTAGGACTGCTGTGACGGCAGCCGCGGGTTTTAGTTGGAATACTGAGGGGGTGTAGGGGGGAAGGAGGCGTCCGCGGTTAGGGTTGACGGGAGTTTGGTGGAGTCGAAGTCTGTAGGGAAAAGGGAGGTCGCGGTGGGCTGTGAGGTGGGGTTGTGGCCGGAGTAAAGGAGGTGGGGGCTGTTGTCGTGAGGGGATGGTCGGTGCTTGGGATTGGAGGTGGTTGCAGTTCGGTGAGGAGGTGGTGTTGTGGCCTAGGGCTGGTGGCAGGAGGCACCGAAGATGGAGGAGGGAAGGTTGCGGGGGTCACTGCGAAGGAGGGGAAGAGATCTGTTGGGTTGCTGGAGGCCGTCAGCATGTGTGTTGGTCAGCAGCACGAGGAGGAAGGAGGAGGTGGGTTACCGGTGTTCGAGAGGGGAGTTCGGAGTTTGGTGGCGAGTTTGTCGTCGACGGAGGGTGGTTGCCGCGAGGTCAGAGAGGGTCGGAGTTGGTTGCGGACTGAAGGGGCTGTCGAGAGGTGGGGGTGTTGCTGTGAGGGAGAGGGGAGGCTTGTTAGGGGATGGGCTGGTGGTGGTTTGAAGAGGATGGTTGAAATTTGGTGAGGCGTCGGAGTAGGAGGTTGAGGAGGAAGGTGGAGTCAGAGGGAGGGAATGCTGGAGGTGTTGGAGAGGGTGGTCGAGGGTTGAAGGAAGGAGCTGGGTCGGGGCTTTATGAAGAAGAAGAAAGAGAAGGAGGACGGGGAGATCGTGCGGGTGGTTGCGAGATGTGCGTGCATGGGGATGCATGTGTGGACGAGGCTGAGAACGTGGGGGAGGGGAGATTAGTTAGGATATGATTAGATTAAAAAACAGATTAGTTAAAAGTTTTGATTTAAATTTTAAATTCGAAAGATTTTAACAGTTAGAAACGTTTAGATTTTGTTAATTAAATTTGAAAGTAGTTGTATAGCAAAAAAATATATTAGATTTTACCAGTTTGCCCCTCGACTCGGTGTCGCCCAAAAATTATAAGGAAAATACCGGGACGATCGTGCCATCACGAGGATCGTGAATACGGGGTCCGATCGCACGTCTGAGCTAAGGAAAAATATTAAATAAAATCATGACGTAAAAATACACATAATTCAATACATCAAATAAATACGTATGACATCACATGGCCGTTACATTCTACCCATCTTAAGAAAAATTCTGTCCTTAAAATTTCTTAAGCTAGATAAGAATTAAGGAGGCACCTGATAGACGAAGCATGAATTGATATCATAACATCAAGAAAGCAAGAGACATATAACGGAATGAAAACTTCAGGATTGAAAGGATCTAAGATTGAAACAACTATAAGCAAAACAGCACGTAGGATATGGCAGGGCAATGATAGATGCATTTATGATATGAATCATTAAATGCGATGATAGGACAGAGTTCAAATATCATCTTCAGTCACTTGCTCATCGACCCTAATTTCCTCGACAACCATAGAGAAAGTTTGGTGCCGACTGTGTTTGGGCTTGGCTTGTTGGATAACTTAACGCTGAGGGGCCAGAGGGGGTCCATGTTGCGCTGATCCTGACGCTACAATAGTTTGGGTCACTGGATTGTTAGTGCGACGAGGGCAGTTCCTTACGATATGGTCAGGTGCTCTGCACACCAAGCACTGGTCCAACAACACACGCCAATCCATCTTGACGTGCCCCAGTCGGTTACAATGGTGACACACTATTGTAGAACTGGAGTCGACTGGAGTTACATGCCTTTTGAAGTTGGTGGTCTGGGTTGGTCGGAGATCATTCCTTGGTGGCTCTTGGGGACGCTTGCTTCCTCCAGTTAGAGGTCATATTGGAAGTCTCGCCATAACTTCATGGCTCCGTGCAGCATCCAAAACGTCCTGAAGGGTCGTGGGTTTCGCCGAGGTCATGGAGGCTTGAACTTTGGGATTCAGGCTTTGGAGAAACTGAAATGCACAATCCTATGGGTCTTCGACCATGTGGGGTGTAAAACGACTGAGCATAGAAAACTCGGCCTCATACTCGTCAACGGTCCTATCTCCTTGGACCATATTGGCGAAGCACGGCTAAAGTTCTCGTTTGGCCATCTTGGGAAAATACTTGGCATTGAACCTTTCCCGAAACATGCTCCAAGATATAGGCTTGACCAAACATCTTTCTTCCAGTTGCCACCAGCTCCTAGCATTATCAGTCAGTTGGAGCTTCGTGACATCGACCCATCGACCCATCCTGCTTGAGGGATGCGTGCAACACTCAGCTTATCCTCAGTTCCTTGGGCCCATTCTTCAGCATCCAGAGGTCCTTCTTTCCCAGAGAAGCTTTTAGGTTGCAGCTCATGAAATTGCTTAACTCCGGCTTCAGCTCGGGGGGGGGGGGGGGTGCAATCTGAGCAGGTTGCTGGCCATACTGAATCAGTTGCTGCTGGATCTCCAATATCCCCCTCATGACTACGAGGAGTTCATTCATGTTGGCACCTTTGTTAGCTCCATTCCTATTCCTGGTGTTGTGTCTCCCTGCCATGCTGCAAGAAAACCAAGGTAAACATTTGCGTACATGATTTATCTAGACAATTTGGCTAATAATGACATCCATATTGTTCCGAGTATTTCGCATAATGCCGACCTGCATGGGCCACCACTAAAACCTGTCACGCCCAGCTTCCCATTATACTTAGAAGCGAGGACGTGAGCGAGTCCGCATGTGCTTAAAGCAAAGAAGAAGTACTTTTTTTCTTCCTTCTTTGACTTAAGCACAATAAGCGTCTGTGATTACAACATTTCAGGTCCTTGCATGTAAACTCAGAACAACAAGATTATCATTTTTTTACAGAGTCAGTGTCCAGAATTACATGTACACAAATAAGGCCTAACATTTCCATTAGAAACAGTTACATCAAAAGAAATTACATTGAATGAGATTACAATGACAAATGTTAATTCTTTAGCGGTGTTGCAGAAGCACGCCATTCCTCGGCAGTGGATCTCAGCATCCGAAAACTCCTGGTCAACCTGCTCAGTCTCAAGGTATACTCATCTGTCTCAAACCTGACATATATGTCACAAGATAGAAGACAAGGAAATATACGTCAGCGAGGGCCGCTCAGCAAGATATAAAATGTTAGTAGAATTGACCCTCGACAAGGTTTTCAAAAGCAATTTTCATGGCAGTTAAAGAATTTATGGACAAAGAACAATTACATTAGCATGGAAGTTCTATTTCTAAGCAGTAAGAACAGATTTTTAATTAGTAGCATGGTAGTTATATTTTAAATGGAAGCAGTAGCAGTTCTATACATGTTCAATATAGCATTTTTCAAGATGTTCATGAGTGTGTTCAATTTAGTGACTAAGGGTCACGTCATTAGGCAGATAGCAAGTGAATCGACCTTCTCGTGCCCTCGAAGGTGACCAGTTTACTTCCTACTAGTGCCTGCAAACCCAATCCCACCCACGTGTACTTTCTGGACAACGAGCCAGAATCAGCCAAATCGGCCCGCATGATTTATAATACTGGAACACGAGCCAGTCTAGCCAAACTGGCCCACAAGATAGCCAAATCTTGGCATGCAATATCTATGATTAGCCAAACCAGCTAGCAATATCTATGTTTTTGAAGTAGTTCAAGCAATTCATATACATCCTGCAGTGTTTTGCATTTCATATCGTTACAAGGCATTATCCGTTTACTTAATGTCCCTACACACACACACCCACATGTTTTTATCTCGCAATACACAAAAGTAAACGAATGCAGTTTGATGTCACATTAGATGAAATAGTATTTAAAACATGTAGAAAGTGCACACTTGCCTGTTTGGAGCGATTTTAGGGTCTACGAGATTGTATGGAAGGTGCAAATATATCTGCGTGGATTTATTAAATTTAGAACTCTTAAACAATTAAAATTAAATTACTATAATATATCATGCTATAGGTACACATACATACATACATACAACTTACTATATAATTGTATTATACTGTTGCATTATAACTATTAGGTATATACTACATGATATTATATGAACATAGCTGTACTAACATTATATATATTAAGCTAACTAACTAATTATTATTATCTAACATAGCTGTACTAAACTAACATGTTATTAACAATACATACTATATATGTACTAACATGTTACTAATGTATACTAAACTAACATGTTACTAATATATACTACTGTTAATAATATCGCAGTACATACTAAACTAACATAGCTGTACTAAAATTATACATTAAGCTTTTGAACTAACCTATTATTACTAAATGTATAACCATATACGTACTGTCATGATATAATAACATATAAGTTTATTAATAACATATGATATTGTTCACATGTAGTAACACACACACACACACACACAGTGCAATCTTCAAATGCGAAAAAGTGGCTTTTTGCACCGTGCGAAAAGATTTTTATCTTTTTTTCGAAAAAAATTTCAAATTTTTTTTGATGTTTAATCCATACAATTATATACCCCAGGAAAAATAATGGTTGAACCCATATGGGATTAGAGCGTCCATCCACCCGTTACAAATTTAACGGTCTCAAAGCGTGCGAATTTGTTGAAATGCCTTGATTGAAGGCCAAATGATATTATTTCTTAACGATTATTTTTTGAGATAGGTATAACAACATATAATGAGGGTGGAAAAAAAGAATTTTTCAAAAAATAATTTCAAAAAAAAAGTAAAAATCATTTCGCACGGTGAGAAATGTTCTCACATGAAGATTCACACACACACACACAAACATAAAGATTTCACTCACAGTATTTAGTTCATTCCTCTTCGTTGTTTATGTGGCTTGCAGATGGAAGGCCATGACGCGGTTGGACGGTGACTGGCGGCAGGGGTCGGCAGCTCAGCAGCGACGACGGTCCAGTTGACGAGAGCGGTGGTGTAGGACTGTGGCGGTGGCAGCCGCGAGGTTTTGGTTGGAAGACTGAGGGGGTGTAGGGAGGAAGGAATTATCCGTGGTTAGGGTTGACGGGAGTTTGGTGGAGTCGGAGTCTGTAGGGAAGAGGGATGTCACGATGGGTTGTGAGGTGGTGTTGTGGACGGAGTAAAGGAGGTGGGGGGCTGCTGTCGTAAGGGGCTGGTCGGAGCTTGGGGTTGGAGGTGGTTGCTGTTCAATGAGGAGGTGGTGTTGTGGCCTGGGGCTGGTGGCAGAAGGCGCCAGAGATGGAGGAGGGAAGGCTGCGAGGGTCGCTGCGAAGGAGGGGAAGAGATTTGTGGGGTTGCTGGAGGTTGGCGGCGTGGGTGTTGGTCGGCGGCAGGAGGAGGAAGGAGGAGGTGGGTTTCCAGTGTTCGAGAGGGGAGGTCAGAGATTGGTGGCGAGTTCATCGCTGATGAAGAGTGGCTGTCGCAAGGTCAAAGAGGGTCGGAGTTGGTTGCAGACTGAGGGGGTTGTCGGGAGGTGGGGGTGTTATCGTGAGGGAGAGGGGAGGCTTGTTAGGGGAGGAGCTGGTTGTGGTTTGAAGAGGACGGTTGAAAGTTGGTGCGGCATCATAGTAAGAGGTTGAGGAGGAATGTGGAGTCGGAGGGGGGGAATGCTGGAGGTGTTGGAGAGGGTGGTCGAGGGTTGGAGGAAGGAGATGGGTCGTGGCTTTATGAAGAAGAAGCAAGAGAAGGAGGACGAGGAGATCGTGCGGGTGGTTGCGAGATGTGCGTGCATGGGGATGCATGCATGGATAAGGCTGAGAACGTGGGGGAGGGGAGATTAGTTAGGATATGATTAGATTAAAAAACAGACCAGTTAAAAGTTTTGATTTAAATTTTAAATTCAAAAGATTTTAACAGTTAGAAATGTTTAGATTTTGTTAATTAAATTTGAAAGTATTTGTATAGGAAAAATATATATTAGATTTTACCATTTTTCCCCTCGACTCGGTGTCGTCCAAAAATTATAAGAAAAACATCAGGACGATCGCGCCATCGAGAGGATCGTGAATACGGGGTCCGATCGTGCGTCTGAGCTAATGAAAAATATTAAATAAAATCATGACGTAAAAATACACATAATTCAATATATCAAAGAAATATGTACGACAGAACGTGGCCGTTACACACGAACACACATGCATGCACGCATGCACGCGTAGGAGAGCACCCACACCTCACACTCCTACTTATGATAGTTTCTAAGCACCACGCCCATGAGCACGTGCAAACACTCACATGAGACACCCCCATGGACACCCCTATGCACGTACTCAACCACATGAATATGTTCACACACCACACACACATGTATGCACATCCCCATTCTACTTATATTCCACCACATGCATATGCACATCATGCATACACACATAATATTAAACCATGTGCTAGATCTTATGCTAACTATCATGCTCACCCATATCATTATTATCCACATGCATATTATCATGCCTATGCACAAACACATGCTCCACACACAAATCCTCATGCATATGTCAGACAACATGCCTACGCACCTCATGCTTCACATAAAACTCAACCACTTGTGCATGCACCTAGTAGTCTTAAGACACCCAATACATATACTATTTGGGGTCCTAAGAATACTAGCACTCATTCTAAGGGTTTATATATGCAATCCTATATTAGAGATGGTGTAAATATGTAGATTATATTGGAAAGTCAAAGTCCACTTGGACTTGGTTTCCAAAGGGCTAACCCCCTTGGACTCAACATACTTGGGTACTATGTGCTTATGGTTTATTCTATAGGTATCCAAGAAGTGCAAAAAGAGCAATAAAAGCAAGAATTGCTCAAATTGCAAAAGAAAAGGATGGATACTCGATAGCAGGTGTTCCAAGCATATGACGAGAGATCTGAGTTTGTTATCTGAGATCATCCACATCAAGAATGGTGGAACTGTCACATTTGGGGGGCAACGACAAAGGAGCCATCATAAGCATTGGAAAAGTCGGTAACCCATCCAAACCCTAAATAGATAATGTTTATTTAATAGATGATTTAAATCACTGCCTCATTTCCATAAGTCAACTTTATGACAAAGGTTATAAGGTTAACTTTGGTGAGGGTATGTGCAACATTCTTGATAGAAGTAATACAAATATTTTGTTTTCCGGCACATGCTATATATATATATATATATATATATATATATATATATATATATATATATATATATATATATATATATATATATATATATATATATATATATATATATATATATATATATATATATATATATATATATATATATATATATATATATATATATATATATTGTCTATGCCTAATCCACAAGACCAATGTTTGGTAGCCCACATGAATGAACAATTTCTATGGCACTGACATTTTGGTCATGTGCATTTTAAATACTTGTATAAATTGTCTAAGCATAATATAGCAAGAGGGTTTCCTAAACTTTTCTTTAACAAGAAAGTTTTTGTGATTCATGCCAACATGGCAAACTCTACAAGTCTTCATTTAGGCTTAAAGATGTAGTCTCTTCTACTAGGCCTCTAGAGCTATTACATCTAGATTTATTTGGGCCTACTAGAGTTGCATCTTAAGGAAATACTTACTATGTGTTTGTTATAGTTGATGACTACTCTAGATTTACTTGGGTGATATTTTTGAATAGTAAAAATGAGGCATTTGAAAGTTTCGTTATATTTTCTAAGAAAGTTCAAAATCTTCAAGGAACCACCATTGTCACTATTCGTAGTGATCATGGAGGGGAATTAAATAATGAACTATTCTCTAAGTTTTGTGATGAGAATGAGATAACTCACAATTTCTCTTTTTCTCGTATCCAACCACAAAATGGTGTTGTGGAAAGGAAGAATAGAACCATTATTAAGTGTGCACGCACTATGCTTAGTGATAGCCGGATTGGACCTCAACCGTTTGCTCTATACTAAATAGGATTCTTGTGAGACCCCAGACAAACAAAATATGTTTTGAATTCTTTTACAATAAAATGCATCAAGTTAAATATTTCCGTATTTTTGGTGCAAAAATGTTTTATTAAAAACACACACAGTAACTCAGATAAATTTGATCCGAGATCCGATGAAGGAATATTTATTGGATATTCCACACGTAGGAAAGCCTGACGAATATACAAAAAGAAAACTTCAATGGTTAATGAATCACTTCATGTTTCATTTTATGAAGATTTTGATGCACCTATTCACAAATTGATGATAGTATAGAAATACTTGTTGATTCCATGCAAAATGTTAAGATTGATGATTCTTTTGAGACTAGCCTTACTAATGAGATTACTGAGTATTTCCTACTGATCCAGGTTTACCCAAGACATTTTTCACGGTCCCACATCATCCACATGACCACGTGATTGGAAACATTGTAGATGGTTTTAGGACAAGTTCTAGGGTGGATCACTTCACACATTGTGCCTTCGTATCAACTATTAAGCCAAAGAATATAGAAGATGCCTATGAAGATAGATCTTAGTTCATAACGATGGAAGATAAGCTTATACGATTCGAAAGGAATGACGTATGCGAACTAGTTCCTCCTCCAGAAGACCGTCAAGTCATAGGAACTAAGTGGATCTTCGAGAACAAGATGGATGAGAACGAAGTTGTCACACAGAACAATGTGTGGTTAGTTGATCAAGGCTACCGGCAAGAGGAAGGTATCGATTTAGAAGAATCCTTTGCCCGGTAGCTTGATTAAAGTCTATTAAATTACTTTTGTCATTTGCATCATATAGAAATTTTAAGTTGTATCAAACTGATATCAAAAGTGTATTTTTGAATGGTATTGTGAATAACAAGTTTATGTTTCACAACACCCGGTTTCATACACGAAAAAAAATTTCCAAATCACATTTTATACTTAAAAAGGCACTTTATGGCTTCAGACAAGCACCTAGAGCTTGGTATGATCACCCAAAAACCTTTATATTAAATTGCATAGTACGACATAACCCTAATGAAATCATACAACACACACACACATGTAATGCCCTACCAGCTACTGCACAAGTACTAGAGGGGGGGGGTGAATAGTACTTTAAAATAATAAGGCGTATAATTCCAAATTAAATTGCACACAACTACCAAATCAATTTGCGGAAGCTTAAATTGAATGACAACAATGAAATTAACAATGCTAACAAACGATGTTAATGGGTTCGGATCCACCCAAGTCTCCCCGACTTGTTCCCGGTGATCCTACGTCCCAACCACCCGGATCCCTTCCGGATACTTGAGTTAGAAACCCTAACTCAAGATTTCCACTATGAATATCTTGTGAAAAACCTTCACAAGATCAAATCATACAAGCAATGGCAAAGTGAATCCCACAACCCGGGATCACAAACTTCTCTCACAACCGAGAGAGCCAATAAGCAAAACAAAAGAGTTTAAATGAAATAAATACTCTTACCACAAAATCCTATACCTTGAGTTTTTCTTACCCAATAGGTGGAATGAAGGATTTGAGGAAGATGAAGTTACCAAAACCTAGCACCAAGGAAATGACCAGCAATGGGTGCCTAGGGATGATTTGGAAACTTGAATCAAGCAATAGCTTGAAGAGCTCACCAAGAACAAGCTTCTCTCTAGATCTAGAAATGAGAGAGAATGGGTTTCTTGTGAGGAAGAGAGCTTTAGATTTGAGGGAGAATAGCTATCTCTTTTGATCTCAATGAATCTCTGAATGGAAGCTCTAACCTAGATAGAAATGACCTAGGTTCGTATTTATAGGAACCCAAAAACACAAGTTAGGTCATTCTCCAACGGATAGAAATCTGGGAGAATTAGTCGGTCAAAGATCAATCACTGACCGACTAGTTCATCAACTAGTCGGTCAGCCAAACAACGTGGACCGACTAAGAGTAGATCTGAGAAGAGATAGAATTTCAGACCTAGAAATCTAGTCGGTCCAAGAACACTTTCTGACCGACTAGTTTCACAACTAGTCGGTCAGTCAGTGAACGTAGACCGACTAAGAGGCAAAATAACTTAGTCTGAATGCAAAGTGACTTAGTCGGTCCAAGAACAAAAGTTGACCGACTAAATTGTCAACTAGTCGGTCACCAAACGTTCTTAGACCGACTAACGGTAAACAGTAGCTCAGGAGAAATTTAGAGTGAACAGTAAGTCACAACTAGTCGGTCAAAGAAGCATCACTGACCGACTAGTTCACAAACTAGTCGGTCGGTGAGTCAACGTAGACCGACTAACTGTAAACAGTAAAGTCCAAGAAATTAAGGAATCAAACTAGTCGGTCCAAGAACAGTTGCCGACCGACTAGATCACCATCTAGTCGGTCAGTACTTGTTCTTGTACCAACTAATATGCACAAACAAATCCGAATCGAAGCGCGACGCTTCGAGGAAGTTAGAATGAACTTGTGCAAGGATCCTAGAGCTACGTAAAGAGCGTAATGAAGATAGAAACGTAAGATTTACTCAAGGCTTAACATTCTATCAATCGAGACTAAAAGACTATAAATAAAACCTTAATAAACGGTCTTCGAGAGCTTCGATTGAATCTTCATAACTTCCAAAACGGCGCAAGAGCTTCAATGAAGCTTTAGGCATGAATACGAGCTTTTGGAAGTGTTGAGATGTCGCTTTGAATATTCTCGTGAAATTGGCGACGATCTCTAATACTGCGCTCACAGATTGTTAGTTCATGGATTATTTATGTTTGCTCATCATCAAAACCAAATCCGGGGAGTCCAATATTCAACATTCTCCCCCTTTTTGGTGATGACAAACCAACATAAATAATAATCAAAGATAATAATTCAAATGTAAAATACTTACTCCCCCTGCATTGATGACACGTTAATTCCAAATTGAATATAAATGAATTGCATCAAGCAGACGAGTAAGATAAATAAAGTGAATTGATATTTGAAATATCGGATTTTGAAAATCCTTATATGTATCTTAACTCCCCCTGAATCTAACATATCAAACTAGATTCTTGGAAATTGAGTTAAATTTTCATTTGCGCTATTTATTATCATTATCTCTCCCCCTTTGGCTTATCCCAAAAATGGGGGGCATACAACGACAACAATTAGGAAATGTAAAATCCAACATCGGGAGTCGTAGACAAGGACAATGGACCAACTTGACACCAAGGGAAAAAATGTGGAAATCAAAACAAGGTGTGCCAAATTTTCCATTATCAATTAAAATCAACGATAATCAAAATCATCAAAAATAATATTTGGTATTTTTTTTCATTTATTGAATAATGAAACATACTCTCCAATATTCAATATTTCTTGGTTAAATTTGTGCATGGAAAACAATTCTATATGAATATAGAAATATAATCTATTTAACCAAGTTTTTAATCGTCGAGCGACGAATTCACAATTCAAATGCATTCAACGAATATATAAAAAAATGCACGACGAATAAATGACAAAGTGAATGACGATGAACATATATATATGTAGAGACAACATGAGTACATCCAAAAAAATATCACATCGAATATATGAGATACATCATATCAAGCGCTACATATCATCAAAAAGAAATACATCAACATCATCGACATCATCAAAGTATATCAACATACATCAAAACAACATCATAACATAATATTCAACTCCGACATCCAGAAATCACAAAAATACATCAAAACATCTCTCAAGCCCCAGCCTAACCCAAAACACTCTCACTAAGATATATCATCCAAAGCGTATATGGATCTGCAGCGATCACGAGGAGGAGGAGGCTGGATCTGCAGCGTCCGTGGGTCCAGTCGAAGGAGTGGACTCAGGATCTGCAGGGAGTAGAGGTGTCTCAACAGATGGAATCGTCGGGGCAGGAGTCGAGATCTCAGCAACAGGCTCATCAGCAGCAAGGGTCTCGACAGCAGAAGTGTCAACTGGAATATCAGCAGGCTCAGCAACAGGGTCAGCAGCAGGCTCAGACGACTGAAGTGCTGAAGCAGAAGGCTCTGGAACACCGGAAGTGGTGCCAACTCCAGGAGCAGAAGTGGAAGTACCACCAGCAGCAGCAGTGGCCTCATCGCCACGGGCAAAAGAAGTAGCAAGCTCGTCAAGCTCCTCATCGTCCATCTCCTCGGCCTCAGACACCGAAGGAGGAAGCTCAATCCCCATCATACGAGCCATACGGCAGACTACCTCCTCAGTACGAGCCAAACGGGAGTCGTGCTGACGAAGTAGGCGTACGACATCGTCCAATGTAGCAGGGGAAGACGAGGCTGCAGCAGCTGACGGAGTAGACTGGGAAGCAGATGCGGTAGACCTCTGCACGTGACGAAGTGCCGCTAAAGATTTCTTCACGGCCGTCGCGTTCAGAGGAGTACCCAAAGGACGCTCATCGTCAGGTGGGAGAGGAACTCGAAAATGACGAAATACGAGGGTCAACAAGCAGGGGTATGGAATGTGCGCAGACTTATTGGTCTTGTGTATACACTCGAAAGAATCCATCTTATCGAGTATCACGCGAGCCCAATTTATCTCGCACCCCAAGAAAAGAGCGTATATGAGCTTCAAAAACGGCTGAGAGGGGAGTGAAGAGGATCCATACTTAGGGAGGAGACACGACTTCAAAATCAGGTTAAGAACCTACGCATTCGGCTTAAAACATTTCGATGGAACACCAATGAATGCGGAGGGGATAACCTGGAAAATCTCTGAAAGAATAGACTGATCCAAGGAAGAAATGTCGTCTACGGAAATGTCCGAGGGGAGGAGACCACACGACGCACAACCAAGGATCTCCCCCAAGATTTCTGCCGTGAGAACTATTGGAGTTCCCAAGACAGTCGTCTCAATGGAGTGGCTGGCGTCGTACTGGCCTCGAATACGGTTGGCATAGAACAATTTCACGAGGCGAGGGTACGGTTTGGGATTGGCCTTGGGGTCGTATCGGAGATAATCTAGAAGACCACTATAAGACAGAAGATCAGCAAGGCCGAGAAAATCAGAGAACTGAACGTAATGCTCTAACAACAGTGGACAGTGTTCTATACGGTTGTACGCGGCGAGACACTGAGGGTCATCGCGGCACAACGATATGTCTACACCGCCAACTGGCATAGGAGCTTTACCCTTGGCCTTACGGGTCTTCGGAGGTGGGGTAGGTTCCCTAGTAGGCTCATCCTCTGGGATAAATTCAGAGTCGGAATCGGGAGGAGTAGCCGGAGTGTGAAGAATAGGCTTTTTGGTCTTGGATTTACGGGGTTTGACTATGGCAGTCTTAGGCTTCTTAAGAGGAGGCGACGAAGGAGAGGCTTGGGTAGACTTGGCACGACGCTTAGGCTTCGGGGGATTCCTAGGGTCCGAAGGTTGTTCTACGGTCATAGGAGAGGCCCCGGAAGAGGCGATAGGAATTCGAGTCTTAGCCATAGTACTACGAGCACAATCAATCGAAGAAAATCACAAGCAACCTAGAGATCACAAGCCAACAACCATAGAAATCAAGAAATTCGAAAATAAACCAAACCCTAGAATACCTAGGAGGAGAAATCGAACCCTAGGGCAAGAAATCGACCTAGGAGAGGGAGGAAGATACCTAGGGGGTGGAGTCGACGGCGGCGGACGGCGACGATGGCCGGAGAAATGGCCGGAGACGACGAGAATGCGAAGGGGCTCGATGGGGGTTTGGGGTTTTCGAGTGTGAGCTGGAGAGAAGACCGACTAATTAAGAAATTAGTCGAACGAAAAATGAGTATAAGTCGGTCTGGAATCAAAAAGACGTAACTGCCCTAACACACTTAGTCGGTCACAGTTCAAGCACTGACCGACTAGATCACCATCTAGTCGGTCGGTCAATGAGCTTGAACCGACTAAGTCGAAACAGAGGCACAGAGTGATTTTTAGGGCTAGATTTAGTTGGTCGCAGTATACTTACTGACCGACTAGTTTTCAATCTAGTCGGTCGGAAAGTGTACTATGACCGACTAACGAAAGAAAATGATAGGAGATGGATATTTGCTTGATCTAGTCGGTCTGAGTTCATTTGCTGACCGACTATATGAGCATCTAGTCGGTTGACAAGAGAACTGAAACCGACTAGAAGAGTCCAAAAGTAGAAATTTGATTTCTCTTCACAAACCACTTGGATGAAACATCCTAACTCACTCATTAGACATCTAAATTACCCCATAAAACGTCGAAATCTTAAATACGACATTGAAATACGAATTCGAGCAATAAATTCGAATAAATCACATAAAATTCCCAAAAATTCAATTAATCTAGCATGAATGAAATATCGCGAAATATATTAGCATGCAAGATGATTGAATTTAAATATGAATCCTATATCTCGGATTCACCCATAATCCCCAATTCTCGACGCAACCGCACAAAGGAGTCCTCCTTTAGGGGTTTCGTGAAAATATCGGCGATTTGCTTTTGGGTTTCAACGTACACTAAAATGATGTCCTTTTTAGCAACATGATCATCTAAGAAATGGTGTCGGACATCTATGTGTTTCGATCGGGAATGGTGCACCGGATTCTTTGAAAGACAAATAGCACTTTGGTTATCCACCATGATAGGGCTAGTATCACAATGAATACCAAAATCCTTCAATGTGTGTCTCATCCAAATAACCTGGGCACAAGCGGCACCGGCGGCAATGTATTCCGCCTCGGTGGTTGAAAGTGATACCGAATTTTGCTTTTTGGAAAACCAAGAGACAAGAGAATTTCCTAGAAAATGGCAAGTGCCACTAGTACTTTTCCTGTCGGATTTGCATCCCGCATAATCAGCGTCACTATATGAGACTAACTCATATGTGCTAGATCTCGGATAAAGTAATCCAAAATCTAATGTGTAACTTAGATAGCGAAAAATACGTTTAACCGCTACTAAGTGAGAATCCTTAGGTTGAGACTGATAACGAGCACATATACATACGGCAAACATAATATCGGGCCTACTCGCGGTAAGATAAAGTAAGCTACCTATCATACCTCGATATAGACGAATGTCTACATCTTTTCCGCCCGTATCTTTATCAAGATGCGTAGTCGTGCTCATTGGAGTCTTTTTCCCGGAGGCATTCTCCATTCCAAATCGCTTTAGCAACTCCACCATGTACTTCGTTTGGTGGATGAAGATTGCATCGTTCAATTGGCGAATTTGGAGACCTAAGAAATATTTGAGTTCGCCCATGTGGCTCATCTCAAATTGTTCCTTCATAACATTAGAAAACTCTTCGCAAAGAGCGAAGTTAGTAGCACCGAAAATGATATCATCAACATAAATTTGAACTAATAAAATATCATTATTCGCATGCTTAATAAAAAGTGTAGAATCGGCTTCGCCCATTTTAAAATTCAAATCCAAAAGAAAATTCTTTAGGCGATCATACCAAGCTCGAGGAGCTTGTCTCAAACCATAAAGAGCTTTCTTTAGTTTAAAAACGTGATTTGGAAATTTTTCATTTATGAAACCCGGAGGTTGAGAAACGTAAACTTCCTCAACGACATCTCCGTTTAAAAATGCACTTTTAACATCCATTTGAAATAATTTAAAATTCTTATGGCATGCAAAAGACAAAAGTAATCTAATTGATTCTAATCTAGCTACTGGAGCGAAAGATTCTTCGAAATCGATACCTTCCTCTTGACGATAGCCTTGAGCTACTAACCGATCTTTGTTCCGGACGACGACTTGGTTTTCGTCGGTTTTGTTCTTGAAGATCCACTTTGTCCCTATGACGGTGTGGTTCTTCGATGGCAATGGAACAAGCTCCCAAACTTCATTCCTCTCGAATTGAATGAGCTCCTCCTCCATGGCTAAGATCCAAGCGCTATCTTCGCATGCTTCATTAATATTCTTTGGCTCTATCGATGAGGCAAAGGCACAATTTGCGAAGTGGTGGACTTGCGATCTCGTCTTGACACTATCTTGAATATTGCCAATGACTTGCTCATGGGGATGGTCACGAACGGTATGAAGCCGTTTGGGAATACCTTGATCACTAGGAACATTCTCAACAACTTCATTAGTTGGGTTAGTCTCAATAGAATCAATAGAATCATTAGACTTAGAATTATCAAATGAATCACATAAAACATCCAAAGAATCATTATCATTTGAAATTCTAGTTGGAACAAATCCTTCATTAAATGATACATGAAGCGACTCCTCGATCGTTGAGGTTCGTTTGTTGAATATCCGGTAGGCTTTGCTACGCGAAGAATATCCAACAAAAATCCCCTCATCGGATCTTGGATCGAATTTGTCCAAACTACCATATGTGTTCTTAATAAAACATTTCGAACCAAAAACACGAAAATGTTTAACTTGAGGCAACCTACCAAACAACAATTCATAACAAGTTTGTTTAGTGCCGGGCCTCAAAAGTATTATATTAAACACATAGCAAGCGGTGTGTACCGCTTCCGCCCAAAATTGATGGCCAAGTTGGCTATCATCAAGCATAGTGCGAGCACACTCCACTAGCGTCCTATTCTTTCTCTCAACTACACCATTTTGAGGAGGTGCACGAGGGAAAGAGAAGGTGTGAGTAATACCAACTTCATCACAAAATGTCTCAAAAGACTCATTCTCAAATTCACCTCCATGATCACTACGAATAGTGACAATGGTGGTTCCTAAGAGATTTTGTACTTTCTTAACAAAAATTGTGAAGTTTTCAAAAGCTTCATTTTTATTACACAATGAAAATACCCAAGTAAATCTTGAATAGTCATCTACGATGACAAGTCCATACCTTGCATTTCCTAAGGAAGCTACTCTAGTTGGCCCAAATAAATCTAGATGTAATATCTCTAGTGGCCGTTTAGTAGAGATGCTTTTCTTAGGTTTAAATGAAGATTTAGGAAGCTTGCCGCGTTGACAACAATCACAAAAACTTTTCTTTTCAAAAACAAGCTTCGGAAAATCTTTAATGGAATTCAATTTTGAAAGCTTATATAGTGTTCCAAAGTTCACATGTCCAAAGCGTCGATGCCATAAGTGTTGTTCACTTGTGTTGGCAACGAGACATTGTTCATATGACTTAGGAAGATCCAAAATATAAATGTCTTTACGACGAGTTCCGGAAAATAATAATTTTTCAGTATCCTTTCTTAAAATATGACACAATCCTTTCGCAAAGCTAACTTTGTAACCTTTGTCACAAAGTTGACTTATTGAAATAAGATTATGATTTAAACCACTAACAAGATAAACATCACTAATTAATGGTTTAGAAGGGTTACCGACTTTACCAACACCTATGATGGTTCCGCTCTCGTTGCCTCCAAATACTACGCGGTTTCCATTTGCAATGGGAACCACTCCGGAGAGCAATCGAGCGTCACCTGTCATGTATTTGGAGCACCCGCTATCGAGTATCCAATTCCCTTTGGAGCTAAATTTAAATTCGTTGCTCCTTTTCTTTTTCTTTTCCTTGAGTACCTAAAGATAGACAATTTCATATCATGGTACCCAAGGTCATTGGGTCCAAGGGATTAGACCTTCGGAAGCCAAGTCCAAGTGGACTTAGACTTCCCCACATAATTCTTACTATGCACAACATCCGAAAAATAAGCATTCATATACATTTGTTTTTCGTCCATGCTTGTGTCCTTTGGGCTCCAAATAGTGAAAATTTTGGGAGCCATCATCCTATTGGGTGCATGCATACGACGTTGATTTCTACGTGATGCATGTTGTGGATAGGCATATGGGACATGATGGAATGGTGCACGATGAGAATTATTCATATGATGAGGTGGGTGTACATATGCATGTGAGGGAACACGTGCATGAGAGTGTCTCACATTGTGTGCACGTGCCCGAGAATGTGTTGCATAAAAATCATCATATGTGTGAGACGGTGGAGTAGGACGTGTGTTCCTACGTGGCATGGTATTAGTGTACAAGTAAGCATGCCCCTTCTTTGGAGGTCCACCCAAAGTGGGTTTCTTTCCGAAAGAGGGTGTGGACGAGGTGGGAGCACCATTGGTAGATGAACTACCAATAGAGTGTTTGCTCCCACTCGTTGAGGCTTCGGAAGTTGGCCTAACAAAAGTAGTGACCGACTTGGATGAATTTCCCATCATATACCCCAAACCAATGTGGTGTTTGGCCGGAAGTAAATCTTTTAGGATATTATCCAAATGGCCCTTACCCTTGTTGAATTTGTTGATTCGGCCCAATGTGTCCTCATATTTCTCTTTGAGAGAACGCAAAGAAGTATCCAAAGTGGATATTTGCGATGTGAGCACATAAACACGAGATTTAAGATTCTCGTTCTCAATACTCAAAGTCGAGTTTTGAGAAGTTAAATCCGCTATCTCATGTTCTTCCGCATCCTCAATGCTAGCATGTTCAAGTTTAGATTTGAGATTCACAATCTCATTTCTTAACTCTTCAACAACGGTGTCGTTGTTGGTGATGATAGTCTTAGGCGATGTTTGAATGCTAGCTAGGTCATCTTTTACCTTAGTATATCTATTTACTAACTTAGTGTATTTTGACCATAGTTGAGTGTTAGCATCCCTAAGATCATCCATCGTTACCTCATCGCTTTCTTCATCACTATCATCGGACGAGGAGGATCCTTGATCGTGCTCCTCTCTTGCCATGAAGCACATGTGTGCTTGCTCCACTTGCTCATCATCCGACTCTCCGCTTGAGGAATCCTCGGAGTCGGTGAAGGTAGCTCCGACAAGTCCCTTCTTGTTTCCTTTCGTGTACTTCTTGGACTTGTCATACTTTGGCGCCTTCCACTTCTCCTTGTGCTTATTGAGGGGACACTCCGCTTTCATGTGTCCCGGCTTATTACACTTGAAACACAAAGGAGAGGAAGAGGCGTTATTAGAACCAAATTTAGCTTTGTTCTTGAAGTTACCTTTTCGGAAGAAACGGTTGAACTTCTTGGCCATGAGTGCCATGGACTCCAAGTCCAACTCGTTTTCTGATTCTTCATCATCGGTAGAGGTGGATGAAGCCGCCTTGAATGCAATCGCCTTTTTCTTAGGCGCATCTAGGTTCAAATATGACTTCATCTTTTCTTGTAGCTTCACCTTGCTATCTTTGCGTACCTCGTATGACATCAAGGTACCCATTAGTTGAACTACGGTATATTTGTTCATGTCATTACCTTCCTCGATGGCGAAGGTACGTTTTTCCCAAGAAGAGGGAAGTCCTTCAATAAGCTTTAAGCACTTCTCCTTTTGAGTGTGGGTCTTGCCGAGGGCCTCTAACTCGTTTATTATGTCAACGAAGCGAGCGTAATATTCTTTCATCTTCTCGCCCTGTTGCATATGAAACATTTCGTAATCTTTGGTTACGACTACGAGTTTAGAGTCTCTTACCCTACTCGTCCCTTCATGTAGAATGAGGAGGGAGTTCCAAATTTGATATGCACTCTTACATGTGCATATCTTATTGAAATCCTCGGGCTCCAATGCACATTGCAAGGCGTTCATTGCCTTGGCATTGCTTACCTCCGCGGCGACCTCCGCGGTAGTCCATTTCTCAAAATCTTCTTCTTCGGGTTCAATATACTCCTTCATTGTAGTTCTCCATAAAGATGCACTTCGGAGGAAGGTTTCCATCCGACACTTCCAGTACCCGTAGTTGGTACCGTTGAAGAATGGAGGCCTCGTAGAGGAATGTCCCTCCATCACCGAAGATGCTCCTTCACGGTTCCTGAAGGTGTCATAGTTGGAAGGTGAACGCACGGTCTTGTTGTCGTTGGCAGACATAGCTGAGTATCTGGCTCTGATACCAAATGTAATGCCCTACCAGCTACTGCACAAGTACTAGAGGGGGGGTGAATAGTACTTTAAAATAATAAGGCATATAATTCCAAATTAAATTGCACACAACTACCAAATCAATTTACGGAAGCTTAAATTGAATGACAACAATGAAATTAACAATGCTAACAAACGATGTTAATGGGTTCGGATCCACCCAAGTCTCCCCGACTTGTTCCCGGTGATCCTACGTCCCAACCACCCGGATCCCTTCCGGATACTTGAGTTAGAAACCCTAACTCAAGATTTCCACTATGAATATCTTGTGAAAAACCTTCACAAGATCAAATCATACAAGCAATGGCAAAGTGAATCCCACAACCCGGGATCACAAACTTCTCTCACAACCGAGAGAGCCAATAAGCAAAACAAAAGAGTTTAAATGAAATAAATACTCTTACCACAAAATCCTATACCTTGAGTTTTTCTTACCCAATAGGTGGAATGAAGGATTTGAGGAAGATGAAGTTACCAAAACCTAGCACCAAGGAAATGACCAGCAATGGGTGCCTAGGGATGATTTGGAAACTTGAATCAAGCAATAGCTTGAAGAGCTCACCAAGAACAAGCTTCTCTCTAGATCTAGAAATGAGAGAGAATGGGTTTCTTGTGAGGAAGAGAGCTTTAGATTTGAGGGAGAATAGCTATCTCTTTTGATCTCAATGAATCTCTGAATGGAAGCTCTAACCTAGATAGAAATGACCTAGGTTCGTATTTATAGGAACCCAAAAACACAAGTTAGGTCATTCTCCAACGGATAGAAATCTGGGAGAATTAGTCGGTCAAAGATCAATCACTGACCGACTAGTTCATCAACTAGTCGGTCAGCCAAACAACGTGGACCGACTAAGAGTAGATCTGAGAAGAGATAGAATTTCAGACCTAGAAATCTAGTCGGTCCAAGAACACTTTCTGACCGACTAGTTTCACAACTAGTCGGTCAGTCAGTGAACGTAGACCGACTAAGAGGCAAAATAACTTAGTCTGAATGCAAAGTGACTTAGTCGGTCCAAGAACAAAAGTTGACCGGCTAAATTGTCAACTAGTCGGTCACCAAACGTTCTTAGACCGACTAACGGTAAACAGTAGCTCAGGAGAAATTTAGAGTGAACAGTAAGTCACAACTAGTCGGTCAAAGAAGCATCACTGACCGACTAGTTCACAAACTAGTCGGTCGGTGAGTCAACGTAGACCGACTAACTGTAAACAGTAAAGTCCAAGAAATTAAGGAATCAAACTAGTCGGTCCAAGAACAGTTGCCGACCGACTAGATCACCATCTAGTCGGTCAGTACTTGTTCTTGTACCAACTAATATGCACAAACAAATCCGAATCGAAGCGCGACGCTTCGAGGAAGTTAGAATGAACTTGTGCAAGGATCCTAGAGCTACGTAAAGAGCGTAATGAAGATAGAAACGTAAGATTTACTCAAGGCTTAACATTCTATCAATCGAGACTAAAAGACTATAAATAAAACCTTAATAAACGGTCTTCGAGAGCTTCGATTGAATCTTCATAACTTCCAAAACGGCGCAAGAGCTTCAACGAAGCTTTAGGCATGAATACGAGCTTTTGGAAGTGTTGAGATGTCGCTTTGAATATTCTCGTGAAATTGGCGACGATCTCCAATACTGCGCTCACAGATTGTTAGTTCATGGATTATTTATGTTTGCTCATCATCAAAACCAAATCCGGGGAGTCCAATATTCAACAACACACACACACACACACACTTCTCCTATTGCAACGAGCACATTAACCCCAACATAATTTTAGTATTATTTCAACACTCAACCTACTGCACAAACACTTTTCCTTCAAAAGGTGGTTTGCATCTCATTGAATTGTTTCCAAGATTGATTGTGAATTGTGAATTTGCAGATGAGATTTGTCCATGTAGATACGATACCCTACTCACCGGGTTTATGACTTGACGACCTCCTGAACTTGGGAGCGAAGCACATCTTTTAGAGCGTGTCACTTGGTAATGCTTTCAAAATCTTTCTCACTTGATCAAGGTTTGAATATGGGTTTCCAAGGTCCTTCGAATTGTAGACAAGTATGTGAATCTTACATACATATCCTTAATTGTCTCTGTAGGTAGCATGTAGAAACCAGCGTACTCTGTGATCAAAAGGGCTCATCTGGTCACATGTGTTGTTCCTTCATGCGTAACCTCCAAAGTGTGCCAACTTTCATGTGTAGTAAGATATTGAGAAACATGACTAAACCCAGCTTTATCAAGTGTACAAATAATAGCATTCATATCTTTAATGTTAAGAGAATAAAGTTTTTTATTGGTTTCATCACACTTGTATTCAGGTTTAGCAATTTCAGAATTTTCTACTTTAATCATGGGTGGAATATAATCTTTGTCAACAATTTTTCAGACATCATAATCTATTAACATAAGATAATCTTCATCCTAGCTACCAGTAAGCAAGGTTGGTGCAATTGAATTTGGGTGGTCTAACTGTGGACTGGCCTTCAGCAAAAGCCGTTTTGGGGATATTCATGGTTTCTAGATTATATGGTCAAACCCGATCTGTACCACTTGTTGGATCATCTATAAACCTAGAAGGGGAGTGAATAGTCTTAATGACAAATTTTTGCAAGATAAAAAATTTAGCCTACACAATTAGATAATCATAGAGCTAAATCACAGAGTACGCATGATGTTTACCCTAGTTCGGTCACCCCATGACCTACGTCCAACCCTAAAAGTAATCACTAGAAAAATAAATTTAATGATATAGACACTCCGAACTTCACACACTAACGCTCAGCTCACCAAGTTTATATCTCGCTCCAAAGCTCAAACAATAATATCCTAGTAATACTTTTACCCTTTACTTGTCCTACCAAGTCATGTCCCCAAAAAACAACCCAATAAAAATGTTTTTTACAGTGATCAAAATCAAGTAAACCATAATAAATAAAGAAGATCCAGCTTAGAAGGCTTGTTGTGGAGTTTGATCTGTCTCTGTCAATCATTGTGGCGTGTCTCTGTAGTGCAAAAACTGTGTCTCAATCCGACTTCTGGATCTCAAGACATCACGCTCAAATATCTGGGGGTCTTTCTGTAATTTCTGAAAAGTTCTAGCTTCTGCTGCAAAATTGTTCTTTGAATTCTTCGCACGATCGAGTTATACATAGCTCGACCCTAGCTTGGGTCTGGCCTAGGTCTGGCTCTCTGCTGGCCTGGGAGCTGGCCTAGCATGGGTCTCTGTTGTGCTGCCTCCAACCAAAGTGAATCCGAGCTATGGGCTGCTTGCTTGTTGCTTACGTGCAAAGAATGTGGCCTACCTACTTGCGTGATGTTGAGAAGATGTTGCTGGCCAATGCTTTGCTTAATAATGAAGAGATGGTTGGCCCTTTTGCTTGCTTTACTTGAAGGGGGCGACCACTTAGGGTTTTCCAGATCTTTGAGGAGATGGTGGCCGACAGCTAATAAGGAGAAGGGATCTGACACTTTTGCTTCTTGCTAGCTTTATGATTTTCCTCTCTCCCCCCTTTTTGGCTGTGTGCATGTGTGTATTTATATGGTATTGAAATCCTGCGTCCTATGAACATGAACTCTTGTAGTTGTATCCCCATATGAACTTTTGTATTTGTGTTGCATATGAACTCTTTGCTTGCTTCAAAGTGTTGTACTCCCACACATAGAAGGTCAAACAAGTAGTAATTTCGGTGAGTCCAGAGTCATAATCCATGTGGAGACTGTCACATAAGCACAACCCAAAATCAGTGTAAAGCACGTAATTGATGAGGGAGTTTCCACTTCATAGAGGCGATTGAATTGTTTAAAAGAGTGAGTCAAACTAAAGTGAACAACTTAAAATTAATTGCGTATAATTTGAACGGTGTGAAATCAAGATGAGAGACATGTGTGTGATGTGGTTCCATTGGAGGTGTATACCTAGTGTAGGAACTCCTGGCACAACAAATACACTAGGGGGGATGAATAGTGTATATCACGATGAAATTGCAAATTTAGAAGTTAATAAAAAATGTAATAAGAATGTAGAAGTCAAAAAATACAATACAGAGAATAGTAATCGCAAACACTAAGATTTATCCTGGTTCGGATCCTCGTGATCCCACGTCCAGTCCTCTACCACGTAGCGATTTTCAATCAACTATATCACTTGCCCCGCAAGCACCAATTTACAAAAATGGCAACACTCTTAGTGTCCCAAACTTTGTACAATCTCTACACCGAGAGATTCAACTTACAAAGTAAAGAATGAAATAACACCTAAAGCCTTGATGTGAATTTCAAATGGAATTCAAAGGAAAGGTGTAAATGAAAGTTGAAATTTTCTAGATTTTAAATGGAAGAAACACTCTTGAAGATTTCGGTTTTCAAATGAAGAAAATATCAGAATTTTTCTTCTTCAACTGAAAACAATGGAAGAACTTTCTTTTGAAGAAGATAAAGTTCAATTTCTAAAGAAGAAAGTTGGAAAATGAAGCGAATGGAAGAGAAAGAGGGTGCTGATTCGGGATATAAATTGCATATTTTACCCCCTAACTACCCCCATTTTGTGCTAAAGATTAGGCTTAATTGTGCTCTTTTTGGGTATATTTCCACTTTAGGTCATTTTCGGGGCTTATTCTCATTCTTGGCACAAAATGTGGGTTTTATCGTCTTTATTGGCTTCCTATTATTTTTCCTATGCTCCTGCCATTATTTTGATCATATCTCCATTTTTTGGAAATTATTTGAGCATTGGAACATTTTATATGGATTATTGGATGTTAATATTGTTTTCTTTTAATAGTCATTATATTTATTTTCACATCAAATGGACTAATTTTTGCTTCTCCTATTTTTCAGGTACTCCTAGGAGTCTTTGAGATTTCGCAGAATTTTCTGAGATTTTTCTGGGATTATTTTTGGGGATTTATTTGGAGCAAAAATGGCATTAAAGGCATTTCTGGATATTTTAAAAAACAAAAAAAACAAAAAAAAATAAAAACAAAAAAAGAAGCCCAGCGGGCGGCCCGCAAGGCCGCTGCGCGCGCTGTTTAAAAAAATAAATAAATAAAGTTTTTTTTAATATATCGAGCGGGCCGGCCTGCTGGCCGGCCCGCTCTTCGTTTCTAAAGCGGAGCGGGGAGCCCGCCCGCAACGAGCGGGCGAGGCGGGCTTAGTTTGCGGGTCGGGAGCGTGTGCGCCCAACCCGGTCCGCCTTTTGCAGCCTTGCGCGCGCGGTTGCGAATTTTTGCGGGTCGGGCGCGATTTCGCCCGACCCGCAATGGCTGTAAAAGGGCAGGGGGTGCGAATTTGAGGGGAGTTCGATTTTTTTGCAGATTGGGAGTTGGGAGCTGCTGTTTTTGGGGATTTTAGGGTTCTTGGAGGGGGTTCTTCTTCCCCAAAGGCTAGGGGTGGAGCTTGGAGGCCATGGAATGTGGAGAAGCTTGGTAGAGGTGCTACAGTGGAAGGTAAGACTCATTTGGAGAGATCTTTGGTGAAATTCTTCCTCTCCCCCCTTGTATTTTGCACTTCTCATTTTGTAATGAATTGTGATGAATTTGCTATAAATCTCATCTTATTTAGTATGATGGAATAGTGTAATTGCTTGTGTGGTTGTGTTGTTGATTGTTGTTGATTGTTGTGAATTGAAACCCTAGCACATTTTCATTGTCTAATTTGTGGATGAAACTTTGAGTAGGCTTGTTTATTGGAACCCTAAGGGGAAATCCAAAGAGAGGATCATCCTAGCGGACCCTCTCTTTTGTGTTAATTGTCGATTACTCATGAGTTTCGTTCATTACTTATTGTACCCCACACGTTCGATGAAATGCCGTATTTTCCGATTGAGCTCCCTTAGCCGGGAGATCAATTGAGTTATCTTAGGGATGATTTTCCACGCCCCGGCCTCATTCACACGCACACCACATGAGCCCTCCTCGTTGCTTACCGATTCGGCTCTCCACCCTTAGTATTTAGGTTAGGATTTTTTTTAGTTTCTTCACGTTTTTCACCACACTTTTCCGACATTTCCACCGTTAGCGAGTTAGTTGTAAAACACTTTATTTTTCATTATCAATCAATTTTGTGAACGTAGAACGACTTGTCCCTGTGATCCGACCCGGTACTCACCGGTTATTTTATATTGCATTGACGCTCCTACGCTTGGGAGCGGAGGGCGTGCACTTGCGTGTTTTCCGAGTCAACCAGGTGCCCATCTATTTATAGGCTTGAAAGGAAGTTACAACGTTCTTATTCTAATAGACAAAAACCGTCTCCAATGGATAGAACAAACCAGTTGCAAAAATGGTCAAAAATGGAATTGGTCGGCCAATAAATTTTGTTGGTCGACTAATTTTGAAACGACAAAATTCGACCGTTTGAGGTTACTGACGTGGAACTGATATGAAGAGGGATTTGATCAACAAATTTCAAAGTCAAATTCGAAAAGAAAAAATTAGTCGGATACCGAAAATGTATTGGTCGGCTAATTTATAAAATAGGAAATTTAGAATTCTGAAAAGTCTAGGTTGTAGATAAATGTTAGGAGAGACCCAAGTCATCTAAGATTAATCATCATCAGGCTTAAAAAGCTATAAAAATGAAAAATACATTGATTACATAAAAGGCGTAGATATAACTGCATCTGAATTTAAGAAGTGTTTTGTGTAGAAGGCTTTATCAAAATGTTATGATTATGATGTAGATCTGAGAAGCCAGTATCTGCACAGAAAGAGTTATTAATAGTAATAAGTTTGTCACGTCAAAACCATCTGGAATAGAGATATGGAATTATGGAATTCCAACATTCTCCCCCCTTTTGATGATGACAAACTTAATATGAATGTAACATATTAGTAATATTATATTAGTAATCTTGCATATTACTCCTCCTGAATAGATGCCTAAGATAGTTATTGCATTTCTCACCCTTTGTCATCCACAAAAAGTGGAAAACAAAATTAGTCGACCAGAAGAAATCAGTTAGCAAGCTAATTAGAAAAGTGTGTACAAACAAGCAGGACGTAGACAGAACCAAATCATTATATGAATACATACATGAAACACAGAAATGGGACCATTACATGAACCATTACAATAATAATTAAACATTACATTATACTAACAAACCATGATATTTAAGACTTACACTAAACATACACCAAAGTGGACAAGCAGAAAAAATAAGATACAAAAAGTTAACCAAACAGACCAACCAAAAGATGCGAACCAATCAAACTAAGTCAATTATCAAACATCAGAAATTGCCAAATATCAAACCGACCATAACTAAGTCAACTGCCACATGAAAAACCAACCAAATCAAACTACGAAAGTTGGCACCATTGAAGTGCCATCAGAAACAGGGAAAAAAACCAACTTCTTAATGATGACGAGAGGGAGTGCCGTGGCCAGAGGAAGTGGTGCAAGGGGTATTGCGATGAGGAGACAAACCGAGGGATTTAAAAAGAGATAATATCTAAGCATGTGAAGATTGAATTTGGCCAAGAAGTTGATCATGAGTTTGCAGGGTAGAATCATAGGAACTAAACTGCGTTTGGACGCCTGCAAAACCATCATTAACTGTCTGAGTAAGGGTTTCGATGTTAGAGTTGAGACGCCGAAGCATGGAGGAATTGCTTTGCCGGGAAGAGGAGACATGCTCGCAACTGATGCAGACTTCCTTTCGACGACGACCTGAAGAACCTAGAGTGGCCGACGCAGGGGTTGTGGCCGGGTCAATGTCATCGTCCGTAGCATCATCATCATCAGAGGGCGAATCCGGGGCATCAAGCTTCATGCTGGCAAGGGTAGAGGCATCGAATTCAATAGGGTTCAGAATAGGAATGTCTTCTTGCGTGTCAATCCGAAAGTGGCATAGAATCAAAGGATGATACAAGTAAGGAAGAAGTTTGTGTAATGGGCTTGGAAATATGGTGGAGAAGAACGGTCGCCCAATTGATCTGAAAGCCGCCCATGACATCATACAAGCACTTGAGCAGTCGAGTGCTCATGTAGTTGCGAGAACCAGATTTGGGGACAAGGTTGTTTATGAAGATCTTAACAAGAAGGCATGGATTGGGATGAAGGAAATTGGTGCTTAGTTTTGGCGAAAAAGTGGTGGCCAACTTGGAGAGGATAACCAAATCATTCATCGTAAATTCAAGATCTTCATCGTTGGAGGATGGAAGATTGATGATGTCGACAAGGGAATGACAATTTAATACGATGGGGATGCCTTTAACTTGAGAGAAAACGGTGAGATCGCCATGATCGATTTGAGAAGTGAGGTTGGCAAAGAACTCACGAACCAAAAGTGGGTAGTAAGGGACTTTGGTGTAAGCATTCCAAAGGGTTGCAAGCCCAACGGCAGAGAGGAGATTGAAGATGTCAAAGGAGAAAAGAGGGGTAATTGATGTGGCGTTTGGGGATAATGGTGATGTGTTCGAAGGAGTGAAATTTGGCTTCGCATTCAAGAGTGCGAAAACGAGAGGAGAAGCCTGGAGTAGTGAAGCAAGAGGAAGATGCCATGGCTTGGAGGTTCAGCCTGGGAAGAGAATGGGTTGAGGAAGATGAAATGGGTTGAAGTAAAAAGAGGAACTGAGGTGTCTTTAAATAAAAGAAAGAAACAATTATAGGAAACTGAATGGGTGAACGAAGAGGAAGTCAGAAACGGAATGTTAAATCGAACAGGTTTTGAGTAATTGAATGTTGAAGAAAAAGGTTCGAGAATTTCAAATGTCGGAGAAAACCGATCGGAAGCAGTTTGAAGAAGAACTGAAACAACAGAAAAAAAATTGGTCGACCAAGCAGATTTTGCTGGTCGGACAAAAGCAATAATTTAAAGGCAAAAAGTATCACCTGAGCCGCATGAAAGGATAAGAAGAATTTTTTTAACAAATGAATAATTCGGATGGCAGGAGAAAAAGATAGGACAATGGGGGAAAGGAAAAGTGGTTGGAAATGATGATAGTTGGTGTTTTATGGGAAGAAGAAAGTGACACATGGCACATAGGGAAGACTAACCATAAAGGAGAGTTGAAAATTCTACCAACTCTCATCGTAAAACCAACGGGTGCTTCAAAATCAAAAATAAAAATAAAATAAAAAAATAAAATAAAAACCGAATGAAAACTGATTGGGGTGGTTGAATGGAATGGTTTCCAAAAAATGAAACCACACTAGATAATAACTGAAAATGGTTATTTAAAAAGAAATAAATCATGTTTCAAAATAGGAAAAGATTCTAGATAGATAAAAAACTAATAAGACAAAAAAGAAGATATAACTGAAATGGCAAAAGAGATATATAAAAATTAGTCGACCAGCGAATTTTGGGTAGTCGGCTAATTCCAAATAATTGCCAAAAAATAAAACAAAAATCCTATAAAAACAAAACAATTAATATGTTTATATATCAAATTGAGATGCACTGATGATGCCTAAATCTCTTATAAGTTTGATGAAAGAATTCTCTTTCAAAGGCTTAGTTAAGATATCAACAATGTGATGTTCAGTAGAAATGAATTTTAATATAATATCACCTTTTTGAACAAGGTCATCCAAAAAATGGTGACGAATGTGAATATGGTTCGTTCGAGAATGGTGAACATGATTTTTAGATAAGTTAATTGCACTTGTGTTATCACACATAATGGGACATGTGGAACACTGAATGCCATAGTCTGATATAGTTTGTTTCATCCATAAAATCTGAGCACACGCTAAACCAGCGGCAATATATTTTACCTATGTGGTAGATAATGAAACAGAATTTTGCTTTTGCTAAACCAAGAGACCAAATCATGTCCAAGAAAATGACATGTGCCACCAGTGATCTTTCGGTCAGATTTACAACCAGCAAAATCTGCATCACTATATGATAATAAATCATATGTGCTAGTTTTAGGGTAAAATAAACCAAAATCAGAAGTATGTTTAACATATCTAATTATCCTTTTCACGGCAGTAAGATGAGAGACCTTAGGATCTGCCTGAAAACGAGTACATAGACAAACAAAAAACATGAGGTTTAGTCTAGTAGCAGTAAGATATAGTAAAGAGCCAATCATACCTCTATAAAGACATTGATCAATACTTTTACCAATTATATCCTTGTCAAGGGATGTAGATGTACTCATTGTAGTACGTTTTTCCGCAGAATTCTCTGGTCCAAAATGCTTGACAAGTTCTTTTGAATATTTGCTTTGGTGGATGAAGATACCTTCCTTCATTAGTTTGATTTGAAGACCTAGGAAGTAGTTAAGTTCACCCAGGTGAATCATTTCGAATTCTTCTGTATAATCATAGAAAAATCTTGACAAAGCGATTCGTTAGTAGAACCAAGTATAATGTCATCAACATATATTTGAAGAAGAATAATGCCGGAATCTATATTTTTAACAAAAAGTGTAGAATCAATCTTACCAATTGAATAACCTGAATTCAATAGAAAACTTCTAAGTCTTTCATACCAAGCACGAGGTGCTTGCTTAAGACCATATAAAGCCTTCTTTAATTTTGCAAATTTGTTTTCTAAAAATAGATAATACTATTTTCGCACGGGCTTTCGCGCCATTCTTTTTGCACCAAAATATTACTCTATGTATGTATATATATATGTGTATATTTATGTATGTAGAGAATAAAGGGTACCATATGACATGTGAGGCATCTGCTCATATAAAAGACAAAAAGTGGGGTGGTACAAGCCCACATGGGTGTTGGTGCTCTCAGTTATTGTGAAACTAGTCATTACCCGTGCATATAGTGCACGGCGTAGAAAAAATCCACACGAACATGATGCGGTGAACGCGCGCAACCGAAAAGGAGTGAGAAGAGAGAGAGAGAGAGAGAGAGAGAGAGAGAGAGTGTGTGTGTGTGTGTGTGTGTCAGTATCGTAATATATAACTAAGCGTAGTGTTATCAAATGTCAACATTCGAATCCATATTAATTTTATGATCCGAATCTATATCCATATTATGTCGGGTATAAATGTTTTTTGTATAATCAAAAATCATTTACGTCTCCGTGGATTTTATAATCCGAGTCTTTCTTGTGTGATTAACGGGTTTAAATTCATAAAGGGCCATGCTTTGATTCATGCCCGACCCGAAAACCCCAGTCCGTTAGTGGGCCCCACACCCACCCCTTCGATTCGTCCCCTAGCAACGAAAATATATAGTGATCATGGGGTGGTTGAGGACGTGGGTAAAATTACATACAATCAAATCTTAAAAAATTAAATACAATCAAATATCCAAACCCTCGAAATATGGAACAAAAAAACAAAGGATATATGAAAGATTCCAGTTTCTTTGCGAATTTAAGCACTGCTTTTTTGTTGCCAACCAAGGTTAGAGTTGCTTGCCTTCTAATTATCTTTTGATTAATTTACTCTATTAATCGGCATATGTATGGCTTAATTATCGAACCCACGTTCGGTTATTATTGTATTTCTATTAATTTTTGTGCTTTTAATTTGTTAATTTTCTTCGTTTTTGGGAAATTGTTGTTTCCATTATCCTAGTCAGTGTCCCAGTCAACAAACCAAAATATGACTGGGACAAAACTGTCACATAGGACAAAGATTCAAAAAAGGTCGTGTTTTGTAGTATAGCGTCCCAGTCAACAACCCAAAATATGACTGGGACAAAACTGCCACATAGGACAAAGATTCAAAAAAAGTCGTGTTTTATAGAATAGATGTTAGTTTTTTATATAAAAATATTATTGTGAAATGTTAAGTCATTTTGTTGAAATTTCCCATTCATTCGTGCCAAATTGCCAATCAAAAGGTCAGCCAAACATCACAACTCTATATCTCTAACTTTAGTCTCTGAATTTGAGCATAAATAAATATAAATAGCATTGTGAGCCATCGATCGCTCTGTCTGCTCCCATTTTAAATTCAAACATTCAGGATCAGGAGGATCAAAATATTAAAAAAGTGAAAAATTTTGGGGGTGAAATATAAAAGAATCTGTTGTGAATGGAAATAACCAGAGTCGGTTAGGATTGCGGGTATCTTAGAGATACGCCCATATCTATGTATTCGATGTATCTACTCTCCTACCATGCCTATAAATAAAGGGCTGGGGGTTCCTTCCCCAGTAGTTGATTCATAACACGTTATCAGCACGAGCCTCTAAATTTTTCCTTTCCACAAATTTTTTTTCCGTTCGTTGCGAAGGCGAAGGCGAAGGCGAGACGGGAGATCCGCGAGCGCGGTGCAAGGCTTCCTCCATCGAAGGTCGTCATCCGCGTAGGGCTTCGAGCAACCGTCGCTATATCCGGAGGACAGATATAGAGCTAAAAATACTAAAAACGATACTTTTAATCATACGTATGATTGCCCCTCCCCTAGATCTCGCAAGATCGTCATGGGGATTCATCGTCGCCTTGAAAACGACGGATTTTTCATCCCAAAAACTCAACTTTTAG
This sequence comes from Scilla litardierei, assembly GCA_030789695.1. Taxonomy (NCBI): domain Eukaryota; kingdom Viridiplantae; phylum Streptophyta; class Magnoliopsida; order Asparagales; family Asparagaceae; genus Scilla; species Scilla litardierei. The sequence continues at coordinate 47,974,945 of CM061137.1, read as the reverse complement.
GGTAAAAACCCTAATTTTTAACCCTCCGGCGGCTAGCTGCCACCGGACCCCCACACTTCACCGGAAAACCCCCCTCCCTCCTCTCCGGCCGATCCCCCCGCAGGGGGGCGGCCGCCGCTGCTCCCCCCACTGCAGGGGGGGCGGCGGCCCCCTGGCCGCTCCCCCCTGCAGGGGGGGCGGCCCCCTGGCCGCTCCCCCCTGCAGGGGGGGCGGCCCCCGCCTGAGGCCGTCGCCCCCTGCGGGGGGGCGGCCCCCGCCGACCCCTCCGCAGGGGGCGGCAGCCCCTAAGGCCGCTTCCCCCTGCGGGGGGGGGGGGGGGGCGGCCCCCGCCGCCCCCCTAGGGGGCGGCGGCCCCCCCGAGGCCGCGCCCCCCCACAAGGGGGCGGCCCCGGCGGCCGCTCCCCCCTGCAGGGGGCGGCCCCCGCCGCACCCCCTGCAGGGGGCGGCCCCGGCGGCCGCGCCCCCCTGCAGGGGGCGCCGGCGGCGCCGGGCCCCCCCATATGAAACCCTAAGTTTCAAAAAAAATAAAATATATATATATATATATCCAGATCTGTGGGCCTGAAGCCCACAGCAGATCTGTGGGCTCCAGGCCCACAGAATTCAAAAAAAAATCCAGATCTGTGGGCCTGAAGCCCACAGCAGATCTGTGGGCTCCAGGCCCACAGAATTCAAAATAAAAAAAATCTAGATCTGTGGGCCTGAAGCCCACAGCAGATCTGTGGGCTTCATGCCCACAGAATTCAAAAAAAAGCCTATGGGCCTGAAGCCCATAGGCCGACTGCGGGCTTCAGACCCGCATGCTGTTTTATCTGAAAGAAAAAAAAAATTGGGGGAGGCAAAGGCTATTAACAAGCCTTAAAAGGCAACTTGCTAGCCTAAAAATTAATTTAAAAGGGGGATTTAAGGGCAAAATATTCGTGAAAAATCATGGTAAATTACGGGACAAATATCGGACAGGCGAGGACTTTTTGGGGATTCTTGGGGGGGGGGGGGGGGGGGGGGCTTTTGGGATGATGAGGGAAACTTTTTCCTCTGACAAAGAAAATGTTTATTTTGGGCTCTTAATCAATTTAATTGATTAAACCCATTCACTTTACAACCTTTGCATTGTAATGATTTTTTCTGCAAAAATCATATTTACATGCTTTGCATCTCTGGTATATTCTGTTGGATATTATATGCGTGGTTGTGCATTGTATTTAAAACTTAATAATTAGGAAGATCCTGCGACCGCTCTGCCGTTAGTAACCTAACGGTGTATGACGTTGCCCAGTGGTCCAATAATTATTAAGTGTTTAAATTATTTATCCATCTCTGCGAATATTAAATGCCTGTGATGCCTGTGATGAAAATGTCTGATGAAAATGTTGATGAGCACAATATTTCTGCATGAATTGCTAAATGTGGTTTTTGGATCGGCCGTTTAGTCCCATAGTTTATTTCCCGCACTTTTCTTTTATTTTTGAGAGAAATTGTAGTGAGGAATTTATGTAAATGTCAAAGAAAGAAGACCAACTTCCATAGAGACGGAGGCCACGCTTGAAGATGGAGATATCATATGGGACCCACGGGGTTTCCAAAGTTGTATTTTCATTTTCTTTAAGCTGCAAATTTGTATAATTTAGACTGTGGACTTTTTTGGACTCTTTCTTGTGGGACTGGCCGATCCACACATTTAGTTTTTCGTTAAATATTGCCTCCACATGAAAATGTTTTCTCTGAATTAATTATTAATTCATGCATGTTTGTGCTCTGTTAGATAAATGGCTAATATTGCAAGCGTTAATTTCGAAGTACTGGAAGCATCAGTTAGAAACTATCTAAGCTTGCAGCTAGATGTAAAGTTTCACCCGCGGGCAAAGTCCCTCATCGCTGCTGTGACTGAAAAAGAAAATGTTAGCGATATAGAGAAGGCGCAAGCCATCACCTATATTCGCCGCCATGTGGACAAGACCTTAAAGGCTGAATACCTTATGGTCGAAGATCCATTTGAGCTAGGGGCTGCCCTTGAGGACGGGTATAAACATCAGAAAGATGTTATACTCCCAAGGGCACGATACGAGTGGGAGAACCTGAGACTGCAGGACTTAAAGTCCGTTGCTGAGTACAACTCAGCACTTTTTAGCATCACCGCACGCCTGAGTTATGTGGTGAAAAAGTCTCAGAAAATCGCATGCTGGAAAAGACGTATATGTCCTTCCATGAAAAAGATGCGATACTCATGCAGCAATACCGTGAACGCAAGTTCACCAAGTATTCCGAGCTGCTGTCATGTTTACTCATGGCCGAGCAAAACAGAGAGCTTCTTCTCTCCACTCACAATATACGCTCCCCGGCACTGTCCCCCACCAGAAGCTCACTATTCCTCTTCCTTCAAAAAGAAGAGAGATAATAAAAGAAAAGAAAGACCACAGAAGGGGGGGTCAACAGAAAAATGCCAAGGGCCATGTACAGCAGCAGCGAAATAATGAAAGTAAGCGGAATTTCACGAGGCACAGAAATAACAAAAATAGAAATGATATACCCCCACCCAAGAGGGAATGGGAAGACCAGTGCCAAAATTGTGGCATGAAAGGCCACTGGTCCAGAGTGTGCCGAACTCCGCATCATCTCCAGGATTTGTATAAATAGAGCAAGAAAAATAAAGCTGAAACAAACCTGATAACATCTGATGCTCCAGTTAAGTTTTTCAGCTGACGACTTCGAAAATAATGACATGCTTAACTAGCCTTTTACTTTTATCTTAGCAAATTGTTTAGAACATCTCACGTTATGAGAGCTTTTGTATTACGCAATCTGTTTTGATTGAAAATTTTTAGTAGACAACAAATGAATATGTCTATCTGAATATGCATGTGCCTTTATGTTTCACATTTTGAAACTGCTCTCATAAATAATTAGTAGACAATAAACACGTACGATCTCTTTCAATACAAAACTCAATATCAGGGCTATATTGAAGATCCAGGGAATGCAACACTGTTGCCCCCAAACGACACAAAAATAAAGGATGCACTAATCCCTCCGAATTCCAAAAGAAACTTTCTAAGTTTCAAGGACATCCGTTTCAACGGATTCCACTTGGAAACAGCAAATGTAAATGAAAAAAAAAATTTATTACCGTATGCAACGTCTCAAGAAAAAGGAGTAAAATCCATACTTGAACGTTTTGAGAGCCTTAGAGGCCTCTACCATACGAAGATTCGGAGAAAGGAAGCGGAATTAAACGGAGCACCTGAAGTGCCCGACATCAGCCTAGTTTTTACTCTGGCATGATGGACTTGGCCACCCTGGATTTGTGATGATGCACTGCATCTCATCCCATGGGTATGACTTGAAGAACCAGAAGATTCTTCAGAAAGGAGAATTCCCTCGCATCCCTTGCTATAAGGGAAAAATTAATTGCAAGGCCATCTCCACAAAAAGTTGAAAAAGAATCTCCACGCTTCCTCAAAAAGAATAAAAGGATATAGATGTGGATAAAATCCACCACCCCTAGTGGGCTATTTCAGTACTTCACTGTACTGATAAATGCATCCTCAGAATATTCGTACGTGTGTCTACTACAGACCCGCAACTTAGCTTTTCCAAAGCTATTGGCACAAAAATAAAAACGTTGCGGGCACATTTCCCAGACAATAAAATGTTGTAAATAAGTCTGGTTAATGTTGGGAAATATACCTCCCAGTCTTTTCAAGAGTACTGCCAATCAACGGGAATTGAAAATGAACATACAAGTGCCGCATGTTCATACCCAAAATGAGTCGGCAGAGTCACTGAAAAGTAGACTCCAATGGACTGAACGTCCATTAAATCCCGATTGCCTATGGATGCATGGGGACATGCAAACTCTGCATGCTGCATCGTAAATGAAAATAAGACCCTCTGGAGGTCAGAGTCTCCAATGCAATTTGCATATGGAATGCCACCGAACATTTCTCATCTGAGAATCTTCGGTCGCGCAGTCTTAAATCCCCATTGCACCACCAAAGAGGACCACAACGGTACTCAACGTCGCCTAGGTATCCATGCAGGGTTTGACTCACCCTCACTTATAAGATACCTAAAACCCCAAACGGGGGACGCATTTAAGGCACATCTTGAAGACTGTGATTTCGATGAGACGAGTTTCCCAAAAATAGGCCCAGATACTAGAAAATCTGGCGCGAAGAAAATTATAACGTGGGATACAAAAAGTTTGACCCACTATGATCCGGCAACAATACAATGTGTAGATGAGATCCCGAAGATCCTCCACATACCGAACACTGTTTACCAATTACCGGAATCATTTATTGACAACCAGAAGATTGTCAGATCACACATCCCTGCTGCAAAAACTCCAGCTAGGATTGACATCCCTGAGAATGGATGCAATCCACCAGCAGCAGAAGTGTCTGATCCTCAACAGAAAAGAGGCAGACCACCAGACTCCTAGGACAAGAAACTCCTGGAGACCTTAAGACAATACTACCACAGGACAATGAGCTCCTGTCCACACCATCACCCTTCCCGGAATCCACTGCAGAGGAATTGCCGGAAAAAAGTGAAATTAAGTAAATGTTGTACGTACTGGGGAGGTGTTGGACAGATAGAACATAAATTGTCGACAATGTATTCACGTATCATATTGCCATATACATCGCAATGACGATGATGTTTATAAATTATCGTTCCACACTCCGTTGCTAGAAGGCAAACGTAGAGATTGGCCAAACGTGGAACGTGGCAATAAAAGATGAGCTGGACTCACTTATGAAACGTGAAATGTTCGGACCTGAAGTCCAGACACCAAAAGGTGTCAAACCTGTGGATAAAACAAAGTATTGCAAACATAAGAAAAATAAATACAAAATCGTATGCTATACGGTACAACCTATAGCCCAAGGAAAATTTCGCTGAAACTAGGGATCGAACAAATTCAAATGAGCATGTCTCATAAATGATGCATCAGTCTCCCTAAGTTATCAAAAGCGAATACCTTATGATTTGGCGAAGGAAAATTTTGGATATGCTGTTATTGGATGTTGTGACGGCATACCTTCGTGGATATCTTGTAAAGATAATTTCCACATTTCCTTAAAATGCCTGAATAGACTTCGGGACGTCTATTCAAGAAAAACAATAAGTATAAATAAATGTACAACTAAGAGAATCACTTGACAAGTCAATGATTCCTACTGAAGGTTGTCTTTGCATCTGTGCAAAGAACAGGATTAGAGATCTTAGTTGTAGACAACGAACATCTCATCGGATCTCCTGAAGAGAAAACCGAAATAAATGTACAAGCCTGACTTTTAAACATGAAATAAAAAGACCTAGGCAAATATAAAGTCATGGCTCATAGAATCCTGTTACAAACGCCCAGAAGTGCGTTGGAGATATTAAAAGGACCATTGTCATCCAAAATACACCTACGGTGGTACACTTACTGGATGAACAAAAAGAACCCTTCCGATCGCTGGAAGAGGGGGAGGATATAACTGGTCCTAAAGTCCCTCATCTTAGTGCAATCATGCACTCTTGGCTAACTGCATGTGTCCCGATATAGCAATTGCAGTAAACTCATTAGCCAGAGATAGTTGGCGCCTAAAAAGGGCCATTAGACCTGAGTTAAGACTTCTGCGCTTCCTCCAAGGGTCGAAATATTTGGACTTACAAAATGTAGTAGCATCCTCCAATGTTTATGCAAATGCAGGTTTCAGGTCCAGTCCCTATGCTGAGAAATCACAGAACGGGTACCCACAGTGGGATGGTCATCCCCTGCAGATCTGCAAAGCAACTTATGAAGGCAACATCATCCTATCATTCCGAGATCCTCACCATTCCAGAATCACACCAATGGTGTATTTGAGGGCGACTGGTGGTACATCACATCCCAGTGACGACTGGGATAGAGGCTGGTTCGGTGGAGCTGACCATATAGTCTGAAGACCACATCAGAGGCGACGAAACTTAGCAACCTCTTCAGAGTTTCTGGATTCAGCAGCTGCTTGATGGTGATAAAATTCGTAATCTGTGTACATTTTCGGAATATTGTAAATAGGAGTGATGAGATAAGCCTACGAGATCTGAAAGCCTAAGAGCTTTTACAGATCAGGGGGAGTTGTCAGAATTTGTGCTCTTTTCCCTTAGCTATGGTTTTTCCCACTAGGTTTTCCATAGCCAAAGGTTTTAACGAGGCAAATCAAATCAACTCTGGATACCGAAGTATCCACCCCTCTGTGACGCTCAGAATCCAGAAGTATTCATGAGCAGAGTCACATGTACAAATCAGGGGGAGTTAAAGAGCGTTTGCACTCTTTTTCCTTAACTATGGTTTTTTCCCACTGGGTTTTCCATAGCTAAAGGTTTTAACGAGGCAAACCTCACCAACTCAGGATCTTGAAGTATCCACCCCATGTGAGACTCTTATTACGCTCAGAATCCCGAAGTACTCTTGAGCGGAGTCCACACCTATGGCTGGATAAGGGGGAGTGTTGTGAATGGAAATAACCAGAGTCGGTTAGGATTGCGGGTATCTTAGAGATACGCCCATATCTATGTATTCGATGTATCTACTCTCCTACCATGCCTATAAATAAAGGGCTGGGGGTTCCTCCCCCAGTAGTTGATTCATAACAGAATCAAAATTTTAAAATCATTTGTACTTGTTGTTGGCTCCCGATCAAGCCAGGTCACATTGAGTCGGTTGAGCCGGTCACAAATGTCATCGTTCAAAGCCAAAACAGCTGGCAAGCAGTCCATGCCTTTTAGAGAGAGGTTGATGGATACAAAGTACCAACAGACAAAGATACACCAAAATATTACTCAATGTATGATAAAAGATGTGCCAAATTTTATTTTGAATTCACTTTGGGGGGATTTAAATGAACCGTGCCATACGTGCACTGGTTATGAATAGTTCAAGGTTATAGGAGAATTGCAAGCTTTTAAGTCTTAAGTTTTGACTCGCTGTTTTGGGGTGTGCTCTCAGTTCGAGAGTGTTGTTTTTCAGTCTCAGGATGTTGAAATTGAGATACACAATTGACAAGGGTGTTTACCAAGTTGCATGGTTTTTTTCTTGCAGTTTGCAAGAGATGATAGTAGAAAATCTCAAGCGGGGAGCTTGGGACTGGAGTAGGTCAGGGAGACCAAAGCAGGATAAACCCCTAGTGTTTGTGCTTGATTTCTCTGGTTTTCGTGTCTACTCATTGTTAATTACAATTATTATTTATTCCGCGGCAAATTCTATTGAGTTTTAGTTATTGAATAGATTCAAATTGGGAACACTTTAAGATCTTTATTGATATATTTTAAAGACTATTTACCCTCCAAGTGTCTATTTGACCATCCACATGTCCAACAAAAAAGAGTAAATCATGAATAATGATTGTTTTTATTGGAGAAGAACAACCATGGTGAAAGCCCATGGTCCCAATTTATTCATTCATCATGTTAAAGCGGGGAGACCAAAGATCTCAAGTATATGAAAGGTCAACCCCACTACTATGTAGTGGGGTGTAATGGTGGATGATGGAGGGGAGAGACCATAAGTCTCCCCCACTCATAACACTCCCCCTTATCCATCCATTACCTTTTACCTAGCATATGAATACTTCAGGATTCATGATGCTAATGGGGTGGATACTTCTAGATCCAGAGTAAACATGTTTGCCTCGTTAAAAACTTAGCTGTGGAAAACCCAGTGGAAAAAACCAACAGTCTTAAGGAAAAAGAGTACAACCTACAGGTTACTCCCCCTGATCCGTACAAGCTCAGGCTTTTAGGTCGCACAACTGTCTCATCCCGATTCCTTTTACAAGTTTTACGAAAATACATCTAGGCAGAGCCTTAGTGAACAAATCAGCTAAATTATTACAAGACTGAATCTACATTATTTCAACTTTCTTCTCCTTTTGTAGGTCATTCGTCCAGAAGAACTTAGGAGATATGTGCTTCGTCTTGTCGCCCTTGATGAAACTAGTACGTAGTTGAGCTATATAGGCTGCATTGTCCTCAAAAATTGTGGTTGGTTCAAGGTCGCCGGTCTTCAGGCCGGTAGTAATTAAGATGTGATGAATCACTGAACGAAGTCATACACATTCTTTGCTTGCTTCATGGATCGCAAGGAGCTCGGAATGGTTGGATGAGATAGCTGTAGTGGTTTGCTTCACAGATTTCTAGGAGATGGCTGTACCACCGTAGGTGAACACAAAACCAGTTTGTGATTTCTCGGTGTGAGGATCAGACCTGTAACCTGCATCTGCATATCCAATTAAAGTGGGAGATCCACCTTTAGGGAAATATAATCCCAGGTCAATCGACCCTTGGAGGTAGCGGAGAAGCTGCTTAACTCCGTTCCAGTGGCGCTTTGTGGGCGCCGCACTATATCTGGCTAGAAGATTTACAGAGAACGCTATATCGGGACGCGTACAGTTAGCCAGATATAGAAGTGCTCTAATGGCACTGATCGCTCTCGGATATACACCCGAAAAACAATTGTAGTTTTACCGCAAGCGCACGGTGTAGTGGTGAGTGGGTATCGAACACGAGGAGTGACTAATGACGGTAATCTATCTTGATCACTACGCTATTGGTGGAAAGACGATTTTTGAAATGTTGGTGGCACGATCGTTCAATTAACAATTCAAATTCAATATTATAAAAGTGTCTAGGGCTAGGGAATCCCCACTATGGATTATCATACGTCTTTGTGAATCGTGAATCTCAATGTTACTAGACTTGGATTGAGGTGAACTAGTCGTAACTAAATAGAGAACCAAGCTCACGCTCTCGCGCTATTGCCGGTCTATAGCGACCTAGATTAGGGCCCACTCTCGTGCAAACTGTCACGCCCCGCTTCCCAAAAATGTGGAGGCGAAGCGTGAGAAGGTCCGCTCAGACTTGAAGCTACAAAGTCGCAAGTCCGATAAGCGTCAATTACTTTAAAACTGCAGGTCCTTGCAACGCGAAACGAAACAAAGATAATAATAACGAAAGAGACAAAAGAAACATCTCAGAATATCCATAATAATAAATCTCAACAACGCAGAAAAGCCACCAGGCTACAAATAAAAGAGTCTAAAAGAGGCCCAGCATGGCCAACAAAGTACAAAGTACGAAAACAAGGGAAAGGTGCAAGCACCGACATCTAACAGCAACCTAAAGCAAAAGCAAGTAAAATCAGTCTCTAAGACTGGTCTCCGGTATCCTCGAACTCCTCAACGAACGTAGGCTCGGGCTCAGCGTCAGCAACCACCTCGTCCTCAGCAACTGTCTCTGACTCAGGGTCTAACATGTGGCACCCAAAAGAGCAAGGGGCACATGTCAGCAAGTCTGGAAGACTTGTGCAAGTGAAACTGAAAGGTGGTAAAAGTAAAGCAACCTAGCAGTTCTAGCATGATGCATTGACATGGCAGTTTAAGGTAATGAGTGCAACAAGTAAAGTAAAGTAAAGTAAAGTACGAGCATGGCATAACATTCACAAGACAAGTACAAGACAAGAAAAGTAAGCACCTCGTGCACAGAGTTCACGCCTTACAGCTAAAGAGGCTGTACGGGCACACTTTTACGCTGAGTGGTCGCTCAACCCTACCCCTCCACGTGTGTCGAGCCAGGGCCTTACCCCTGAACTTGGAATGCTCGCTTCTGGACCACGAGCCAGGAAGTGTGTAAACAAGTATGGCGTAGGGGTGCACCTAGCCGGACAAGTAGTACGAGGACAAGTATTGTAGCGTGTGCTACGATGCAACAATCAATGCATGGATGACATGGCATGGCAAGTAGTAAAGCGTACAAGTAAGAAAAGTAAACGTGACAGTTTAGCATGCATGAATGACAAGTTTAATGGTTGGATCTAGCTTCGTTGTCAAGCTAGATCATTTAGGTGACGGATCTAGTTTCGTTGTCAAACTAGATCGAGTAGGCGTCTAGCCAGCTATCATTTCACTGACTAGTCTCTTTTACGCTAAAAGTAAGGAAGTGGCCTAAAAACATGGCCCTACACAAGAGTTGGCAAGTTTCACTTGCCTGCAATTATCACGTCAAGAAAACACCGTCCAACGAGTCCAAAGTCACGATTCCTACGTGCACAAGTCTTCCAGCCTACATCCGTTTTATTAATCTTGATTAGTGAATTCTAAAACATTTAAAATACTTTAAAAATACTGATTTTAGTCTTGATTAGCATGCAATTGGGTTTGGGGTCCTAGGGGTGCAAAACGTTACCTCAACACGACGCGAAAGCTACACTGGCGTCGGGTAGCGACGCCGGGGGTTGGAATAATAGATCGCGCTCCAAGTCCAGATTCCAATATATATTCCTCGCTGGAAAATTCAGAGCATCGACCGGGGCAACGGTTCCAGATTCCAAAGCTAGCACGTGCGACGACGGGCTACGACGTGCGACGACGTCGTACGCGACGAATCCTCGAAGAGCAAGCACCTTGGTGGGGTCCACAGTAGTCCTAGGGACCTTTGGGGGACCCACAATACCTCTGGAGAACTTGGGGGGCCCACGGAGGCAAGTGGTGCGACGGTTGCGGGGTTGCGACGTATGGCCGTCGGTCGTACACAGCCAATGCGGGGAGATCCGTCGGTCGCGCGCTGTGAATGCGGGGGATGCGACGTTGGGGTGTGCAGCAGCTGCGGCGTTGCTTGGGTGCGGGGTTTTCCTTCGGTCAGGTCGATGGGGAGCTTCGGTCGGGCGCTTGGATGCGAGCGGGGCAGCGTTGCAACGTTGCAGCGCTTGCAACAGCGGTCGGTGCGGAGCGGGGGGTCGGTCGTGCGGGCTGCGGAGCGGGGCGACAAGCGGCAACGGATGCGGAGCGCTTGTGCGGAGCGGGGCCTCGGTCAGACCGAGGGCTCCTCTCGGTCAAGCGGGGGAACGGGCGTGGGCGACAGCAGCGGTGCGGAGCGGCGAGAATGCGGGGGCGGCCTTCGGTCTGAGCGGGGGAACGGAGCGATTTCCTTCGGTCGTGCGGTGGCTGAACGTCGCAACGTTGCGACGATTCGTCGCAACGTCCAATTTCGAGTTTGGAAGAGGCTAGGGCTAATTTCTTTGGAAAATAGGTCTTGCTAGGGGTTGCTTATATAGTATAGATGGGTTGACTTGGTCTAGGGATAAATCTAATAGGATTAGAAGTTCAAAAAGATTTAAAATTTGAATTTAAACTTCTCCAACCCATCCTAGAATTTGACCTGGTCCAAATGAGCTGGAAATTGGCTTAAAAATTCTTTAAAACGTTTAAAACTCAAATAAATTTTATTTGGCCGAAATTAATTTAAAAATAAATTATTAAAAATATTATAAAACTTGTAAAAATTATAAAAGTGGTCAAATAAACTCCAAAAATTATAAAATAAATATCGGGGTGATCGTGATGACGAATGTGAGCTAACTAAGAAGACGGATCTCAGTTTCGACGTCGGACGACGAAACTAAAAATAGAAACGTCTCCCGTCAAAAGTGAAAATCGCCACGTCTCATCGAATAAGTTTAAATTGTGGTAAAACGACTCGAGGAACGTCGTTCCAAATTAGTGCCACTATTTAATACTCTCCGAGACGTTCACAACGGCATATCATACGAAAGTGTTCACAAACAAATAAAGTCTAAAACAAACACGTGCACGGCCAAAAGCACGTGCACGAACAACGTACGACGAAAAGTGGTCGTTACATCCTCCCCACCTTAGAATAAAATCCGTCCTCGGACTTTCTAATATAGCTAGTCGCTCTAGTAACTACCCTAAATCAAGTCACATTATATTTCAAACCACGTATAGTCATTACAAATGCTCATATATGCACTAGGTAGTCAAACATTATTACTACCAATACGTATATATATATATATATATATACATTCACGTACGTATACACTTATACCTATTATAGTCAGTCAGACTCATACACGTATTTCAATCATATATATATAAGCATGCATCCCTTATATAGCTACTACCTACCTAATCACAAAACAATATTTCAGATACTTATATAATGATAGTTTCACGCTTTAGCCAATAGAATCATCGCTCTACCTATATGTAGCTACCTATGCATAAACATCAAGGGTATACTACCCTCTAATATTCATCCAATACCAAGCATCTCAACACCTATAGTCACACCATACCATTATTAAATCAAGTTCACTATATCTAATATACGTTCACCACTACTATAATTTCACAATATATAGTCATTCAATACATGCAAATAGTTCACCATATATTCACATCACGTACGGTCCTATAACTATATTTATGACACGCCACATATACCATAGTCATCAATACCTATAACTAAGCACATACTTACCCGTGCATGGTGCACACCCATACACGCTAACATTTCATTTACATACACCAATCATGCCATTGTATAACTAGCACACAAACACACCTACTTTAGCTAGTACACATACGTTCACATAACAAGTCCTTAGTAAATAACTATACCACAAGACCAACACCTATAACTATATACTGGCGTAGCGACCCACAATCATGTGCGTAGCACAACCAGGCACAAACACTCCTATCACTATACATACATCAAACATCGCTATATTCAAACTACAAACATACGTTCAATATACTTAGAGTTTACCCACTCAAGCTTGAGTGAGACTCAATACACATATCAGGATATTCTATATACGTAACACGGCATTCATACCTATACTAATATCACTCCAATATTTATATATATGCCTACCACTACAACCATATACATACCATAGTCAATCACACTTAATATTAGTCCGGTAATACTTACATAGTTCAATCATTTTATACACCATAATAATAGTAATACAGACATCAGCACACATATATTTATAATACCCACCCTAGCACAAACATTCACCGTATAGTCATACATATGTAACATATATTCACACCCTAGCCTACTACCTATAATTAGTACACCAACACCTATGTACATACATAATTAAGATGTACAATAGTCGTGTATACCTCACGGTATGCACGCATGCAACATCCCGCAAAAGCAAGCAATACCAATCAAAATTATAATCCTACCACTATATGTATAACACATATATACTCAGGTAACAAAACATAACTACTTACGTCTAAACACTATATATACTTCTACCTACGAGCACATACTCATACGTAGTAATATATGGGTCACTCAATAGGCCTACTTACTTATCTATATGTACACCTATTATCGTCACACCTATCATATATATAGCTTACCAATCATTTTATTTCAACCATCACAAGTATCTCTTGCTACATACACAACTTAGATATTTCAACGCTAACTTTTATATACACATGCATCCATAGTATAGTATAGCTAACCACACCCAAATCTATAAATACTAACACATAAACAACTTCCTACTATCACGAATAACCCCGAATTTATATATATGTATCCCACCCAATAAACAAGCATCAATATATTATGGGAATTCTCATTTAAGCCCACATACACAACTTAGGTACGTGCACCACGACAACCTCTCAAGGGTCCAAGGGTCTACTAACAACTAAGAATTGACACAGACATTGACGGACCCTAAGGCTTAAGCAATAAAGAGGGATCGAGGGCGTGACGAGGGAGGGATCGTTAAGCACGAGTTCAGATAGGGCGAATACAAGAAGACAGCTTGGTTGGACGAACCTTGGCTTAATGGTGATGTTTAGGTTGAGGGAAAAGGAGGTGTAGTGATGCTTGAATAGGGTACAGAAAAGCAACTAGGATAAGTAGCATAAGCTAAAATACGCAAAATTGAAAACGGTTGTACTTTAAAATCCTCGTCTGAGAAGAAATGTTTGGGGATCGATAAAACGAGTTGTTCAAAAATAAATCTGAGTCGAATATTCAAAATAATAGAAAATGGCCTATTGGTTTTAAAAATCATTTTGAAAGGAAGTAAAATCATTTACGCGAATATTTAGGACATGGTTTAGAAAATTCTATCAGTCAGTAATTTAATAAAATGTTGTCCAAAAAGTTTTGGAAAGTCAAAAATGAAATCAAGTAACGGAAAGGTTTAAACTCATGTTAAATGCTTTTAAAACTTTGGGCTATGGAAAATTGAAGATAATCAATTTGAAACTACTTTTAGAAAACCAAGGTTTACCGAAAATGAAAAAAACTGATTTACACAATGTTCTTAATATACGAGCACAACAAGTCTGGCACGGTTATAAAAATAGTTGAAATTCAATTTGGTTTAGAAATTTTTTTTTCTAAAACGTGTATGGTGAGCGGAAAGGAAATAGTAGTAACTTAGCATAAGAATTTTCAAGATCGAATAGCAAATCTTTAAAATCAAATCAGAGAGGGTCTAAAGCAGGAAGAGGTTATGAAAATAGTAATTCTGCAAAAATCTGAAATAGTGAGAACGACGAGCAAAAACCAACTTGCGGAAATCCGAAATTCCATGTGACTTGAAAAGTATATTAAAAGTAAACACGAAGTATTATTCAAATGGCATAAATAAGAGAGAAAATTATAAATCGAGCTGAGCAAAATAAAAGTACGGTTCAGAATAAAATTAATATATGAAAAGACGACATGAGTACGAAAACATAGGCTGGGAAAAATATTATAAGCTAGAGTTCAAAATTCCGACAAACGTTTTAAAAAAATTTAAATCAATGAAGAAGTATGAAGTATAAGTATATTAAGATTTTGAACAAATTTAAACCTAGGGAAAGAGGAAATCGAAAGATACTTTTGGAAGATTCAAGATTGTAACGAAAAGGTTTGAAAATTGACGACGATCGTCATGGGGCGATCTCGTGAATCGAGGCAAGGAAATTGGTCAGGTGATCAAAACATTCATATGCCTAGGTCATGAATCAGGAAGGTCTACGGAAAGTCCTACGGTCGACCAACTAAAGATTAGGAACTAGGCGCTAAGACTTCTAAAGGTTAGACGGTAAAGAAATGCGTTCAACTTGGTCCGAAATCGATGAGCCCAAAAGCGAACGTCTAAAGGAGGTTCTAGAAGTCTAATATGGTTAGGGGTAAACAAGGACCGCTAGGGTGACTCCTACGACGATTGAATCAATTGCTAGAAGGGGGGTTTAACTACAGTCAGGGCCTCTAACTAGCAAGCACAGACGTCTAACTAAGCCTTCTTATCACCTAGTGTCCTAAGAAAGCGACTAGACTCGGGGCTTTATAACTCGGATGTTGCAATTTATTTAATGGACATTCCGTTATTATCGTTGTTCCGTTAATTTGCAATTGCAAGACTAGACCTGCATGGGCCACCAACAAAACCTGTCACGCCCCGCTTCCCAAAAATGTGGAGGCGAAGCGTGAGAAGGTCCGCTCAGACTTGAAGCTACAAAGCCGCAAGTCCGATAAGCGTCAATTACTTTAAAACTGCAGGTCCTTGCAACGCGAAAAGAAACAAAGATAATAATAACGAAAGAGACAAAAGAAACATCTCAGAATATCCATAATAATAAATCTCAACAACGCAGAAAAGCCACCAGGCTACAAATAAAAGAGTCTAAAAGAGGCCCAGCATGGCCAACAAAGTACAAAGTACGAAAACAAGGGAAAGGTGCAAGCACCGACATCTAACAGCAACCTAAAGCAAAAGCAAGTAAAATCAGTCTCTAAGACTGGTCTCCGGTATCCTCGAACTCCTCAACGAACGTAGGCTCGGGCTCAGCGTCAGCAACCACCTCGTCCTCAGCAACTGTCTCTGACTCAGGGTCTAACATGTGGCACCCAAAAGAGCAAGGGGCACATGTCAGCAAGTCTGGAAGACTTGTGCAAGTGAAACTGAAAGGTGGTAAAAGTAAAGCAACCTAGCAGTTCTAGCATGATGCATTGACATGGCAGTTTAAGGTAATGAGTGCAACAAGTAAAGTAAAGTAAAGTAAAGTAAAGTAAAGTACGAGCATGGCATAACATTCACAAGACAAGTACAAGACAAGAAAAGTAAGCACCTCGTGCACAGAGTTCACGCCTTACAGCTAAAGAGGCTGTACGGGCACACTTTTACGCTGAGTGGTCGCTCAACCCTACCCCTCCACGTGTGTCGAGCCAGGGCCTTACCCCCGAACTTGGAATGCTCGCTTCTGGACCACGAGCCAGGAAGTGTGTAAACAAGTATGGCGTAGGGGTGCACCTAGCCGGACAAGTAGTACGAGGACAAGTATTGTAGCGTGTGCTACGATGTAACAATCAATGCATGGATGACATGGCATGGCAAGTAGTAAAGCGTACAAGTAAGAAAAGTAAACGTGACAGTTTAGCATGCATGAATGACAAGTTTAATGGTTGGATCTAGCTTCGTTGTCAAGCTAGATCATTTAGGTGACGGATCTAGTTTCGTTGTCAAACTAGATCGAGTAGGCGTCTAGCCAGCTATCATTTCACTGACTAGTCTCTTTTACGCTAAAAGTAAGGAAGTGGCCTAAAAACATGGCCCTACACAAGAGTTGGCAAGTTTCACTTGCCTGCAATTATCACGTCAAGAAAACACCGTCCAACGAGTCCAAAGTCACGATTCCTACGTGCACAAGTCTTCCAGCCTACATCCGTTTTATTAATCTTGATTAGTGAATTCTAAAACATTTAAAATACTTTAAAAATACTGATTTTAGTCTTGATTAGCATGCAATTGGGTTTGGGGTCCTAGGGGTGCAAAACGTTACCTCAACACGACGCGAAAGCTACACCGGCGTCGGGTAGCGACGCCGGGGGTTGGAATAATAGATCGCGCTCCAAGTCCAGATTCCAATATATATTCCTCGCTGGAAAATTCAGAGCATCGACCGGGGCAACGGTTCCAGATTCCAAAGCTAGCACGTGCGACGACAGGCTACGACGTGCGACGACGTCGTACGCGACGAATCCTCGAAGAGCAAGCACCTTGGTGGGGTCCACAGTAGTCCTAGGGACCTTTGGGGGACCCACAATACCTCTGGAGAACTTGGGGGGCCCACGGAGGCAAGTGGTGCGACGGTTGCGGGGTTGCGACGTATGGCCGTCGGTCGTACACAGCCAATGCGGGGAGATCCGTCGGTCGCGCGCTGTGAATGCGGGGGATGCGACGTTGGGGTGTGCAGCAGCTGCGGCGTTGCTTGGGTGTGGGGTTTTCCTTCGGTTAGGTCGATGGGGAGCTTCGGTCGGGCGCTTGGATGCGAGCGGGGCAGCGTTGCAACGTTGCAGCGCTTGCAACAGCGGTCGGTGCGGAGCGGGGGGTCGGTCGTGCGGGCTGCGGAGCGGGGCGACAAGCGGCAACGGATGCGGAGCGCTTGTGCGGAGCGGGGCCTCGGTCAGACCGAGGGCTCCTCTCGGTCAAGCGGGGGAACGGGCGTGGGCGACAGCAGCGGTGCGGAGCGGCGAGAATGCGGGGGCGGCCTTCGGTCTGAGCGGGGGAACGGAGCGATTTCCTTCGGTCGTGCGGTGGCTGAACGTCGCAACGTTGCGACGATTCGTCGCAACGTCCAATTTCGAGTTTGGAAGAGGCTAGGGCTAATTTCTTTGGAAAATAGGTCTTGCTAGGGGTTGCTTATATAGTATAGATGGGTTGACTTGGTCTAGGGATAAATCTAATAGGATTAGAAGTTCAAAAAGATTTAAAATTTGAATTTAAACTTCTCCAACCCATCCTAGAATTTGACCTGGTCCAAATGAGCTGGAAATTGGCTTAAAAATTCTTTAAAACGTTTAAAACTCAAATAAATTTTATTTGGCCGAAATTAATTTAAAAATAAATTATTAAAAATATTATAAAACTTGTAAAAATTATAAAAGTGGTCAAATAAACTCCAAAAATTATAAAATAAATATCGGGGTGATCGTGATGACGAATGTGAGCTAACTAAGAAGACGGATCTCAGTTTCGACGTCGGACGACGAAACTAAAAATAGAAACGTCTCCCGTCAAAAGTGAAAATCGCCACGTCTCATCGAATAAGTTTAAATTGTGGTAAAACGACTCGAGGAACGTCGTTCCAAATTAGTGCCACTATTTAATACTCTCCGAGACGTTCACAACGGCATATCACACGAAAGTGTTCACAAACAAATAAAGTCTAAAACAAACACGTGCACGGCCAAAAGCACGTGCACGAACAACGTACGACGAAAAGTGGTCGTTACACAAACCCTAATCTATACCACTAACATTAAGATCGACATCATCGTCCAATCGCACCCCGAGCCTACTCTCGTGCAAACTCGAGTTACGATCTAGATTGTGATAGCTCGCATTCGTCCAATCTCTTGCAAACGAATATGGATATAGATTTATAATAAAAGTGCTAGCTTTGGTCCAATCTCTTGCAAACCAAACCTAGCGAATCTTGATTATAAATCTAAATCGAATATCTAGACCTTCCCATTGATCAGAGCCCAATCTTTTGCAAACCCTAGATAAATGGAAATCCCTAGCTATCCGTAATAAATCAATCACAATCCACCCTTCTAGCAATTCTAGCAACAGAGAAATTCATTCATCACAATTATAACATTAGATCCATAGGGTTCATCCCTATGCCCTAGAACAACGAATCTACTCACAATTCATCAAAGAAATAGCAAAATCAATGATGGAAAACATATTGCAATTTAGATTTAGAAGAAAACAATTCATAAAAGTGCAAGAATTCAAAAGAAATAGACAAACCAGATCTGAGTTCTTCAATCTCCAAAAGAGAATTACAATTAGAATTAAGCTAAAATCTATTTTCTGGTCTCTTCCTAAGCTAGGATAAAAACTGGGCTTAAATACATGCCCAAAACGTCCAAAAAATCCTGACAGAATTGCCCCTGCGCAGCCCAAAACCCTAATTTTCGACTCAGGCAGGCGACGCTACTCGGCCGAGTGAAAATCCCACTCGGTAGAGTGCGAGACCCAAATAAAAACAGAGAAGTTGGGGGTTTTGGGGGCTCTGGCGCTCTGCGTCACTCGGCCGAGTGGAATTCATCACTCGGTCGAGTGGACTTCTTTACTCGACCGACTGGGTCTTCTGCTGTGCTCCCCAGAATTCCAGAGAGTCTGCTTCAATTTCCTTCAGAAGTCCTGACTCACTCGAGCGAGTGGAGTTCTCTACTCGGCCGAGTGAAAGTAACCACTCGGCCGAGTGCATTACGGCACAAGGCATCTTCGTATCAGTCGTACTCGGCCGAGTACGCATCTTCACTCGGCCGAGTGAACTGTGTTACTCGGCCGAGTGGCCTGTATCTGGAAGCCACTCTTCACTTCCTCGCCTCCTCTTCGCTTCTATCGATCTTCTTCTTCTCCCGCTTATCGTCCAATGTCGTTATCTCCTCAAATAGGCCATGAGCGATGCTCCTGCACGCGTGCAAATCCCTTAAGCTCATTTTCGCTCCCGATCGCTCCATATTTCCGAAAATCCGAGAAAAACAAGAAGTAGTGAAAAGTAACGCAATATCGTCGAATAATCGTGAAAAGTGCGATATGGGCGATCAAAATGGCATGCAAACATGCAGAAAAAAGGTTTAAAATGTGGACCGATCAATCCCCCAAGCTTGCCTCTTACTCGTCCTCGAGGAAGATGAGTAAAACGGAAAATCCGGTGGACAAAAATAAGGAAAATGAAAAAGAAAGATAGACAAGAAAACGAAGAGGGAGCTGTTGGATCATTCTCTCAGGACATGGAGTCGCTTGCTCAAATAGCGCACGATGAATAAAACATGCCAAAGATTTTTACCTCGATATCACATCATATATAGGCACATTCGACATAGAAACCAAGAACGTCAAAACGATATGATAATATGAAATCATTCTAGAATTAGCATTGTCCAAGGCATTTAAAATGATATATGTAATCATAGATTGCACATTTTTCAATTGATTGCTTTCTTCTTGGAGTATAAGAGGTATCACACACTGTAAAGCGATAAGAATAGAAAGATATGGTATTCATGAAATGCATGCCAAATTTTCAATTCATAGGCTTCGTAATACTCTAAGTAATCTTCCTAAGTATCAAAAATTACCTAGCTTAGGTCGTCATGCACATATAAGTGGTCACTCTCTCCACATCGTTGGATCCCCTCCCCCAAGATTATCTATAAGCGTGGTGGCGTCAAATAGAACAATACAACTTTTCCCATTTTTTTGAAGCTCCAGAGGAATAAAGGGAAATAAAAAGAAAAGAAGGAAGGATTGAGTATATACAAATGCACTTCTTTTTGTTTTTTTTTCCTTTTTTTCTTTCTTTCTTTTTCAATATACACAATAGCAATCCCAAATCAAAGATAGAAAGATATGCATGCATTTTACTTTTGATTTTGGGGTAATGGAGCTTGGACATTTTAGCATAGGGAAGATGCCAATATAAGATTCACTAAGGGGAGATTCACCAACGATTATAAGTATAGAGATGATGTTCAAGATATGTGGAGAAAGAAAAATATGTAGTGCTCGATTCACTCTTTCGTATGTGCACGACAACTTTCAGCAGGGTAATGTTATATACTCAGTTTGATTTCAGAAAGTAAACTAATCTAATTATATCAAAAAGGCATGCATTCAATCAACCTGGAAGTTGGGTGTACAAATTCATGCAAATAGAAGTGATAGTAGATAACAAAGCAGCACTCCAAGATTAGGCAATCAATGCGTGAAGCTTGGTGTGTTTTCTATGAAAAGTATACGATATAAATTTTCAGACTCAGCTAATGCTAGAATTTATTCAAAATCATATAATAGAGATGAAGGTTCCTATTCTCAAATGTGTGGCGATGTATATCATATGATATCTGAAATAAAAACAATGGCATGGCAAGAGAATACGCATATAAGAGCAAGCTAACTCCATGTCATCGTCATCATAGAGAATTCATTTCTAGCAAAAAGGATAAAAGAAATAAAGATAAAGGGAAAACAAGATCAAATGCAACACACGAAGAAAGTAGGAAAACGTGATGCATTAGAAAAAAATGAAAAAGTGGGTGGAAATATGTGGAAAATAAAGAAAGATAGAAAAATAAAGATAAAAATGAAGAAAATAAAAAGTGCGTGAGTGCACTCACTCCCCCAAGCTAATTTGCACAGTGTCCTCAATGTGCTAAGTGTGGCACAATGACATATATAACAGGGGAGGGTGGGTGCATATGCATGCATGATAAAAATAAAAATATGAGAAAATGGAATGGAAATGCAAATGATAAGTGCAGAATGCGAATGATGGATGTGTTGAGCATGCAGATCATGGGAGCACAATAATGGATAACAAATGCACGACCGATACAAGGTAAGGCCCAGAAATACCACCTCTCCCCATAACGGATATATACACAGCCCTGCCAAAGAGTGGTCAAAATATATATGGCGAGAAGGGGTGCAAAATCAGCAGCAAAAGTATCAACCAAAACAGTGGCAATAAAGAAAAATCAGAGGCATTGAGTGAGTGCCTAAGCTGGTGGTGGGGCGTCAGCGCCTCCCTGTGGTGGGGGAGGGGGTGGCTGTGGTGCAGGCTGCAGAGGGATGTGACGGGGTGCAGGTGGGGGAGGCTGTGGCAAGCGCACAAGGATCTGGTTTAGGGTGACCTGAATACCAGGAAGAAGGGCGACGTGTGCCTGCACAGAACTAACAGTGGTGACGAGAGCCTGAAAATCTGCCCTGAGCCCACTCACAGCTCCCTCGACAGCATGGAGATGTTGAACAAAGGTGTCTGGAGCAGGAGCAGAGGGTCGCACATGAGGGGGTCGGGGCTGACGCACGCAGCCACCGTAGACTAGTGGGGCCACTAATGGGTGTGGGTAAGGGGCGGTGCTAGCTAAAAGATGCTCAGCTTCTGTGGGAGGCTGAGACGCAAGAATGCTCTCAGAAGTGTGCACAGCGGCAGATGAGGATGATGCGACGAAAGAGGACGAGACAGGCAGAGAGGTCGTAGACACAGAAGTGGGGACAAACGTCACGCCACTCTCAGTAAAAATGGCGGCAACGGAAACAGAAGGGTCGACGACTGGGGAGGTCATGAAAGCAACAGAAGATGACTCCCCAGGGGTCGAGAAATCGGATGAGGAAAGGGTCTCGGCTGGCGGGGCGAGGGAAGTCTCGTCACTCTCAAAAGCTGAGGGGATGGAGCTCTCAAAGCTGACGTAAGATATAGGAGCAAAACTCGACGACACAGAGGTAGTGATGGTGGTGGTGGTGGATCGTTAGGGGGCGGGAGTCAGCGCTAGCGGAAGAAGAGCCGGGGTCGCCGGTCTTCTTCCGCTTGCCAGCGGGCTCCAGCGTACGAGACCTAGTGCATGGGGGCATCGTCGTTCCGTGAGAAGTGCTAACAATCACGAAGTGATAGTAAAAAAATATGGAAAGAGTATACCAAAACACGACGCGACTCCATGGTAGCAATTCGGTCAATAATGCGCCTCCCTTGAAGCTCCAAATCAGCGCTCGATCTCCCCCAAGCTATCCTGAAACATAAAATCAATTGATTAGCAACGAATATCTAAAAATCTAGGGGTAGATCAAGAGAAATAGGCATAAATAGGGTTTGATTTGGATTCGGGGGGTTTTGGGCTTACGAAATGGGAAACATGAGATTATGGGCGAAAATAGGTGTCGGAGGGCTGCCGAGGGCCGGCCGGTGGCAAGATTCATGGCGGCGGGTGAGCGGCGGAGCTGGTGGGGTAGCGCTACCGGGCGCGGTGGCGGCGGCTTAGGCGAGTGATAGGGGGCTCGGGCGATTGAAAGGGAAGCTCGGTCGATTGAAAGGAGATTTGGGGATTTAGGGATTTAGTTCTACGAGTTTGGGTTAAATAGGGTTGGTCACTCGGTCGAGTGAAGATAAACACTCGACAGAGTGGCAGCAGTTTTGGCTATTTCGAAAAATTTTCTTTAAGTTATGACTCGGCCGAGTAGAGACTATCACTCGGCCGAGTAGACAAAGTCACTCGGCCGA
Organism: Scilla litardierei; assembly: GCA_030789695.1. Classification (NCBI taxonomy): domain Eukaryota; kingdom Viridiplantae; phylum Streptophyta; class Magnoliopsida; order Asparagales; family Asparagaceae; genus Scilla; species Scilla litardierei. The sequence continues at coordinate 47,952,056 of CM061137.1, read as the reverse complement.
GTGGATAGTCCACTCACATCGTTTTAGTGAAAAATGTGTCTGCGTCACTTGGTCGAGTGACAAAGTCATTCGGCCGAGTGGCATATAATTTCCATAGAGGGGGTTTCGAGACTTCCATGTGCAGTACCCTACTCGGCCGAGTAGGGTCTTCACTCGGCCAAGTGAAATAAATCACTCGGCCGAACCAGACTCTCTGTTTTTACGACACTTTCTGAATTCTTGTCTCTCGTCAGTTTCTACCTCCCTTTGGCATTTGAGCACATCCCTGGAGCGCTTCACATCGCCATGGCCATCCTCCGTTCATATGGTCTCCTATCATCCTTTTCCTGGAATGAAAACCGTAGCCCGCCGTCAGGTTCTTCCTAGACTCTTGACTCTATACACTAACAAAGATCTAAAACAAAAATGAGAGTAAAATTCAACTAAAAAATGAGATAGAACCGTCGGGTTGCCTCCCGATAAGCGCTCGTTTAAGGTCTTGAGCTCGATCCCTTAAGATTCGCGATTATTGCTCGATGTTCGGCGCATGGGAGATGCACGTGTCAAACTTGCTGGGAAGGCCGCTTGGGTTCAGTTGTTGCGTCTCGTCTGCTTTCCTCGGCTACGCCTCATCATAAGTAGTAGTGGGGGATGACTCCCCTAAGATTGTACTCTTGGCGTCCTTCTTCTTGACCGGCAGTATTTGCCGGTGGCGCTTCTTTCACGAGCTTCACCGTAGAGATCTTGCATAGCTCTCTAATCCTAACGACATCAGCGTCATTCTTCTCTTCATCTGTAAGAGGATCCGGTGGGTCTCCCATCATTTTGCCATCTTCGGCAATTTGGGTCTCTTCAAGGTCGTCATCATGTATGGCTCCAATGGCGAATGGCATGGCTTCGTCTATGACCTCGTCGAGGAGATCCACATAGTCCACTTCCTCTGGCCAATGCATACACTTCATCGTCTTCGGAATAGGGAGCTCAACTGCTACGTCGCCAACATTGAGGGACAAGGTTCATTCCCTCACATCTATAATTACTCCGGCAGTGGCTAGGAAGGGCCGTCCAAGTATCAACGATGTGTCCCCCTCTTCTCTAATGTCCATCACCACGAAGTCGCACGGCAAGCAAAGTCCACCCGGTACTTGCAGTGGGACGTTTTCTGTTATCCCTACCGGCCTAGTGATTCGCCCATCAGCGAGTTGTATCTTCATGTCCGTGGCCTTGAGATCGGTCCCCATATTCATTTTCTTGAGCATCGCTAGGGGCATGAGGCTCATGCTTGCTCCCAAATCTACTAAGGCTTTTTGTAGGGGGACCCCTCCAAGCGTGCAAGGAATTCGGAAGCTACCGAAATCTTTCAACTTGGTCGGTATCTTCTCCTTGTTGGTGAACCACGTACCTTGCTCGGCTAACATGACCCTTTCTGTTCGCTTCTTTCCCGCGATCAAATCCTTAAGGAACTTTGCATAGGACAGGATTTCGACGATTGCATCTAAAAACGGGATGTTCAAGCTCACTCCTCGCAAGTACTCTAGAAATTTAACGAGCCTCTTCTCAATTCTTGCTTTTGCCAACCGTTGTGGAAATGGTATCGGTGGCATATAAGTTCGCTCCTCTCGTGGCTTCTCCATTTCAGATTTTTCATCATTACTTGCCGCCTTTGGGCTCTCCTCTTCATTGACGGGTTCCTTCTCAACCGAAATTTCCTCCCTCTGTTCCTTAGCTTGAATCATGGCGGGAGTAGTGTCCTTCCCGCCTCTTGTATTTACCACCACGACCGAATTGATGTGGCCGGTGTTGCTCCATGGGTTTTGTTCCGGTTGAGCCGGTAATTGTTGGTTAGCCTTGTTAAGCAATGTGAGTTGCTCCGCCAATTGTGCCATGACGGTATTGAGGGATTCTTGTTGAGCCGCCAATTTAGCGTTAGTCTTCTTTTGATCAACCATGAATTCTTCTATCCTTGCTTCGTGCTCCGACCTTGTTGGCGCTTTTGGGGGTTTGGGTGCCCTCCATCATTGATTATATCCCGGGGGTCTATAGGGCCCCGCTTGTTGCCTTGGTGGGTAGTTTTGTTGTTGGGGTGGCCTTTGTTGATACTGCGGTTGTTGAGGAGGCCGGGCTTGTGGTTGTTGCGGCGGTGGTTGTTGTTTTGGTGGAGTCAAGGCTCCATCATTGTTGGCGTATGAAAATCCGGGGTGACCCCTAGTGGCCGGGTTCATCCAATAACTGCTAGTGCCGGCAACGTATTGAGTGTGCTCCATAGCTCCGTCTTCCCCTCCAACAAACATAACCTGGCCTTGATCCTGCCAGTCGCTCATGCTTCCTCCGGATGTAGATGCGTTGGAAGCTTCACGTGGCTCGCTCATCAACTTTTCTAGCCTCTACGGCTTTATGAAGAGAATCAAATTTGGTAGAGAGTTCCGCCACCACTTTTGCCTCATAGATGCTCGACGGCTTTAAAGATGACGAAGATTGTCCCCTTTCGTCGGCCCATTGCTGATTATTCGTGGCCATCTCCTCAAGCAAGGCCGTAGCGTCATCCGGTGTCTTTGCCAAAATGGCTCCATTGGCCATTGCATCAATTATTTGCTTCGTGCTCGGTTGCAATCCATTGTAGAAGTTATGCACTAGCTCCCATGGTTCAATGCTATGGTGGGGACATTGGTGTTGGAGATCCTTGAAGCGATCCCATGCCTCATATAAAGACTCTTGAGGGCCTTGCCTGAAGGACATCAAGGCCTTCGTATCTTCACAGTCTTGGATGGCGGATAGAACTTGTTGACAAATGCGCTCGCTAGCTTATCACAAGTAGTGAAGATCCCCTTGGCTTGCGTCCTTAGCCAATACAAAGCCTGATCACGAAGAGTGAATGGGAAGAGACGCAATCGAATAACATCCGCCGGCACGCCTGGCATCTGGAAGGTGGCGCACTTCGCCAAGAACATTTGCAAATGATACTATGGGTTCTCTTGAGCATTCCCATGGAATGGGTCTTGTTGCATCAACACTACGAGTCCCGTCTTCAACTCAAAGTTCTTGTCGGTCGCCAACTCCTGTATGGCTATAGAAGAGGTGGTGGACGTGATCTTATGCCGTAGCCTATCTCGGATGGAGACAAGCCTGGCCATACGTTGTGCTATCTCCTCTGGTGTTTCCGGTGTAGCTATATGATTTTCCTCTATAGTAGATCTCCTCTCGGCTCTAAGCTTCCTTGTCGTCCACTCGATCTCATGGTCAAATAATATGCCTCCTTGGCAAGACTTTGATCTCGTGTACATGCACGGAAAGAGAGAGTCTAGATAGAATTGTTAGCACAATAGAGGAATAAAATAGTGAAAATAAGAAATAAGAATAAAAAGAAGAAGAAAATAGCTAGGTAAAGAAAATAAAATACCGTCACCTCTCCAGCAACGGTGCCAAAAACTTGATCGCTCTCAGATATACACCCGAGAAACAATTGTAGTTTTACCGCAAGCGCACGGTGTAGTGGCGAGCGGGTATCGAACACGAGGAGGGACTAATGACGGTACAATATCCTGATCACTAAGTTATTGGTGGAAAGGTGATTTTTGGAATGTTGGTGTCACGATCGTTCAATTAACAATTCAAATTCAATATTATAAAAGTGTCTAGGGCTAGGGAATCCCCACAATGGATTATCATGCATCTTTGTGAATCGTGAATCTCAATGTTACTAGACTTGGATTGAGGTGAACTAGTCGTAACTAAATAAAGAACCAAGATCACGCTCTCGCGCTATTGCCGGTCTATAGCGACCTAGATTAGGGCTCACTCTCGTGCAAACCCTAATCTATACCACTAGCATTAAGATCTACATCATCGTCCAATCGCACCCCGAGCACACTCTCGTGCAAACTCGAGTTACGATCTAGATTGTGATAGCTCGCATTCGTCCAATTATTGCAAACGAATATGGGTATAGATTTATAATAAAAAAGCTAGCTTTGGTCCAATCTCTTGCAAACCAAACCTAGCGAATCTCGATTATAAATCTAAATCGAATATCTAGACATTCCCATTGATCAGAGCCCAATCTCTTGCAAACCATATATCAATGGAAATCTCTAGCTATTCGTAATAAATGAATCACAATCCACCCTTCTAGCAATTCTAGCAACATAGAAATTCATTCATCACAATTATAGCATTAGATCCAAAGGGTTCATCCCTATGCTCTAGAACAACGAATCTACTCACAATTCATCAAAGCAATAGCAAAATCAATGATGGAAAACATATTGCAATTCAGATTTAGAAGAAAACAATTCATAAAAGTGCAAGAATTCAAAAGAAATAGACAAACCAGATCTGAGTTCTTCAATCTCCAAAAGGGAATTACAATTAGAATTAAGCTAAAATCTATTTTCTGGTCTCTCCCTAAGCTAGGATAAAAACTGGGCTTAAATACATGCCCAAAACGTCCAAAAAATCCTGACAAAATTGCCCTTGCACAGCCCAAAACCCTAATTTTCGACTCAGGCAGGCGGCGCTACTCGACCGAGTGAAAATCCCACTCGGCCGAGTGCGAGACCCAAATAAAAACAAAGAAGTTGGGGGTGTTGGGGGCTCTGACGCTATGCGTCACTCGGCCGAGTGGAATTCATCACTCGGTCGAGTGGACTTCCTTACTCGACCAAGTGGGTCTTCTGATGTGCTCCCCAGAATTCCAGAGAGTCTGCTTCGATTTCCTTCAGAAGTCCTGACTCACTCGGGCGAGTGGAGTTCTCTACTCGGCCGAGTGAAAGTAACCACTCGGCCGAGTGCATTACGGCACAAGGCATCTTCGTATCAGTCGTACTCGGCCGAGTACGCATCTTCACTCGGCTGAGTGAATTGTGTTACTCGGCCGAGTGGCCTGTATCTTGAAGCCACTCTTCTCTTCCTCGCCTCCTCTTCGCTTCTATCGATCTTCTTCTTCTCCCGCTCATCGTCCAATGTCGTTATCTCCTCAAATAGGCCATGAGCGATGCTCCGGCACGCGTGCAAATCCCTTAAGCTCATTTTCGCTCCCGATCGCTCTATATTTCCTAAAATCCGAGAAAAACAAGAAATGGTGAAAAGTAATGCAATATTGTCGAATAATCGTGAAAAGTGCGATACGGGCGATCAAAATGGCATGCAAACATGCAGGAAAAAGGTGTAAAATATGGACCGATCAGGCACTTAGATAAGGCACTTCAGGACCTAACATTTCCTCCACCGTTTCCAGCAGATGAAAGGGGTCCTTATGTACATCCAAGGATCTTACGAATATTGGTGTACTTATATGATTACATTTATCCATTTGGAAATTTTTCAGTAATTTCCTTGTATATGTGGATTGGTGTAATAGGATACCACCACGTAGGTGTTCGATTTGCAAGCCAAGATAGTATTTTGTTTTGTCTAGGTCTTTCATTTCAAAAGTATTCTTTAAGCTTGCAGATATCTCAGCGATCTCTGTAGGAGATCCAATGAGATTTAAGTCGTCCACATAAACGGCGACTATAACAAATCATGTTCCTGATCTTTTAATAAAGATACATGGACAGATTTCATTATTGGTGAAACCTTGCTGTGCAAGAAAATCACTTAGTTTGTTATACCACAGTTTACCCGATTGCTTAAGACCATATAATGATCTTTGAAGCTTTAAGAGTAGACGTCCCGAGGTCTCTCTGCTATCTCTGGAGGTAATTTATATCCTTCAGGGAGTTTCATATAGATTTCTTTATCTATATTTCCATATAGATATGCAGTCACAACGTTCATGAGCTGCATTTCTAGGCTTTTCAGAGACGATAGGCTTAATAAAAATCGGAACGTGATGCCATCCATAATAGGGGAATATGTTTGTTCATAATCTATCCCGGGACGTTGGGAAAATCCATGCGCTACAAGCCGTGCTTTGTAGCGTACGATCTCGTTCTTTTCATTTCTTTTTCTGACGAAAACCAACTTATAACCCACATGTTTTACACCTTCAGGTGTTTGGACTACTGGTCCAAAAACTTCGCGTTTCAAGAGTGAGTCCAGCTCTACTTCTATTTCCTCGTTCCACTTTGGCCAATCATCTCTGCGTTTACATTCTGCTAGAGATCGTGGTTCAATGTCATCGTCGTATTCAGCGACGTGCACGGCAATATTGAACGCAAAGTCGGCGTCAATGACAGTGCTCTTTCTGTCCAGTACCTCCCCAGTACGTACAAAATTGAATGATGTTTCTCATATAGTTTCCTCTTTAGGGGAATGTAGGAGGGGAGAGGTAGCTGGTCTGAGCTCAGCATCCTGTGTAGGGTTCATCTTTATTTCTCTAATATTTTTTATTTTTCGAGGAGCTTTGTCCTTCGAACTTGGTGGGCGTCCTCTTTTTAATTGAGGTACATCCGATTCTGCTGCTGGTGGATTGCATCCATCTTTGGGGATGTCAATCCTAGCTGGCATATTGGCAGCAGTGACGTGTGATTTGACAATCTTCTGGTTGTCAATAAAATTATCCGGTAGTAAATGTACTGTATTCTGAAGAGGAAGGATCTTTAGGATCTCATCTTGACATTGACTAATACACGGATCATAATGAGACAAAGTCTTTGTGTCCCAAGAAATGGTCTCAGAAGCTTCTGGCTTCTTAGACTGTGTGCCTAGTTTTGGAAAAACATTTTCATAAAACTCACAGTGATCAAATCGTGCCTTAAATGCGTCACCCGTCAGGGGTTCAAGATATATAATTATAGAGGGTGAATCATACCCTATATAGATACCCAAAAGACGTTGTGGACCCATTTTGGTCCTTTGAGGTGGTGCAATGGGGATGTAGACTGCACAACTGCTTGAACGCGTCTCAAGTATGTGATGCTTGAGCACTACTCACAAGTGTAGGAGGACGTCAAGTAATAAATTTATATCTGGTGAGACCGGGTCGGATCACGGGGACAAGTCATTTTGCAATCATGAATTCAATTAATAAAGGAGAGATAAAGGCGAAGCTACAACCAACTAAGCTAATGGTGAAAATGTGTGTGAAACCATCTACCAAAATCAACCTAGGGTGGAAGTATCAAGGAGGAAAATAGGCGAGGAAGCTTGTGTGGTGTGTGTTGTTAAGCATGTTGGGTTCAATCCGAGGATAACTCAATTGTCTTTCCGGCTAAGGAACGTGCAATCGGTGGATGTGGCATTTTATCAAACACTTGGTGTGCAATGAAAGTAGTGTATGGAAATTCAAGATAATAAACATCCAAGCAAGCATGAGTGGTACTACTAGGCAAACTCCACTCCAGGGATACCCACTAGGGTTCCTAATTCAAATTATATCTCAACAATCTAACACTAATCATTAAATCATGCAAGATTGAAATACTAAAGCCTAACAACCAAATATCACCACACAACACACAAGAGATAGATCTAGTTACGCATAACAATAAAAGAAAGATTTTTACTTCTAAAAACATCATCCAATATGTTACAAATATCCAAATCCAAATACACAAAGAAGGGGAAAGGGTTCACCAAGAGTTCTCCAAGGAAAACAAAAGCCCCACCCCAGTGCTCCTCCAAGCTTTCTTGCTCCTCTTCAATGGCCTCTAACCCTAAAAATGAAGAAGAAGGAGAGTGGAATGAGAGAAATAGAGGGGGAGAAGCCCTAAAAATAGGCTCAGAAATTCGGGTCTGGAAACAGCACTAACGGGTCGGATCCGCGCCCAAAACACGCAACTAAAGCACAAATCAGCAGAAATTTCCAGCACCGTCACCCTGTCTTGCGAAAAGTCTAGAAAAATCATCTGACCTCAGAATGACGTGTTCCAGGCGGCGATGGAACTGTAACAAAGTGTACTACGACAATAAATATCACTAGGTCGAAATATACACTGGAATGATAGCAGAATTCCGCATAAGAGGGGAATACCAGAATTTCCAGACCAGAAATTTTCAGCACCGTCACCCTGTCTTCCAAAAAATGCAGTAAATTGCTCCGACCTCCAAAAATTCTGGAAAAAATATGTGTTGGAATCGGGACTTCACTAACTTCAACTGAAAAATAATAGGAGACCAAGATGAAGATGCTAATAAGCTGTAAACATTGTGTTTTATGCATAAGTAACCGGTAAACTCCAATATTAAGTGATATCATCAAAATGTGTGTATCGGAACCAAAATGAACACAAATTATGCACAAAATGCCATCTAATGAGGAGTAAAATATGCAATATTGAACCCTAATCACACCCCCAACTAGCGTTTTGCTAGTCCATAGCAAAACAAGCAATATATTCGGATTCACAACATAGCCCATATCAAATTCCACAATCTTCATGGCAAATAGAAAATTTTCAACGTAATCTCAAATTTAATATACCAACTCATAAAAGAGAGCAAATCCAAGAGCAATACTTCAATATGGCTCAAACCAACAAAGCACAAGCAAAGTTTGCATTCATTGAGATTACAACATAAGCGTGTCATAGTATCACAATCTTCAAGAACTTGGCCAAAACAACACTTAGCTTTCCTAATTCAGGGAAGTTTGATATGTGGATCATGTTTATTCATGTTTTTTAAATATGAAACTTAGGATGACCCATGTAATGAGGGTTCGATCAATGACTCTCAAATCAGAAGATTTTGGGACATTGGGCCAAAAAGGACCCCGCAGATCTAATAACTCAAATCACCTAAGATTCATTTATTTTTCTCTCGTGCACTCTCCTAAATCCTATCTTTCGACACGAATCCCCAATGTTTCATGAGGACCCGGCTACTTGACAAAACTAGAAAAATGATGCACTTATTCTTTCTTTTTCTTTTTCTTTTTCTTTTTCTTTTTCTTTCTTTTCTTTTCTTTTCTTTTTTTCGTTTGTTTTTTTGATCCAACACACCAATCAACCACTCCTCAAGCATATACCAAGCATATATCAAGGCCAAATCTCATCAAATTGAAAACCAATCTATACTAATGACTTAATCCAACTCGTGCATCACAAAGTTTGCACAAAACTAATCCAAACCACATCGAAGATAAAATTCATCGAATTATGCACTAGTTTTATGAATAGCATATTAAAATTGATCCTATGAAGCAAAAGCAATAAAATGCATGCCAATCACAATTTAGGAAATTGAACATAAGATTTGAATCCAAATGTATGCATGAATATGAAGCATGTTAGGGATTAAGCATAAAGCTAGCAAGTGAGCAAAGAGGGTAAATGATATATATGCATGATATTGGGTGATGGCAAAATGGATGTCTAAAAAAATTCTAAGCAAAAATCATAGCATTTATAAAGATTCTAACACTCTCCCCCCAACTTAAAATACACATTGTCCTCAATGTGGAAAGAGTATTAGATCTCGACAAAAGATCCTAGAAAAGAAAAGAAAATCATACGAAAGCAATAAAATAAAACATTTATTTTATTTATCTACACTACTGGATAGAAGTCACCGTGATCGAAGGGCGGATCTCGGATGTATAACGGTGGATGTAATTGATCCATCAGCTCCTTTCGCTCCTCCGCCAGCTGCTTTGGAGCTAGGCCTCCACGGGCCACCTTGGATTCCAATAATGAAACTCCAAGCGTCCTTTTTGGATAATATGTGTCATATGGGCGACGAGCTGCATCAATCCAATCTGTGTCCTTATGCCCTGCAACAAAAGCATTCCAAAATGGGTCGTCAGAAAAAGAATTTAAATGTAAACGACGACAATCTGAATTAAAAATGTACGGAAGTACAAATTGGGATTCAGAAATGCAAGGCATGATATGGTGGAAACTTCCCTGAATAATGGCGCTAGGATGTGGTTGATGCACGATCTCAGGAGGAGAGGAAATTGGATGCAGAGACAAATCTGGAGAAAAAGAAAACTCGGGCTCGATATAAATCATTTTGCATTCACCTTCGCTCTCCTCATCCTCGTTGTCAAGAAGTGTAGGCTCTACAATCATCCCCAGGCTGTCCTGAAGATCATCGTGGATGATGGCCTAGTGTGCATCCCGAGGTGAAGAGTATATGACCTGCTACACTGAAGTAGGAGGAATGTTTCGTTCGGGCTCCGTCATGGTCTGTAAACTCACTCCGTCACCCATATCATCCTCCTCCTCATCAAAGTAACCCATGTCAACAGTCCATCCCATGCACTCGTACACCTCAAAATGGGAATATGACGTAGATGGAAAACAAGAATCCGGCTCTCCAAAATCATCAATCTCGCTCGTGCCTTCACATGCATCCACCTCAACATCACCACTAACAAAGAAATGCATCGTGTCATCAACAAGGTCGACACGTACCCCATCATCCATATCCTCTGGATCCTCAAGATGTGGACATTTAGCTTCGTGTACTTGGCTCCAATGCACCCCATCATCATGTTCTTCTTGTTCTTCCATAGGGTCACATTGGACTGAGCACACAGTTGGCTTCTCAGGATGGTCATGAACCTGTTGGATTGCATCCTTATACTCTGCAAGGTCCATCAGGTAACACCATGAATCTTCGATCGAATAATTAAAGAATTCTCCACCGCAGCTCATCTGCATAAAATCTCGCCCAGATGGTAGTAACCCTGTATAAAATATCTGCAGGAGATGATCCTCGTGGAAACAATGATGTGGGCACACAAACATCAAATCACTAAACCTCTGCCAAGCCTGATGGTAGGCCTCTACATCAGCGTGGGTAAAGCTCGCTATATACTGCTCCATGGCCTGCCGCCCCTGTACATGCTCCAAGAAAATAGGCAAAAACACTTGGAGAAATTCAGCCTGAAATGACAACCAAGTAAAATGTGAGTCGAGAGATAATGAATCAAACCACAATCTAGCATTATCTTGCAAAGAATAGGGAAAAAATCTAATATATATGCAATCATCACAGATGTTCCTACCAAGACAAGAATACATCCATTCTTCAAACTTTTTTATATGTAAATGAGGGTTCTTCCACTCCGAACCACGAAAGAAAGGTGGAGGTGGGATATCCTCCAAGTCAATGCATGAAATGTTTGAAGGTAAGGTGATGACATTTTTTTAATTTTTTTGTTGAAGAAAATGAAAATAAACAAGCAAAAGACTCAATAAGTTGAAAAATAAAGAAATCTCAAATCAAAAGGTGAAAAATAAAGAATCGAAAAGACTCACACTAATAGTGGGAAGTATCTCGCCAAAATTTCCAAAATCAATCGATAATGTAAATGCAAAAACCGTTGTCCCCGGCAACGATGCCAATTGCTTGAACGCGTCTCAAGTATGTGATGCTTGCACGCTACTCCCAAGTGTAGGAGGACGTCAAGTAATAAGTTTATATCTGGTGAGACCGGGTCGGATCACGGGGACAAGTCATTTTGCAATCACGAATTCAATTAATAAAGGAGAGATAAAGGCGAAGCTACAACCAACTAAGCTAATGGTGAAAATGTGTGTGAAACCATCTACCAAATCAACAACCTAGGGTGGAAGTATCGGGGAGGAAAATAGGCGAGGAAGCTTGTGTGGTGTGTGGGGATGTGGTTGTTAAGCATGTGGGTTCAATCCGAGAATAACTCAATTGTCTTTCCGGCTAAGGAAAGCGCAATCAGTGGATGTGGCATTTTATCAAACACTTGGTGTGCAATGAAAGTAGTGTATGGAAATTCAAGATAATAAACATCCATGCAAGCATGAGTGGTACTACTAGGCAAACTCCACTCTAGGGATACCCACTAGGGTTCCTAATTCAAAGTATATCTCAACAATCTAACACATAATCATTAAAACATGCAAGATTGAAATACCAGAGCCCAACAACCAAATATCACCACACAACACACAAGAGATAGATCTAGCTACTCATAACAATAAAAGAAAGATTTTTTACTTCTAAAAACATCATCCAATATGTTACAAATATCCAAATCCAAATACACAAAGAAGGGGAAAGAGTTCACCAAGAGTTCTCCAAGGAAAACAAAAGCCCCACCCCAGTGCTCCTCCAAGCTTTCTTGCTCCTCTTCAATGACCTCTAACCCTAAAAATGAAGAAGAAGGAGAGTGGAATGAGAGAAATAGAGGGGGAGAAGCCCTAAAAATAGGCTCAGAAATTTGGGTCTGGAAACAGCACTAACGGGTCCGATCCGTGCCCAAAACCCGCAACTAAAGCACAAATCAGCAGAAATTTCCAGCACCGTCACCATGTCTTGCGAAAAGTCTAGAAAAATCATCCGACCTCAGAATGACGTGTTCCAGGCGGCGATGGAACCATAAAAAAGTGTACTACGACAGAAAAATATCACTAGGCCGGAATATACACTGGAATGATAGCAGGATTCTGCACAAGAGGGGAATAGCAGAATTTCCAGACCAGAAATTTTCAGCCCAATCACACTGTCTTCCAAAAATGCAGTAAATTGCTCCGACCTCCAAAAATTATGGAAAAATATGCGTTGGAATCAGGGCTTCACGAACTTCAATTAAAAAAATAATAGGAGACTAAGATGAAGATGCTAATAAGCTATAAAAATTGTGTTTTATGCATATATAAATGATAAGCTCCAAAATTATGATAATATCATCAAAATGAATGTATCGAAGCCAAAATGAACATAAATTATGCACAAAATGCCATCTAATGAGGAGTAAAATATGCAATATTGAACCCTAATCACACTCCCCAACTAGCTTTTTGCTAGTCCCTAGCAAAATAAGCGATATATTTGGATTCACAACATAGCCCATATCAAATTCCACAATCTTCATGGCAAATAGAAAATTTTCAACATAATCTCAAATTTAATATACCAACTCATAAAAGAGAGCAAATCCAAGAGCAATACTTCAATATGGCTCAAACCAACAAAGCACAAGCAAAGTTTGCATTCATTGAGATTAAAATTAAGCGTGTCATAGTATCACAATCTTCAAGAACTTGGCCAACACAGCACTTATATTTCCTAATTCATGGAAGTTTGATATGTGAATCATGTTTATTCACGTTTTTTAATATGAAACTTAGGATAACCCATGTAACGAAGGTTCGATCAATGACTCCCAAATCAGAAGATTTTGGGACATTGGGCCAAAAAGGACCCCGCGGACCTAATAACTCGAATCACCTAAGATTCATTTATTTTTCTCTCGTGCACCCCCCTAAATCCTATCTTTCGACGCGATCCCCAATGTTTTATGAGGACCCGGCTACTTGAGAAAACTAGAAGAACGATGCACTTATTCTTTCTTTTTCTTTTTCTTTTTCTTTTTTTCTTTTCTTTTCTTTTCTTTTTTTTCTTTTCTTTTGTTTTTTCTGATCCAACACACCAATCAACCACTCCCAAGCATATACCAAGCATATATCAAGGCTAAATCTCATCAAATTGAAAACCAATCTATAAATGACTTAATCCAACTCGTGCATCACAAAGTTTGCACAAAACTAATCCAAACCACATCGAAGACAAAATTCATCGAATTATGCACTAGTTTTATGAATAGCATATTAAAATTGATCCCATGAAGAAAAAGCAATAAAATGCATGTCAATCACAATTTAGGAGTTTGAACATAAGATTTGAATCCAAATGTATGCATGATTATGAAGCATATAAGGGACTAAGCACAAAGCTAGCAAATGAGCAAAGAGGGTAAATGATATATATGCATGATATTGGGTGATGGCAAAATGGATGTCTAAAAAAATTCTAAGAAAAAACCTAGCATTTATAAAGATACAATAAAAATTGGGTTTTATGCATAAGTAAACGGTAAGCTCCAATATTAAGTGATATCATCAAAATGCGTGTATCGGAGCCAAACTGAACACAAATTATGCACAAAATGCCATCTAATGAGGAGTAAAATATGCAATATTGAACCCTAATTAACAACCAAACACTCTCAAATGAGAGATATTTGGAGGTGCACCATACACTAGCTGCATCGGCGATAAAATATGGCCACCAGAGGGCCGTAGATAAGCGATGCGGCATGCAATATGGCATGGCCCCAAGCATCCACATGCAACTAAGATTGCATCAGTAATGGTGGTGCAATCCATTGTAGTCTCTTTATCAGAGATTCTGCTAACCCGATCTGGGTGTGAACATGTGCTACTGGATGTTCAACTTCGATGCCAGTTGCAACTTCGATGCCAGTTGCTTAGCAATAGTCATGAAAGACTAGAGAATTGAATTCTCTTGCATTATCAAGACGTAGTTTGTTGATATGGTTATCAGGGAAATGAGCCCGCAACTTAATAATTTATGCCAAAAGCTTTGAAAAAGTTAGGTTGCGGGTGGACAAGAGGCACACATAAGACCATTTTGATGATGCATCTATCAGTACCATAAAGTACCGAAATGGGCCACATGCGGGGTGAATAAGCCCACAAATATCCCCATGTATTCTCTCCAAGAAGCTAGGAGACTCTAATCCCACTTTCAATAGGGATGGTCTCGTTATTAATTTTGCCCTTGAAACAAGGCAAACATGGAAAATCACTTTTCTGAAGAATCTTCAGGTTCTTTAGATTATTTCCTAAAGATTGGGTGATGATGCCGTGCATCATGGTCGATCCAGGGTGACCAAGTTTATTATGCCAGATTTTGAATTCTGGAGATGAAAGACACCTCTGGTGCACAGTCAAATTAGCTTCTATAGGTTTAATATAAGTATGATAAAGACCCGACTGGAGTCCCTTAAATCGTTCTAAGACAGTTTTTAAACCGTCCTTTTGATGAGTAACATACAGATATTTATTCTCATGTATATCTATAATTTCTAAGTGATATCCGTTTAAACGAATATCTTTGAAACTTAATAGATTCCTATTTGATTTAGGAGAGAAAAGTGCATCTTTTATTATTAGTCTTGTGTTATTTGGGAGCATAATCATTGCTTCACCAAATCCTTCAATTATGTTGGATAGTCTTGAAATAGTAATAACATGACCATCATAATTATTTAAGCTAATAAAATAGCTTTTTTCTTGAAGGATTGTGTGCGTAGAGGCACTGTCCACTAGGCACTCACACTTCATCTATAGATAATGAAATCAATACTTTAATAAAATGAAGACAATTATTATTGAAAAGTAAAGATCAAGCAAACTACAGATGAACTAATGAT
This sequence comes from Scilla litardierei, assembly GCA_030789695.1. Taxonomy (NCBI): domain Eukaryota; kingdom Viridiplantae; phylum Streptophyta; class Magnoliopsida; order Asparagales; family Asparagaceae; genus Scilla; species Scilla litardierei. The sequence goes on along the minus strand of CM061137.1, from coordinate 47,936,974 downwards.
AACAGATAAAGTAAATGCATAATAGATAAATATGACATCAATCTAGGAGGTTTACATTCTCGAAGTCATCCAATGTGAACTTGGTTGTCGACTGGTTGTCCACCAGATTTGTTTCAACAGGAGACTTCAGGCTCGCCTGATACAAATCATGGAGGTGTCATGGAGTATGCCAGTTTCTGGATCAATGTCCAGTCATGCCACATCTGTGGCATTTGTCCTCCCAATTATTCTTGGGAATAGACGTATGTCCAGTGTTCTTTTTCTTCCACTGGAGTTTCTTCTTTCCCTCATAATTGTTGCTATGGGGAGGGATGTTGTGTTGAGGAGGACCTCTGGCCTGCCTCTTAGGGGCTTTCCCTTTGTTGAATTTTCCTTTCTGTTTGTTCTTCTGCTTCTGGGAAGAAACTCTGTGAGCCTCAGGGAGAGAAGTTGTAACGGCCTTTATTTTTCCAAAACATTTAAACTAAGTATTTAACGTAATTTCATTTTAAAAGGTATTTTGTAATGATTAGTCAGGAGTTTTAAATGATTTCAAAAATTTCTATAAAAATATTTTGAAATACTAGACTTATTATATTGTATTTCGGCATTTTCAGATTTCCTCAAATACTCAAAACAATTTCGATAAAAATTCAATTTCAATAATTACCGTTTTAGCTCAACGAATTTATTTTCTATTCAAACATTTTCAAAACGTTTTTAAACTTCTACAATAGCATCCTATGATCATTTAGGGCTCCCCACATTAATTTCGTAAATTTCTGATATCATTTCAGCTTAGAACCCGCAAACCCGCTTTCTAAACGTTTTGGCCTAAAACTAGTATTTTTGTAGCTCAAATCCCAGAACGGATTTTGTATTCGTGATCCTCGCGTCGATTCGAACCCGTGGGTATGTTTTCGTAATTTTTCGGAGTCGTTTGTGAAAACGTGTCTATATTCCTCCGCCTTGCTAGTTACATTTCACTAATGACCCTTTACTATTACTAATCACCTTTACCTAATTACTTTTACCCCTCTTAAACCTAGATCTACCTCTAATTAATACCCTAACCCACCCCATTTATCCCACCTCCCGAGTTGGTCAAACCCAACCGTCTTGGATCTGATATGATTACACTTATTAGTTTTTTTCACAATAAATATTACTATCTAAATAATTTTTAATACCTATATAACTTCCCCATCCCATTTCGTTCACAGGCACTCACTTCTTCTCACTCTCTTCCCCAGGATCACACGCACACACAACACACTCTCCCTCTCTCTTTCCCGCGTCTCTCACTCTCCTCTCTCCCTCGCGCGCTCTCTCTCTCTCAAGCCCTCACCGTCGCTGCCGTAGCGCCCCGCCTCCACGCCGTTCCATCTCCCCGTTGACTCGAACGCCTTCGACGTCCACTCCCGGAGCTCCCCGCCTTCGCAGCAGCACCGCCGCTGTTCACCGCCGCCGTAGCCCTCCCCCGTTGCCCCGCCATCCTCCGAGAGCTCACCGCCGCCCTCGTTCTCTCTCTCGCTCTCTCCGACTCGCCGGCGTCACAACCGCCCACCGCCGCCTGTCGCCGTCGCTCAGCCGACACGCCGTCGCCTGAGTCCCGCCGCCTCTCGTCGTCGTCCGACGCAAGCAGCCGCCGCTGCACGCGAATAACGCGGGATCGAAGGGTAACTTGAGATGGCAGTCTCGTAAATACGAGGATTTTTCGTATTTACGTATTTATTTAATTAATAATTGGGTTTATTTGGTTTTAAATCCATAATTTGATATGCAGGGCCCAGAAAAATGTGAGGATAGCTCCAGAAAATCGAAAACAATATTCCGGACCCAATGGCGCTGGTCTCATCTCGATCAGACACCTATTTTTTCCAGAATAATTTTTTAAACCTAAAAATTAAATAAGTATAATTCATTCTAAAAATCGTAGCTCACTGTTTTCACGTACACTGATACGTGATAAAATTATAGGTAATAGTAATCTTCGATACGGTCGTTTTTGACTGCTCATTCAAGCATTTCCAACTAAGATTGCTCCCGGAAGAAATTACGAAAGATATGCGTCACTTAAATGAATTGGGTTTTTAAACTAGTTTTGAGTTTCTAAAAATTATAAAAATTATTATAAGTTTCAGAAAAATATTCTCTCTTGCACTAAAACTATTTTTATCATATATAGCCTATATAAAAGTTTAGAACACTTTTCATCGCCGTTTTAATCAATTTTAAAATCAAGACGATCAAGTTAAATAAATAGGATATAATGTATTCTTCAACTAATTGTTTCTTGTGTTTACAGGTATCAAATCTCGTGCACCAGCACTAGATCCAATCTCGGCTCACTACCATCACTTCGAAAACAGTAAGTCACAATGGATTCTAGATTTAGAAAAGTAGATAGTGTCCTCGTACGAACCTTTTAAAAACAACAACTTTTGTGTTCCATGTTTGTTGGACTTGTCTTTATCCTCAAATTTGCTAGCATCCACCTTACTTTACTTTAAGAAAGTCAACCAGTGAACCTAACTTAACTATCATCATAAACAAGGAACTAATGACATCATGTGGCACATCTTATGGAATGTCTAAAGGAATATCTCGTGGAATGGTTTGTGGAATATCTCGTGGAATTTCTCGTAAGAAGTCTAAAGGAATATCTCGTAAGAAAGCATGAAATTGATACACATGACACTGGGTTTGGGGTAACTCATTGTAAAGAAAGTGTGGGAGCTATGACCGGAGTCACTCTCTCTCGTCTCGTCTCGTCTCATTTTCAAAGTATGTTGTGGTTGACGCGCATGATTTTCTCCCCGTGGCAATGGAGATGACCCATGGTTACATATCATACTTTCCTACATGAGTCACATCACATAGTTTAGGCCGCCTTATTCAGTACTTTGCATGTTTAATTGCTTACAGTTCATGCCTTCTAGTCCTACCATTGCTATCACCATGATTGCTCTTATACGTTACTTTTTGTACTCTCCGACTTGAGTCACGTAGTTCTAGTGTAGCTTGCACGGTTACTTCTTTACAGACATGCACTTTACTTCCTACACTTGTACATACACTGCACCGTACTTTATTTTAATTTCACTTTGGTCTGCTACCTTGTCATACTTGTACAGTACTCCTTTTCCTTATTTAGAATTGTTGTGACTTACCTTCGGTTCCACTTATGGCACCGACAGACGACGACCTAATTGAAAAGGTTGCTCCAGAGTACGAGGAGCCCACATACGACCCAGAGGCTGCGGAGTTTTAATTATCTGTGCTTGTTTATGTGTTGTGAGATGTATTTACTTTCTGCATTTACTTTTCGTACTTCCTTTTATGTATTCTAGTGAGAGAGTGCTGGTTGTTGTACTTTAACTTGGACTGTAATAATGTCTGTATGCTGGTTTGAGTATTGTTGGTACATCTCTGAGTTGTGGATATGCTGATTTCACTGTTAAACTGCGGGACCTGCAAATAAATCAAATAAGTAACGTGCCCCCGAGAGCGGGTCGTTACAGAAGTTGAGCCTGCAGGGTGTAGGTTATAGGTGGCCAGTAGTAAGTCTCTGTTCTGCTCCGCCATGAGAAGGCAGGAGTGCAGGTCAGAGTACTTAGTGAACTTGTGTTTACGGTACTATTGCATGCCGATTGCATCCTTCTCATGAAAGGATGTGTAAGTATTTTCCAACATGTGTTCTTCCGTCTCTTGTTCACCACACAACTTCAGGCGTGAGGTGATATTGTGAAGTGCTGAGTTATACTCAGCAACGGACTTGAAGTCCTGTAGACGGAGATTTTCCCACTCATAACGTGCACGTGGGAGGATCACATCTTTCTGATGCTTATACATGTCCTCAAGTGCAGTCCACAACTCTAGTGGGTTTTCTACAGTGAGATACTCGGCCTTCAGGGTCCAATCAATATGTCGCCTGATATAGATTATGTCTTTCGCCTTATCTACATCAGAGACTTTCAATGTAGAAGCTGCCTCAGCAGTGCCTGTTGCCGTGGCCACATGAGTAGAGATTGTGGCCATTAGGCCCTGTGCGCAAAAGTGGAACTTCAGGTCCACATGCCAGCTCAGATTATTCTTTCCAGTCGCATCGAGAACTTCAAAGTCGACGCTCGCTATTTTTGCCATATTATCTATGCATTTAAAAATAACATGAATTAATAAAACATATTTAAAAATTCATATAAAGTTAATAAATTAGTTGCGTGGAACAGGGAACAGCCAGTCACCATATAATAAAGTCCAAAGTCGGAAGTTATACAGTCCAGAAAATACAAAAGACTAAAATGAAAAAGTACAACTTGGAAACACATTGGGGTCCGAACAAATTTACAATTTGGCCTCCGTCTTCAAGAAAAGAAACTCTGGTCTTTGGCTTTATACAAATATATCCTCCCTTAAATTTCTCTCAAAAAAGAAAAAAAATGTGAGGAATATAAAATGGTGACAAATTGGCCGATCCAAAACCACAACGTAATTTATTAAACATCCACGCAATATATAAATTATGCAACAAACACATGCTTAAATAATTGCGCAATATCACAGGCATATCAAGTTTCATTTAATCAACATCGCACGTAATTTATTGGAGAAATATATAATATTTAATAATTACTTGGGCCACGTGGAGACATATTATGCACCATTAGGTTAGATTACTAACGGTAGAGCGATCTCAGGACCTTTCATAATTATTAAATAAAAAAATCTAATTAATCCAAATTATGCAGATATTGATGTTATTGATATTATATGGACCAAAAACAAATAGCATCCAAAAAGAATATATTAATGCAACGCATCAATTATCTAGATTTTTCAGAATTTCCAGTAATTTTAGGTATTTTCTGATATTTTTCTAGATTAAATTGAATTTTTCTAAGTTAAATTTATATTTAAAACAGAAAATAACATAACCCAATTATTATAATAAAAGCCATTAGGCTTGCTGCGGGCTTCAGGCCCAACAACCAAAAAATCTATATTTTTATTTTCAATAAATGGGTTAATGGACTAATAGCCCATATGATTAGTGTTGCATAATATATTCAGCCCCCAAAAAATGAAATTGAAAACAATTTCATCATCTCCCCAAATCTGCTTTCAAATCCCCAATTTGATTTCAAAACTCTTGCTTTCAAATCCCCAATCCGCGCAACACCCCCAATTTCTAAATTCTTCCGTTCGAATCCCCCTCCGACATGGAGGGGGGCGGCAGTCCAAAAGCCCCCCCAGCGGGGGGTGCCGTAGCGAGGAAACCCCCCCACCGCCCCCGACAGGGGCGACGCTTTGGGAGGAGCCCCCCGAACGGGGGGTGGGCGGCACGACAAGTAGCCCCCCCGACAGGGGGGCGACGGCACAGGCGAAGAGCCCCCCCGAGGGGCGGGGCGGGGGGCAGGCGAAGAGCCCCCCCCCCCCCCCCCCCCCCCCCCCCCCCGACTGGGGGGAGGAGCCCCGCGACGGCGCAGAGACGGGCCCCCCCAACTGGGGGGGAGGGCGACGAACGGCGCGGCGACGGGAGGAGCCCCCCTTCGGGGGGATTTGGGGTTTTTATATATATATATATATATATATATATATATATATATATATATATATATATATATATATATATATATATATATATATATATATATATATATATGGTAAAGTGTTCCTAGGGTGATTCCTTAGATTAAATCTAAGGAGTCGCCCCCATTTTCCCTCATATCCCACAATTTTTTTGGATTTCATTTTTCATGGGGTTGTTGTTCACCTCATGGATGATCAACATACCAAAAATCAAGCCATTCCAATACTTTTAGAGCCCCCATCTACCCCTTGCAACTTCAACGGTCTGAAAACGTGTTGAAAAACAATGAAGTTGCAAGGGGTAGATGGGGGTTCTAAAAGTATTGGAATGAATTGATTTTTGGTATGTTGATCATCCATGAGGTGAACAACAACCACATGAAAAAAATTCCGAAAAAAATGTGGGATATGGGGAAAATGGGGGCGACTCCTTAGATTGAATCTAAGGAGTCACCCTAGGAACACTTTACCCATATATATATATATATATATATATATATATATATATATATATATATATATATATATATATATATATATATATATATATATATATATATATATAGGTAAATCTTCATGTGAGAACATTTCGAACGGTGCGAAAATGTTTTTATCTTTTTTTTGAAATTTTTTTTTTCAAAAATTCTTTTTTTCCACCCTCATTATATGTTGTTATACCCCCCTCAAAAAATAATGGTTGAGAAATAATGTCATTTGGCCTTCGATCAAGGCATTTCATCAAATTCGCACGTTTTGAGACCGTTTAAATTTGTAACGGGTGGATGGGTGCTCTAATCCCCAACGGGTTCACCCATTATTTTCCCTGGGGTATATAATTGTATGGATTAAACATCAAAAAAAGAATTTTTGAAAAAAAAAAATTTCAAAAAAATAAAAAAAAATGTTTTCGCACGGCTTTCGCACGGGTTTTTTTCGCACCCGAAGATTGCCCTATATATATATATATATATATATATATATATATATATATATATATATATATATAATATATATATGGGTAAAGTGTTCCTAGGGTGACTCCTTAGATTAAATCTAAGGAGTCGCCCCCATTTTCTCCCATCTCCCACAATTTTTTGGATTTTATTTTTCATAGGATTGTTGGTCACATCATGGATGATCAACATACCAAAAATCAAGTCATTCCAATACTTTAAAAGCCCCCATCTACCCCTTGCAACTTCAACGGTCTGAAAACGTGCTGAAAACCCCATAACGTTGCAAGGGGTATGTTGATCATCCATGATGTGACCAACAACCCAATGAAAAATAAAATCCAAAAACATTGTGGGAGATGGGAGAAAATGGGGGCGACTCCTTAGATTTAATCTAAGGAGTCACCCTAGGAACACTTTACCCTATATATATATATATATATATATATATATATATATATATATATATATATATATATATATATATATATAGGTAAATCTTCATGTGAGAACATTTCGCACGGTGCGAAAATGTTTTTATCTTTTTTTTGAAATTTTTTTTTTCAAAAATTCTTTTTTCCACCCTCATTATATGTTGTTATACCCCCCCTCAAAAAATAATGGTTGAGAAATAATGTCATTTGGTCTTCGATCAAGCCATTTCATCAAATTCGCACGTTTTGAGACCGTTAAATTTGTAACGGGTGGATGGGTGCTCTAATGCCCAACGGGTTCACCCATTATTTTCCCTGGGGTATATAATTGTATGGATTAAACATCAAAAAAAAGAATTTTTGAAAAAAAAAATTTCAAAAAAATAAAAAAAAAGTTTTCGCACGGCTTTCGCACGGGATTTTTTCGCACCCGAAGATTGCCATATATATATATATATATATATATATATATATATATATATATATATATATATATATATATATATATACTATATATATATATATATAGAAAGATGCTAATATGAGATGGTGAGATGGTGAGATGAGATATTCATATCTCGAACTAGCTAAAACTATTTGCCAAATTATCAATCGGAACCGTCCATCTTCTTCTATCTATCAAGTGATCTTTATGTATAATTTTTTGTGTCATTTGGACATTTCTATCAGATCCATCAAGTGTTTGCAAGATGAACGGTTTACAAGCTGCCTGTAAATGTAACAAAGTTGGAACGGGTTGATCCATAGGATTTTGGGGTTTATAATCTCTAATTTTTTTAGGGTATAGATCTATCGACATGCTCTTGAAGATAAACGGTGCCGATCGTTAATTGGTGTTGCCGATTGTGCTAGCTCACGATAAGGATTTGAGCTCACCATCTCATAATAGCATTACTATATATATATATATATATATATATATATATATATATATATATATATATATATATATAGAGGAGGGATCAAATGACCCCTAAAAATAACCCCCTAAAATGACCCCCTATCAAAAATCCTATGCCCCCCATTTTTTCGGAAGATCCGAACCGTTCATCTTGATCTCCCCCCTCTAAATACCTTACCCACCAATTTTCAACCCGATCCCATGTGTTTTACCCGTTCATCAACCATTCGCAAAAGTTCTATTCATGCGAAACCATTAAATTTGGGTCGGATGGATGAACGGGCAAAACACATGGGATCGGGTTGAAAATTGGTGGGTAATGTATTTAGAGGGTGGAGATCAAGATGAACGGTTCGGATCTTCCGAAAAAATGGGGGGCATATGATTTTTGATAGGGGGTCATTTTAGGGGGTTATTTTTGGGGGTCATTTGATCCCTCCTCATATATATATATATATATATATATATATATATATATATATATATATATATATATATATATATATATATATATATGGAAAAAGGGGATCTAAGGTGCCTCCTTAGATGAAAATCTAAGGAGGCGCCCCCATTTCCCCCATCTCCTACAATTTTTTTGGAAAAAAAATTTCATGAGGTTGTTGTTCACATCATGGATGATCAACATACCAAATTTCAAGGGATTACAATACTTTTTGAGCCACCATATACCCCTTACAACTTCAACGGTCTAAAAACGTGCTGAAAATCCCACGAAGTTGCAAGGGGTGGATGGGGACGCAAAAAGTATTGGAATCTTTTGAAATTTGGTATGTTGATCATCCATAAGGTGAACAATAAACACATGAAAAAAAATTTCAAAAAAAATTTGTGAGCTGTGGGGAAATGGGGGCGCCTCCTTAGATTGAATCTAGGGAGACACCTTAGGATCCCTTTACCCTATATATATATATATATATATATATATATATATATATATATATATATATATATATATATATATATATATATATAGGGCAATCTTCGGGTGCGAAAAATCCCGTGCGAAAGCCGTGCGAAAACTTTTTTTTTATTTTTTTGAAATTTTTTTTTTCAAAATTTTTTTTTTGATGTTTAATCCATACAATTATATACCCCAGGGAAAATAATGGGTGAACCCATTGGGCATTAGAGCACCCATCCACCCGTTACAAATTTAACGGTCTCAAAACGTGCGAATTTGATGAAATGGCTTGATCGAAGGCCAAATGACATAATTTCTCAACCATTATTTTTTGAGGGGGGTATAACAACATATAATGAGGGTGGAAAAAAGAATTTTTGAAAAAAAAATTTCAAAAAAAAGATAAAAACATTTTCGCACGGTGCGAAATGTTCTCATTTGAAAATTTTCCTATATATATATATGTTGACTAGGATCCATTCGGATGGATCAAACATGCGGATCCATCCAAGTGGAATTTAAAGCTAGACTATGTAAATAGAAAATCCGACCGTTGGATATCTTCTAACATGTCTAAACTAGCTCCAAACAAAATTTCAACTAATTTGGACACGTTTTGCCCATGCATCAAGTGGTTGCAAAATTAGCCGATTTTTTTCACTATTCAAAAACATCGATTTTGCAACCACTTGATGCATGGGCAAAACATGTCCAAATTAGTTGAAATTTTGTTTGGAGCTAGTTTAGACATGTTAGAAGACATCCAACGGTCGGATTTTCTATTTACATAGTCTAGCTTTAAATTCCACTTGGATGGATCCGCATGTTTGATCCATCCGAATGGATCCTAGTCAACATATATATATATATATATATATATATATATATATATATATATATATATATATATATATATATATATGGGTAAAGTGTTCCTAGGGTGACTCCTTAGATTAAATCTAAGGAGTCGCCCCCATTTTCTCCCATCTCCCACAATTTTTTTTGAAATTATTTTTCATAGGGTTGTTGGTCACATCATGGATGATCAACATACAAAAAAATCAAGTCATTCCAATACTTTAAAAGCCACCACTATCCCTTGCAACTTCAACGGTCTGAAAACGTGCTGAAAAACACATAAAGTTGCAAGGGGTAGATGTGGGCTCTAAAAGTATTGGAATGACTTGATTTTTGGTATGTTGATCATCCATGAGATGAACAACAATCCCAAGAAAGAAAATTTCAAAAAATTTGTGGGAGATGGGAGAAAATGGGGGCGACTCCTTAGATTTAATCTAAGGAGTCACCCTAGGAACACTTTACCATATATATATATATTATTTATTTATTTGATAAATGACATGTTGATTTGATAAATAAAATTAACATACGTATGTATTAAAAAATTTTAATTTCTGGTCCAAAGTTTATATCTACGGGATTAGAAATTTACCTCTAGATAAAGATTTAGTGAAGAACAAATAAAATCCATAAATAAAAATCCCCGCTCCCGCAATGCCGTGAAAGAAATCAATAGCTCGTCGTAGCAAAAGCTTTGCCGCAACAACAAGATTTCGTCGCAAGAGGGAAATTTTTTGGGGAATTTTTTTTAATGGCTCAAAAAGATTTTCTCTAGAGTGAATTCATGCTGATAACGTATTGGAGATGAACAACCATGGTGAAAGCCCATGGTCCTATTTTATTCATTCATCATGTTAAAGGGGGGAGACCAAAGGTCTCAAGTATATGAAAGGTCCACCCCACTACTATGTAGTGGGGTGTAATGATGGATAATGGAGGGGGGGAGACCATAGGTCTCCCCCACTCATAACAGTTTTTGGTTTATTAATGATAGATAAATTGTGTATATTTCTCATGGATAGTGGGAGTACGTGATGTTACATCACGAGTTACATCTAACGAATAGTAAGAGTATGATCAGAAAATATTTGGCTATTTCGATCAAGTGAGAGATATAAATGTATTTACCTTCAATGGCCAATTAAACCAAACTTGACTCGATAAATACCTAACCTATTAGTTAAGATTTCTCAAAGATTCTTTCGGGATCATGATTGTTACGTGATTTTATCTCATGTATTGTGGGTTTTATTACGCACACACATTTAGGATTAATGGGTATCAGATGGCACCTGACCAACTATGGTCAGGTACGCTAACTTGGCAGCTCCCATTGGCCGCCTAAAAAGCAATTGCTTGTCAACGCACCTGACCCAAGTTGGTCACGTGTCACATTGTTTACATTATTTTACATACATGTATAATATGTATGTGTGTGTGTGTGTACATAGACAAATTTTCAAATGCAAACATTTCGCACGAAATTTTCCTTGCGAAAATGTTTTTCTTTTTTTTGAAAAAAATTTTCATATTTTTTTTCCACCTTCACTTCATGTTGTTATACACCCCTCAGAAAATAATGGTAAAAAATAATATGATTTGACCTTCGATCAAGGTGTTACAAAAAGTTGTATTGTTCTAAACCGTTAAATTTTGTAACGGGTGGATCGTTGCTCAAATCCCCGTAGAGTTCACACATTATTTTTGTAGGGTATATAATTGTATGGATTAAACATCAAATAAAATTTTGCAATTTTTTTCTAAAAATAAATAATATTCTTTTCACACCAAAATATTACTCTATGTATGTATATATATGTATATATATATATATGTATGTAGAGAATAAAGGATATCATATGACATGTGAGACATCTCCTCATATAAAAGACAAAAATTGGGACGGTACAAGTACACATTGGCTTGTACTTGTTGTACCAGCCTACTTTTTGTGTTTTGGTATTTGAGGAGATGCCTCTTATGTCATATGATACACATTATTCTCATGTATGTATATATATATGTACTAGTCGTAACTCGTGCTCGCATGCACGGTTTATTTAAGATTTTCCCCTACGAAATCTTTGTTCCCCAAAAAATTATTTACATAGCCAAAATTACGCGGAACAACAAATTAGCGTAAATATTTATCGGCACAGGCGCCTTCGACGCGGAACAACAAATTCGGTGCAGGCGCCTTCGACACGGAACAACAAATTCGGCGCGAGCGCCTTCGGCGCGGAACAAATTGGCGTAAAAAAATTAGCGCACGACTGCGGCGCGGGCGTCTTCCGACGCCATCGACACGAAACAACAAATTCGACGCGGGCGCCTGCGACAAGAACAAGAAATTGGCGTAAAAAAATTTAGCGGCCGATGCCGAAGCGTAAAATAATTTAGCGGGCGCCCTCGGCACGTTGAGGGAGAGATCATTCGATCTGCAGCATTAAGTGCAAGTTAAATTTTTTCCCAAAAACATTAATTGCGTTCACTCTACTTTTCCCCAGAAACTTTCATTCCCCAAAAAAATTCATTTCCCCAAAAAAATTCATTTCCCCAAAAACTTTCATTTAACTAGAAATGTTTTCCCTCCAAAACTTTTCACGAAATCTCATCTCAACCATTCATTCATCAAGATTAAATCCAAGTCGTCTTTCTATCAACCTTTTTGTCCTAGTCAGCCCTAGAATTCAAAAAAGATAGTCCTAGTCAGCCCTAGGATTCAAAAAAAGTCCTCAAATGTAATATAGATGTATATGTGTATGAGAGAGAGATTTTATATCCTCTATCATCAAACAAACAAGTTCACCAGAGCCCCAAAAGAAAATGAAGATAATTTTTCATTTTCTCAGATCAAAACCATTCTCAAATACAACAATCTTCATAAGGCAAATAGCCCAACGCATGAGGATCCAAGAGCAAAATCTGCACGTGATGGGAATGCAGCACGCCTTCTTAATGGAAACAAGCTCACTAATGATGCCAATTGTTGAATCTCATCTGCATCTATCATTCTTGCCTCCTAATGAGTTTCATACAGAAAGCTTCGAAGCTTATCTTGATCATAGATACGTCAGGTTTGATGATCAGGAGGAGAAATTGGAAGGCAAGAGCTGGCGGTTTCAAGGAGGACGACAATTGCTTGCAGAAAGAGGAAATGGGTGCCAGAGGAAGATGAAAGATAGCCCTTGATTTCCATCTCAAAAAACTATGATTTTCCTTTAAAAATATCAAAACTTTTAATCAGAGCCCTTGATTTTTTCAAGATTCAATCTTAGACCTCTTTGTATTAGCATGTTTGTCAGTCAGCAAATCCATTCCAAAACATTATGTTGTGTATAACACATTCGTTTGAACTTTTCAAAGATGGCATACTCTTTATGTGTCGCATCTATCATTGAATCCACCGATCATCGAACGATGTGTTTTGTGAATCAGATCTAAAGAATCGAATGTATGCCTTTCGCATAGCAAGATCGAAAAAGAAATTGATAAGTTTGCTTCATCAATCACATTCTGCAATCAAATTGAATCAAGTTTACTGAATATCTAACATAATGCAATCAAAGGTTTTTACATATCCGTTCCTTCATCATTTACATTTTTTGTATTTTGATATTAATCCCACAAATCTCTCAAGTCACACCAAATGGGCACATTAGTGTCTATCTTCAACTAATTTCACGTGCAATGCACGTGTTCCCTCCTCTACATGTTTAGAATGGAAAACTATTGGGACATGTAGGAAAGTAACCATCTCTCTCTTGGGACCATTTGGTAAAGTAATCATCTGTCCCTCTATCCTTCCCGTGATCTTTCGCTGATCTAAACCAATTTTCTTCTGATCTTGTGATTAAAAGAATTCACATCTCACTAGAGCCATATGACAAGAATCTGACATCATCAGCCAAGTCTCAAGCATGCACCCAAAGATAACACCAAGATCACCTCAACTTGCCTTGTGACCCTCAATTGATGCATCAAATTTACGACTATGATTGTGGGAATTCCTCAGATGTATCAAAGATGCGTCACCCATGTCAGCATTATGAGATTCTATAGAGTTCCATCATCTTGTTGTACACATTCATGGACCCCTTTCTCCCTCACCCAGAAAGAATTGAGTAAGGCATTTCTTGTTCTGACCAGCTGCAGGGCCACGATACTGGAGCTACGACATATTTTGAACACTAATCAATGTTAACGACACTGGAGTTATTAGGCTTCTATTAGCTACCTACCTAGTAACAATCTACAGCCAAACAACTTTCAGAAATATTAGGCTTGAACGAAATTGAGGACCAGCAACAAAGATCTTACCAATGGAAGATCGCAGTCTACCACTAACATGGACTACTCGAAATTAAACAGTCAACCTACAAAAAACAGCTTAAGAAGCCTTTTAGTCTGCTACCAATGCATACACTTAACAGAAAACAAGTATTATGTATAAAATGTGTGCACCTGCTGTGAGGAACAAAACGTGAGGAACAAAATTCAGACCCAAACTAATATGGATGAAGAATGGAACAAACTAATATGGATCAGCTTCTGACACTACATTCATTCTTCCTCCTGACAAGAACGTGAACCTGCAGTCCACGAACTATGAAAAAAATTTAACAGCTAAGGGACTAAATTATTTCTTAAGCATTTAGGAAATGTTCCTTCTTTCTACCTTGCTACTTGCTTCTTCACTCAAAGCATAGGTGTGCTACAAGGAAGTTTTATATGTTCCAAAAAACGTAGGTGGTGGCGTTTTCTTCTATTCCAGCAGCCATGCAAAATATTAGGCAATGTCCATGACACGCTGTATGGACATTTTGCTTCAGGTTCATCTCCAGAAACTAGGCTTTCCATTCCCACTCCGTCTGTTTTTGCTGACCATCAGATGCCCGACATATTATTCACTATAATTCTTGAGAGAAGGATGTATATTGACATATATGTTTACTCCGTTTCCCATCCATCCCACTCGCCTGTAGCATCAATTTATGGCATCTCAGCAGCTCCTCACAAATCACTTCCCTCTTGATTAACCAAACAATTGGTGTTTTCAGCAGTACTATGTTTCCAACTTGAGCACATGTATACATCTCTCTTGGGCATTTAGCCTGACACCAAATGATCAATTCCTTTCCTTTAATCATTGGCATGCCATGTTTGTCTCACTAGACTCTGATAGGATAATAAATAGTAATAAAATGATGAAACAGCGTCTAGAAAGAACAACCTAGAATATCAATACTTTTTTAATGGATGCAGCAGGATGACAGAAAAAATTGTACTGACGTATATCTCACAGTAATTACATTATCATGAACCATTATTTGTAAAAAAAGAAAAAAAAAAGAAGGCATTCCAGAGGGAACTTTCTGCCTGATTAAGGAAGGAAAAGGTTATCATGAAACCATTCTTGCCGGGGGGGGGGGGGGGGGGGGGGGGGGGGGGGGTGGTGGTGTTAATGTAATATCTAAGACACAAAGATATGGAAGCTTTGTGCTTCCCAACATGAATTGAAAAACAACATAACATACCATGAGGTTGATAATCACTCTGCGAAACAACTGCATTTGTTATAACAAAAATCAGACAACCACTCCCAGAGTATATCATTCTCCGCATCAAATGTGTCTAGCAACTCCTCAAGGTGGGGGCAGTCGAAGAATATATTCATTTGCTGCTTCTTAAGAATAGGATCTAGGCTTATCTGCACTTGCACGCACGTGCACACACAAAAATAAATAAATAAATAAAGGAAAAATGAAAAATGAAAATGACTATTATAATAGCTATAAATTGATTGTAATAAGGCAAATGAACAAACTTAAAATAGATCCTACTCTTATACTGATAAGCAACTCAAACATTTAGTCATCGCCTTACCAGCACTTGCCTTCCCAGTTTAACCAGTTCCAAATTAGGTGATCGTTCTAGAAAGTGCACGACTGTTGGTAGGTTATCAATTATAAGCTCCCCCTCCAATTCCAGTTCTTTAAGGCTGCGGAAAGTCTGATGTTCGAATAGCTCCTTCTCTGACATGCCCTAATCAATTATAAATAAAAACAAATCAAGGACAGTTTCTAGTCAATCATCTTCTAATGTCAGTCAAAGAATAAATTGATGACGACATTAACCATCCCATGTGCATTGACAATCTAGGATGCTGATGGCAGGGATATACCATTCAAGAAAATGGACCAGAAAGAAACTGCAAACCTTTATAAATTTGCATACAATCTGATAGTCTCCAACGCAATCAACGTTTTTTTTAAAATAAGGGCAAGGTTCAATTAGGCAGCTTTGCACCACATTTAATTTTTCTGTTTGAAATCATGGTGATAGAGGCCATATAATCATCAAGATTGTAAAGCAAATAATGATCTATAAAAATGACCATGTTGCATTGACCACCAATAGGAACACTTTCAGCAACAATGTATGCAATTGTAAGAGGAGTTACAAGTTCGGTAGAAACACAGAGTCACAAAAAAGTAAGTAATTAGAGGCAATATCATGGGAAATTTAAACAGAACACAACCCATACTATCTAGATATATACTACATTTTCTTTATTACATCTTTTAGTATCATTAATCTAATTTATTCTTCGTTTCAGAATTCTTTTTTATATTTTTAATGCTGTTAAGGAAGAAATTATATACCATAAAGATGGCAACCTTAGCTTATAAAATTTTTCATGTTGAGAAGAAGATGAAATGATTTGTATTACCTTGTGATGATAGTTACAATGACTAATTTCCCATATATATACTACAAACATCATCATTGGACACAAGAGCCCAAGAGACACTACCACTAGAAACTACGGGACATGACAAAGACCCAAAGAGACACAATACAAGTTTTCTAGATAGAGTAATCATTATCTTAACAAAATTATTACGATCTATGTTTAACCGCTCAACCTCATAGAAAATTTAACAAACTACATAAGCATCAAGCGGTACCTTCTTGTCCCTTCGAGGTAATGTAGAAAAACATGAAAGAGATGAAAAGCAACAAGCTTACGGAGTATTTTTTTTTGTTGATATATAGCTTACAGAGTTTCAATTACCATGCAAGCACAATGCTTTTGCATACACATTTCGCGGTAGTATAAAAGCACTTAACCTTTGACACCATTCTAGCCAACACCCATCTCCTCCATATCAGTACGTAAATTCTATAACTTCATATAAACTTCACAAATAGCAAAGCATTCAATATGAACCAACATGAGAGGAAAAAGCCTTTCAGATGTATTGAGAAAGAAAGCATGTAAGCACAAGCATACCTCGGATCCTGGAGTAACATACTCGAGAATGTCTGCTTCATTATCACTCCAGTTAAACCCAGTGTAGTCAGCCGTCTGGATGCATGCCTTAACCAGCGACGGTAAATTCTCCAACAAGACCTCTAACCTATCGATATCGTTGCAACTCAGAACCAAACATCGGAGGCTGGACCCAGAAATCTGGATTCTCGTCCCAGTGATCTGACAAAGACCCACGGTTAACTTCTTCAACGATTCCGAACAAATGTCAGGATCCTGAACCATGCATTGATAAAGATTCAAATCTTCAAGAACAGGGCACCCAGCAAGGAGAGTATTTAAAGAAACCGGGACGATATTGAAGTGTCCCAACCGCAATTTCCTCAACAGGCCAAGATGTACAGATTCAGGAAGATCAACGGGATCGATACCATCGTCCCCAAGGCCCGTTATTGACAAGTCGAGCTTCTCCAAGAACCGGGAGGTGAAGACGCTGTGTGGCAATTTGAAAAGGTTACGGTTCAAGTCAACGTCCATCCAAAGGTTCTTGACGTTGTGATTAATGGCATATTGCATCCACGTGGCGAGATAGCGCGGCACGTGCTCGTCAGAGTTCATTCCCCACGAGAGGAAGAGGCTCTGCACATTGGATGTGTCGCGGCGCAGCAGCACCGAGTTGACGAAATGGGGGAAATCTGGATTGGGTTCAAGGTCAGCATTGAGACGAAGGCTGTAGTCTGGCAAGTGAAGGTGAGGGAATGAAGCCCACAGATTGCTCCATCTTTTGGATAACAGCATGCAGGTCCGAACAAGATCGATTGTGTTTTGGCGGTAGAAAGCCTTTACAAGAACGCGGAGAAGAATATGGTCGGGGAGTTGGCTTATCAAATCCTGATGTGCGTCAGATTCCATTGTTGAGGCTGTCTCTCAGAGGCATTTGGTCGAACAGATAATATGCATGGTTAGCCGTGGGCAATTGTAAGACATTCAAGAATATAAAGAAAGGATAGCTGAAAAGAGAGAAGAAATGTCGAGAAAAATACCACCCACTCTAAGCCCTTGACCAAAACGAGCAATGGTGAGGTGCTTATCAATCCTGAAGTCGAGGCAAAAATTTTCAAACAAGAAATCTAAATGAGATGTGAACATCGCAGGGACACGAAATCTTGAAACATATTTACTAATCTTGAAACATATTAGATGATGTGTGTGAGAATGTGTCATTTGTTATAAATCAACTACTTGGGTATGAACCCACATCCCTTTATTTATAGGCAGGATATGAGAGTAGAAAGATAAAATACATAGATATGCGCGTATCTCTAAGATACCTGCAATCCTAACCGACTCTGGTATCATATCTATTCACAACACTCCCCCTTATCCAGCCATAGTTGTGGACTCTGCTCATGAATACTTCAGGATTCTGAGCATAGTAGGAGTCTCACATGTGGTGGATACTTCAGGATCCTGAGTTGGTAAGATCTGCCTCGTTAAAACATTTAGCGATGGAAAATCCTGCGGGAGAAGCCATAGTTAAGGAAAAAGAGTACAAATGCTCTTTAACTCCCCCTGATTTGTACAAGTGAATCTATTCATGAATACTTCTGGATTCTGAGCGTCACAGAGGGATGGATACTTCAGGATCCAGAGTTGATGTGATTTGCCTCGTTAAAACCTTTGGCTATGGAAAACCCAGTGGGAAAAATCATAGCTAAGGAAAAAGAGTACAAATTCCCTCAACTCCCCCTGATCTATAAAAGCTCTTAGGCTTTCAGATCTCTTAGGCTTTTCTCATCACTCATATTTACAACATTTCGAAAATATATACATATTACAAATATTATCACCATTAAGCACCTGCTGAATCCAGAAACTCTGGAGAGGTGTGCTAAGTTACGTCGCCTCTGATGTGGTCTTCAGACTATGTGGTCAGCTCCACAGTATCAGCCTTTATCCCAGTCGTCACTGGGATGTGATGTACCACCAGGCGCCCTCAAATACATCATTGGTGTGATTCTGGAATGGTGAAGATCTCGGAATGATAGGATGATGTTGCCTTCATAAGTTGCTTTGCAGATCTGCAGTAGATGGCCATCCCACTGTGGGTACCCATTCTGTGATTTCTCAGTATAAGGATCGGACCTGTAACCTGAATTGCATAAACTTCGAGGATGATACTTTATAATGTAAGTCCAAATCTTTTGACCCTTGGAGGAAGCGCAGAAGGCTTAACTCCGGTCTAATGGCCCTTTTAGGTGCCAACTATCTTTGGGTAATGAGTTTACTACAACTGCTATATCGGGACGCGTGCAGTTAGCCAGGAGTGCCTGATTGCACTTAGATAAGGGACTTTAGGACCAGTAATATCCTCCCACTCTTCCAACGATCGAAAGGGTTCTTTTTGTACATCCATTAAGTATACTACCATAGGTGTACTTTGGATGACATGGTCCTTTTAATTCATCCAATGCACTTTTGGGCGTATGTAACAGGATTCTATGAGCCATGACTTTATATTTGCATAGGTCTTTTTATTTCATGTTTAAAATTCAGGCTTGAACAGATGTTTCGGTTTTCTCTTCAAGAGATCCGATGAGATTTTAATTGTTTACAACTATGATCTCAAATTCTGCTCTTTGCTCAGATGCAAAGACAACCCTCAGTAGGAATCATTGCTTTGTCAAGCGATTCTCTTGGTTGTACATTATTCTTATTGTTTTTCTTTAATAGAATAGATGTCTCGAAGTCTATTCAAGTATGTAAGGAAATGTGGAAATTATCTTTACTAAGATATCCACGAAGGTATGTCGTCACAACATCCAATAACAGCATATCCAAAATTTTCCTTCGCCAAATCGTAAGGTATTCGCTTTTGATAACTTAGGGAGACTGATGCATCATTTATGAGGCATGCTCATTTTAATTTCTTCGATCTCTAGTTTCAGCGAAATTTTCCTTGGGCTATAGGTTGTACCTTATAGCATACGATTTTATTTTATTTTATTTTTCTTATATGTGCAATACTTATTTTACCCATAGGTTTGACACCTTTTGGTGTCTGGACTTCAGGTCCGAACATTTCACATTTCATAAGTGAGTCCAGCTCATCTTTTATTGCATCGTTCCACATTTGGCCAATCTCTATGTTTGTATTTTAGCAACGGAGTATGAAACTATATTTTATAAACATCATCGCTTTTGCGATGTATATGGCAATATGATACGTGAATACATTGTCGACAATTTATGTTCTATCTGTCCAACACGTCCCCAGTACATACAATATTTACTTTCAATTTTAGTTTTTCCGGACAGTTCCTCTACGGTGGATTCCGGGAAGGGTGTGGGTGTGGACATGAGCTCATTGTCATGTGGTAGTATTAACTTTAAGGTCTCCAGGAGTTTCTGTCCTTGGAGCCTGGTGGTCTGCCTCTTTTCTGTTGAGGATCAGCCACTTCTACTGCTGGTGGATTGCATCCATTCTCGGGGATGTCAATCATAGCTAGAGTTTTTGCAGCAGGGATGTATGATCTGTGTCATGCCCTATTTTGCACTATACGTGTATTCTACTGAATACGCGTGGTATTTCTATCTATGGGGCATACGTAGGCAGGAGATAAACGAAGCTATCGATGTATGTAGCTTAGAGTAAGGGGATTGGGCCGTCATGGGTGGCTAAGAGACGAGAAAGCGAGATTGGGTGCGGGAGAAATGCGAAGGACGTCGTTGGTGCAAAACTACAGGGATGCGTTAGACGTGCGTGTGTAATGCATGAATGCACGCATGGATGTGCGTGGATGTGTGTTAGGGGAGCCATGCTTGTGTGGAAAGGGTTGGGGGTCAATGGCAATCCCCGTAAATTTTTAGAAAGGTCAGGGGCAAAACGGTCATTTGGGCTTAAATTGCTGTGCGTACATACCCAAGTTGTGTGTGTGTAAAGTAATGGCAAACTTGTAAATACTTGGAATATGGAGGGGTATTTTGGTCATTTAACTAAGTGCATGCTTATCTTAAAGAGGGTTCTAGCATTAGATATTTTAGGACAAACTTCTCCTTTCTTCTTAAATCTTCTTTTCTATTCTTCTTCCATTTTCTTTTCCCATTTTCTCCCATGCATGTCCGGCCACCCTAGCTCCCATTTCTCCTATTTCTTCAACCCAAAAACCCCAATTTCTATCTTTAATTACAAGGGTTGCAAGCTTGCTTCAAGATAGAAGAAGATGGAGAAGAAAGAAGAGAAGAAAGAGAGGAAAAACCAAGTTTGAGGTAGGAATCTCTTGGAGTTGGAATTCCAATCAATTTAATTTTTTTTAATTTATTTTTATAGCATGTTTTATCTAATATGTGATGAATATAGTCAATTTTTACATGTTATTGCTCAATTTCACAACTTTCTCTTTGAAATTCCTAGCAAAGTCATCTCCTTTTGAATTTCAGAATTCTTGATGTCTGTTGTAGCTTCCATTACAGTTACTGTAGCTCGAAACATGTGTCGAAAAAAATATGAACATGTAGATCATGAAGTTATACCCCAAAATCATATAAATTTTGATATAGTTTCAATTCAGGAATTGGGAGAAATAAATCCATCTTCACAACATGTCTGTTTGATTTTCAGTGTTGACACAGTTTAGTAAATTTGTCCTACAGAGCTGCACACATCTTGCAATTTTATGATTTTGGTCTTGTTGGAAAGCTAACAAGTTTTTATCAAAGTTCATTAGACTGCTCTTATGTCGAAATTATGGCTAGAACATGCCCAAAATTGGTGTTGAACACAGACCCTAAAATCTGTCTGAAAAACAGAATTGACACACTTCACTAATTAAATCACCATAAATTGTATAGTTCATATTTTTGCATGAAATTTTATCTGTAGATTCATAACTGTTATATATTCAACTTTCATTTATAAAGTTTTGTTAAAATCCCAAGATAAATGGATGTATTATGTTGATCTTTATGGATGTTCTTGCAATTTCAGCAAGCTGAATACCTTAAGTGCTATTCTTATTCATTAAATGTGGTTAATTGGCTTTCATTAGTCTTGCTTAATATTGTTGTATGGTAAAATAAATGTTCATGCCCTTGGCACATGTAAATGTTATTGAGTTGCTTTGATATAAATGACGCCTGCCAGGTGTTCGATGAAATGCCTCAATGAAGGCAAAATCCAATAATTTGAGTAACGTGCACATGTTAGTGTTTGCTTTGTGACACGGTGATGATTGGTGACATTAGAGGCTTGAATGGCATGGGAACGTTATGTTTGTGAGTGGATGATGTGTGGAGATAGAGGGCATGTCACGTGAGTGCATGACCCTATGTTTGATGATGGACAGTTGAAGTTACATGTGCACATCCATGCCATTGGGACCCCTAACGTGTTACTTATGATATTAATTTATAAAATTGAATAATTCTGTAACAACCCGCTCTCGGGGGGCCCGTTACTTTTTGATATTTGCGCAGGTCCTGCAGGTTACCAGTGAAAACAAAATAGCCACGATGCAGAGATGTACAAAAATACTCAAATAGTGTCCAATTATTACAATCCATACTGTACAAGATGTCCCAACAAATATACATGAAAGAAGAATAGTACATAAGTGAAAATAACTCTAGAAGCTGCGATCGAATTCTGGCGCTATTAGCTCAAGAGCATCTACCTCCATATGTACGTCGTCTGCGGTGCCATGGAGATGGAACCGTAGGTAAGTCACAACAATTCTAAACAAAGAAAATAAGCAGTGCACAAGTATGACAAAAAGT
This sequence comes from Scilla litardierei, assembly GCA_030789695.1. NCBI lineage: Eukaryota > Viridiplantae > Streptophyta > Magnoliopsida > Asparagales > Asparagaceae > Scilla > Scilla litardierei. Next base: position 47,914,260 of record CM061137.1, on the reverse strand, counting down.
AACTACGTACAAGCAAACCAGAGTAACTACGTACAAGCAAACCAGAGTGCAAATAAAGTACTGAGCAACAGCTGTAAAAGTAAACATAACTGAAGGAGAGAACAACTGTACTGTGGTAGTGCAAGTGTAAAGTAGGCTAATCAGGTGAAACATGTTACCGCTGTAGCTATAAGTACGACAAGTAAAGTACTGGTGACTACACGAGTGTGGTAAGTAAAAGTGCACGTAATGCATACGTGCAAATACAACGAGCAAAGTGTGAGTAACAATGGTGGAACTAGCAGGCATGAACTATAACGATAATAAACATGTAAAGTACTGAAACAGACATCCAAACAATGTTTGTTTTGGTGTCGGCAGTAACTAACTATTTGCTGTGACTCACATAGGAAAGTATGATATGCAACCATGGGTCACCTCCGTTGCCAGGGGGCCAATCCCGGGCGTCAACCACAACATACTTTTAAGACGAGACGAGACGAGACGAGAGAGTGTGACTCCAGTCATAGCTCCCACACTTTCTCTACAATGAGTTACCCCAAACCCCAGTGTCCTGTGTATCGATTTCATGTTTCTTACGAGATATCCCTTTAAACATTTCACGAGATATTCCACGAGATATTCCACAAGTTGTTCCACAAGTCATTCTACGAGATATATCACATTCTGTTATCAATTCCTTGTTTACGATGATAGCTAAACCAGGACTACTGGTTGACTTTCTTATTGAAAACCAGAAAGTAAAACAAAGTGGATGCTAAGAAATTTGAGGATAAAGACAAGTCCAACAAACATGGAATACAAAAATTGTTGGTTTAAGGGTGGTAGTTTCGTTAGCACACAATTTACCCAAGTTAAGATCCCTAAGTTCATATTTATACACTTACTTAGTTTCTAAGTCTAGAATTAAAGTGACTTACTGTCGATATCGTCGTACAAGGACGATGTTAGAGCTAGAGCTTCCAAGGAAGCTGGTGCACGAGAATTGGTACCTGCAAACACAAGAAATAGCCGGTTAAAGAGCACATTATTTTCTACCTATTTAACCTGATCGTTTTGATTTTCGAAACTGGTTGAAACGTTACCGAAAAGCGTTCTAAATTTTTCTATAGGCTAGATATGCTGAAAATAATTTTACTACAGGAGAAAATATTTTTCTGAAGTCTCTGCTAATTTTTATAATTTTTAAAAGCTTAAAACAATTTAAAAACTATTTTTCAAGTAGTAACGTATTTATTCAAACATTTATTCTGGATGCAATCTGCATCGGAATGGTTCAAGTGAGCTGTCAAAATGACCATATCGAAGAGTACTATAACATATATTTTTCTCACCTAGAATTGTACGTGCAAATAACAAGTTACGGATTTTTAATCGAAAATAACGTATTTAACTTTTAGGGTTAAAAATTAATTCTGGACAAACTAAGCGTCGGATTGAGACGAAACTAGTGTCATTGGGTTCAGAATGTCATTTCTGATTTTCTGGGTCTAGCCTCATATTTTTCTAGGGATTATATTTCAAGTTATGGATTTAAATCCATTAAACCCCATTTAATAACTATTTATACGTGTATATTACGAAAATACGTTTTCGTATAATTTTTAATACGTTCAAAAAAAAACGTACCCTCCTACGTTCTTTAGGTCTGCATGCAGCACGTGGGTGGGGGGTTGCTGCTCGACGCCGGAGGACGGCGACGGGCGGAACGGCGTCTGAGGCGGGGTGCTCGGAAGCAGGCGTCGATGGGAGGGCGGCATAGCAAAGGGACGGTGCTGTCGACGTCTTCGTCGAAGGTGCTCCGGACTTCGTCGCGTGGAGGAAGGCGACGACGCGGGCGCTACTGCTGGGGTGGCAAAGCTCGGCGAGGAGTGGGGCAGGCTCGTCGGGCTCAGGCGGTGCACGGTGAGAACGGATGGGAGAGGGAGAGCCTTGCGGAGTGTGGTGGCGCTGCACAGAGGCGCCGAGTGGCGGTGCACAGAGGCGCCGAGTGGCGGAGCTGGTGGAGGAGGCATGGAGGTGGGCACGTCGGAGCTCGGGGTTCGTCGTCGTTGATGGGTGTTGCCCTTCGTTCGGAGGTCGCCGGCGTAGCTCGGGGCTTGTTGCTTCGGTCTTCTTGGCGTCGAAGTGGGGGAGAGCAGCGGCGTGCCTTCGTATGAAGCGGAAGAGGCGACGGCGAAGCTACTCGGAGGAGGGAGCTGGCGGCAACTGTCTTTGGGGGAGCGAAGGGCAGAGCATGGCGGAGGAGGCGGGGGTCTTTGGTGACGCAGCGGCAGCGGAAGCTGTGGGTTGGATCAGCGGCGGTCTCGGGAGCGGGCTGACAGCGAAGATCGGAGCTCGGGGCTTTACCAGTCGGAGTGAGACGAGGACGAGGGAGGGCGGCGGGCTCGGTCGACGTTGGCGGAGCTCCGACAGCTCGGGGCTTCAGTCGACATCGGAGGAGGGCGCTCTTTGCGGTGGAGCGACGTTCTTGTCGTTGGGCTCTCGGGGGTGCTCTGTTCGTCGTCGAGTGATGCAGCGGGGCAAGCGGAAGAAGGTGACGACGTGGGGGCGTGGGTCGGGTGGCTGGGTCGCCAGAAGCATGCACGGTGGAGTGGCGATGAGTCTGGCTGGGTTTATACACATGAGAGATAGAGAGAGAGGACTGTGTGCATGGGTTAACCGTGAGGAACAAGGAAGAAGGGGGGTTTAGGTTTGTTTCGAAAATGAAGGGGCTTGGGGTTTTCACAAGTGAAGATGGGTTCGGGCATGGGCTCGATGATGCGGGTTGAGTGTTTATATAATAAACTTAATTATTATAATATTAAGTGTGTATTAATTATTTAGTCAATGGGGTTTAATAATGTTAGGTGTGGAATTTGACTAAAGAGATGAACCGGGTAGGGGGGAGGAACATGTGTTTACACGTTTAAGTTGTTGGGGTGTTAGGTAGGGGATTAGGTAAAAAGATACTTAGGGGTAATAATAATAGATAGATTGGTAATTAGTAAAAATACTTATAGACACGAAATTACAATTTTGCCCTTACTAGTAAACGTGTCCGAAAAATTATGAAAACATACCCACGGGTTCGTATCGTCGCGAGGATCGCGAATACGAAATTCGTTTTAGGGTTTGAGTTACAGAGTTACTAGTTTTACGCCAAAACGTTTGGGAAGCGGGTTTGCGGGTTCTCTATTGATTTGACTTCAGAAAATTACGAAATTAATGTGGGAGGCCCTAAATGATCATAGGATGATACCGTAGAAGTTTGAAAACGTTTTGAAGATGTTTGAATAGAAAATAAATTCATTAAGCCAAAACGGTAATAACTGAAAATGAATTTTTTTTATCAGAATTGTTTTGAGTATTTGATGAAACTCAAACTTACTAAAATACTTCATAACTAGTTTGATACTTCAAAATATTTTTATAAGAAATTTTTGAAATCGTAAAACTCCTAACAAACCATTATAAAATAGTTTAAAAAAATTTGAAAATAGGTCAAATATGTAAATAGTTGTCTTGATGAAAACATGCCGTTACAAATTATCAGTCCTCTCTAATGATGGTGAGTTAGCAAAGCCCGGGTTTTAAGTGGGGTTTGAGTAAACTGTGGATATGAGGCCTGGACTGTGAAGTTGGGAGATCATTATGTGATGTGTGGAGTTACGTTTTTACACCCACTCGCCTTTACCGGGAGTGGAGGGGTCATACGGAGGTTGGGTTATATATGGATAGCATCACTCCTGCCAGGGACGGGGGAGGTGAGAGGCCCGGTGTTGTACAGTGCCCGTGTCCACTGCGCCGTGTGCTATATTCACCCCAAATTTGGGGTGAAGTCCAGGTCCTGGTATCACACAGTTTACCCAAGTTCCAATTAACTCAATTCTAAAATAATAAAATAAGATTTGTGTGTTACTTCTACTGCTGGCAGCACTCCCCTCCCCTTTGCTCGTAATTTGTGGCTTGGTGTCATGCCTCAGGCACTTGCACTTATCGTATTTGATACTGGTTGCTTGAGCCCTCATGTTATTATTATTGTTACTATTATTATTATTATTTGTGCTAACCCCTTTTCTTGCAGTAACTCGACATGGACCGCATGTATGATTCCTTTGATTATCTATTTAATTTTCATTATATCACGTAGTTACATGCTTTATTTCTCTGCTTGCCTTGTGATATGATAACCCTAAAATGGAGTTCCAAACCCAAGTTGGTTCCTACTGGGGCACACATTGATGTGCTCCTCCTTATTTTTCAGGTAGCGGTCAGTTGGGAAGCCTGGCAGACTTGAGAGTTTGGAGTTGGGGGTGTGGGGTAATTCATGGAGTCGTGTTGTACTCTGGGGTAGTAGAGTTGGTAGCGTCTTTTGGGAGGTGTAACCTGAGTTGAAGTTCACTTTGTATACTTCATCGGATGTTGTGTTGGCTTTATATATATATATATATATATATATATATATATATATATATATATATATATGCAGGTGGAAATTGTATATGTACTCCTGATGATCTTGTATAAATGGCTTGTAATCCTTGTTGTTATACATGGAGCAGTATAGGTACTATCCCAGCATGTGCGTAGTGGCCTGTCTTTGCTTATTCAGTTCCTCTTCTCTCTCTCCCTCTCTTTTCACCCTCACTCTTCAGGATACTTGGAAAAAAAATTTAACTGCCAGGTATTCTGGGGAACTGGGCGTGGCAGTTTTTGGCGGCCCATGCAGGTCACCGCACTGCGATGTGCGTAAGGATAGTACAAGTAGTGCTTCAGTTGGTGATTGGGATATATTAGCCCTAAGGTGGGTAGTGACCTTAGAGCCTTAAGTAATCCACCCTTAAACCCCTAACTTAGGAAATCAAGGCCTACAGTGGAGTAGACTAAGGATGTATATTGTTGATATACACGTGTATATGTAGTTGGGTAAACCCGTGGATATAAGTGCATTTGTTGTGCTTAGAGATTTGAATTGCGTATGTTGCGGTATACCCGTATATTTGAATGACCTGAATGTTACATGTATCTTGGATGTTTGTAGTGGCATATAGATAGGTGTGGACGTATATGCTAGGTAGGCGAATGCTTGAGCATAAGTATATTACGTCTCTATAGAAATACGTGATGCAGATAAAGAGGCAGATGAATGGTATACTTATGTGACTCTGAGCCATAGGTGATATATACATGTTATACGTGAATGTATATTGGGGAATACATATAAGTTAGTGGGGACATATACCCTGTAGGGGTGTGAGCGAGGAGATGTACATATATGATGTGAGTGCATGTAAGCGTCTTCCTATCTATTATATTACGGTTGTTTCCATGTGTGAGAAAGTACTAAGATGTGTATATCTATCCTTGAGCAGATAGAGTGATGAGTGTTTATATGGTCCTAAAGATATATGTGGAAAAGTGCGGGTGTGTGAATATATGTGTGCTTGTATGGATAGGTGATGTAGATATATCTGTGTGAAGTTAGTGCATATATATCGCTAGTTTGTATTACTAAGGCAAGAATTCCTAGGGTATTAAAAAGTTTAAATGACTGAGAATATATGTATGTGCTGCTTATGTGCCAATAGGAATTGGTATATTGTTTTAATTAGGTATATGGTTGTGGGTTATATTATTGCGTGAAGATAGGTGTTGTGTCTTGGCCACATATATAGCGTGTATGTAGCGGTATAGATAAGTTGTGAATGCACTGGTAGTAGGAGTAATATTCCAGACTGTTTGGAGTAGATGTATCCTAAGGTGGGTATGGATAATTTAGACCTGTCCACCTAAGTTGAGGCCCTTAGTTATATCCTGTGCTAATATGGGATATGGATAGAAGTGTAACGTGTAACATATGTAGAATGCGATGAATGTAAAGATTGAGGTTATACAGTGCATGTGTAAGTGGATGGCTATGTGTTGCACGGTTAGTTAGAGTTATGGTATATGTACATATGAGTGTATACACTTACCGGTAGAATGGCATCTATTGGACTATTTGGATGTGTACGTAATGTATGTGTCCTTCCGTATATATAGTGGCTTGAGGAGGATTGTGTATGGGTGTATGTGATACTTATACGTATGTAGGTGTATTGTAGAGAGTATGGTATGACTGTGTGTATGTGTTATTGACTGTGTATTGGTGTATGTCTTATGAGTGGTTATATGTCTATGTAGGTGAATGATCTCTAATTTGATATGTATGTATGTGAATGTGTATGTACATGGAGTGTGACTATCTACTGAATGTGTATGAATATTGAAATATACTTATTTGTGTGTACGCAAGTATGTTAGTAAAAGTGTGGATATAATGTATGCTCTGTATATAATGGTATGGATGGTTACCGACTACATATTGGTACCCTTGGATAACTTGCTTGTATGAGTATGTGATAGCAGGGTATGTATAACATGTGTACACGGGTGTGTGCTTATACATGGGAATGTATGTGCCTGGTCGCATAGACCCCAATAAGTATATATATGTATGTTTGTGTACATACCTACATTATAATGATAAATTGGTCTGTATGAGTGAACGTGTATTTGGCTGTGTGTAGACCTAGATATCTATATATAAAATTGATACATATATCTCTGTATATACATAATAAGTAAGTGAATATGAATTAGGTTAAATAGAGTGTTCATGTGGTGTATTAGTTGATGTGTATACGTGAATATGTATCATAGTTGTATGAACTTCCATTATATGTGTGATGTGTATATGTGTATGTGATGTGCATGGGAGTATATGTAATGATGTATATTTTGGATGAATGAATATACATAAATACTTATACTATTTTGTTTGTTTATCTGCCGATCTATCCTATAGGGTTGTTTATCCAGGTGTATATCGGTGTGCCTTGGATAAAGGTATTCTTGTTTGTATGCATGCATATATGGGTATGTACCAAAGCCTTGTTATGTATTGATTCCCCGGATTTGGTTTTGGATGATGAGCAAACATAAATAATGTATACTAACTTATTTGTGAGCGCAGTTATGGAGATCGTCGCCAAAATACCACGTACATCAAAAGCGACATCTCAAGATTTCTCAATACGCATGTTCATGTGCCTGAAGCTTCGTTGAAGCTCAAGGAGCAATATTGAGGTCTAGAAGAATGAAGATTGAAGCTTTGAAGATGGCTCGTAAGGTTTATTTTATAGTCTTCTAGCTTCATAGATTAGAATGTTAAGCCTTGAGTAGGACTTACATTATAAACTGCATTTCGCTCATATCTTAGAGCTAGGATTATCATAGAAGCCATTAGAAACTTTCCCGAAGCCTATCGCTTCTTCCCTCGGCTTCGAGTGCATGTTAGTTGGTTCAAGAAGAGTCACCAACCGACTAGATGACGATCTAGTCGGTCAGCAACTCTACATGAACCGACTAGATGCCTGATCACTCCTTATTTTACACTTTTTTACCCCATGTTTGCATGCCATTTAGATCGCCCAAATCATGTTTTTCACGATATATCGACGATATTGCGATGCTTTTCACGATTTGTTGTTTTTGTCGCATTTCAGGTGATTTGGCGTGATTTGGAGTGATCTCGAGATGCGCTTACTCTAGACGGTCACTGACGACCTCCCCGAGGGGTATTTTGCTGTTGGAGAGGAGCGGAAGAAGAACGAACGTCGCAGGAGCGACGAGGAGGCCAAAATAAGCAGATTGGGCATGTTTTGTGTCCCACTCGGCCGAGTGGAGGAGCCACTCGGCCGACCAGCGAGACACCGCTCGGCCGACCAGTTCAGACACGATTCCTATGTGCACTCGGTCGAGCGACGGAGACCACATCGGCCGAGTGAAGAGACCCCGTCCGCCCGAGTGGCGCCCAGACGAAGCCCTTCAAAAATCGCCAAGTTTCTGTTTTTCGGCTGCCTGAGCTTCAGAAGACCCACTCGTCGAGTGGATAATCCCGTCCACCCGAGTACCATGAAGCCATCGGCCGAGTGATGACAACTCACTCGGCCGAGCCGCCCCCGAAGTGAAGACCCCTGAAGATCGATACTTACTGGAAAATTACAGGGTTTTCACTCGGCCGAGTGACTTTTGTCACTCGGCCGAGTGCGATGCGCTGCCTGTAGCGAAATTGCGGAAAACAGGCTGCGCAGGGGTGTTTTGGTCACAATTTTTGGACGATTTTGGGGGCTATTTAACCCCTGTTTTTACCCTAGTTTTGGGGGCTTCTTCTTAGATTTTTTGCAGCTTTTTAGATTAACTTTTTAGCTTTATTTTGGAGATTGGAGAAGAGACAAAGTTTGATTTTTGTTGGATTAATTGAAGAACTCCATTGGTTTGCATCTCTTTTCCCTAAAAATTCTATTTTTATTGCATATCTCAATATTGTGATGAATTCTATTGCTTATTTCATTGATTATTTTTGTGATCTTGCTATGAATTGTGAGTAGTCGCCACGTCTTGGGGCGTGGGGATGAACCCTACGAGCCCAATTTCATATTTGTGATGAATTAGTAGAAATTTTGCTAGAATTGTTACTAGGGATTAGATTGTGATTGATTTACTACGGATGGCTAGGAATTCACATCGATTGGGATTTGCAAGAGATTGGATCCCAATTCGATAGGAAACCCTAGAAATCCGAATTGGGTTGGAATCGAATTTCAGTAGTATCGGTTTGCAAGAGATTGGACCGATACTAGGGTTTCCGGTTCCAATTCCGCGCCAATACCCGTTTGCAAGAGATTGGACGGGTAGGAACTATCCCAATCTAGGTCGTGAGCCGAGTTTGCAAGAGATTGGACTCGGTGCGCGATTGGACGATGATGTTGATCCTAATGCTAGCTTCCCTAGGCTAGGGTTTGCAAGAGATTGGACCCGAGCCTAGGATAACTATAGACCGGCAACAGCGCGAGAGCGTGAGCTTGGTTCTACATTCAGTTGCAACTAGTTCATCCAAAATCTTATTCTAGCGATTTTGATACCGATGAACCACATTCATGAAATATGGTGAGTAGTGGGGATTCCCCATTCCCTAGACGTTCTTTATTTGATTTGATATTTCCACACTTTGTCTGACGATTGTGACAGGATCGCCAAAGGCAAATCTCTCTTCTTGAATAGCCAGGTGGATCGGAACAAGCACGGTCATTCGTCCTCCCTGTGTTCGATAACCCGCTCACCGCTACACCGTGCGCTTGCGGTAAAACTACAACTGTTCTTTAGGGTTACGTCCCGGAGCGACCAAGGTTTTGGCGCCGCTGCCGGGGACGGCATTTTGACGGTGTTCGTCATCGACCACCCGGAAGAATGGAGGATGCAATGTCAACAATAGAACTCAGTCAGGAAGACTATGACTCCTTCACAGACCTCCTTAAGGAGCTTGTCGATGAGGTCCACGCTACCGGAGCTTTTGCTATCGACGTCAAGGACCCTGACGAGCAACTGTTTGCTAGTTTTGTGATGGACCAAGTCTCCCCGGAGGGGACTATCGGAGGCGATGTCAGAGTTGACGTGATCGACGAAAAATTATATTTCGAAGATGGTAGAACAAATATCAAAGAGCACTATACTCCCGAAGAATCCTTTGAGCACACCGACATTCAGGGAGTTGCACTCTATGACACTCACTCTTGCTTTTATGAATCGTCTGAGGTGTTTCTTGACTCCAGGCACGCACCAGAACAGAGTGAAGGCTTTGGCGATGCTAGCACTGAATCGGAGAGCGCCTATTTCGATGCCTCGTCCTCACTAAGTAGCGAGTCTGACTCGTCACAAGAGAGCGGACCACCTGAACATGAGCTAAACCCGGATGACAAGGAAGAAACCAAACTCATGCGAGCTGATGAAGTAGAGGGAGCGGCGCCTCTTCAGGTAGAACTTAAACAATTACCTCCGAATCTAAGGTACGCCTTTTTGGGTAACAAATTAACTTTCCCGGTGATAGTAAACTCCCACCTCATGCCGGACCAACTTGAGAAACTCCTAGACGTTCTTAGGAGCCACAAAGATGTCCTTGGGTACACTATCTCCGATCTAAAAGGGATAAGCCCTAGGCTTTGCACGCATAGGATCCATTTGGAGGATACTGACGCCACCTCCATAGAGCCTCAAAGGCGGTTAAACCCCAATATGAAGGAGGTGGTTAAAAAGGAAATCCTAAAGTTGCTAGAAGCCGGTATAATTTATCCTATCTCGGACAGTAGGTGGGTTAGCCCCGTTCACGTCGTCCCCAAGAAAGGGGGGATGACTGTCATAAAAAATGAAAAAGGTGAGCCCATATCTACGCGCACCGTCACGGGATGGCGAATGTGCATTGACTATAGGAAACTCAATAAAGCCACCCGAAAGGACCATTACCCGTTGCCCTTCATTGATCAAATGCTTGAACGCCTTGCGAAACATAAATACTTTTGCTATCTAGATGTGTATTCGGGATTCTTCCAAATCCCTTTGCACGAAGATGACCAAGAGAAGACAACTTTCACTTGTCCCTATGGCACCTATGCCTACCGTAGGATGCCGTTTGGCCTTTGTAATGCTCCCGCCACCTTTCAGAGGTGTATGACATCCATATTTTCCGATTACATTGAAAATATTATGGAAGTTTTTATGGATGATTTCTCGGTTTATGGAAGTGAGTTTGACTCTTGCTTGGAAAATCTTACTAAAGTCCTAAAAAGGTGCCAACAAAACAATCTCACTCTCAATTGGGAGAAGTGTCACTTCATGGTCACAGAAGGTATAGTTCTCGGACACCTTGTCTCTTCGAGAGGAATTGAGGTAGATAAAGCAAAGATTGAGGTAATCGAGAAACTTCCTCCTCCTATTAATGTCAAGGGCATTAGAGGCTTTCTTGGTCACGCGGGGTTTTACCGCCGTTTCATCAAGGATTTCGCCTCGATTGCCCGACCGCTTACTTCCTTGCTCGCTAAAGATATTCCTTTTGTTTTTTCAGGAGAATGCTTGCAAGCCTTCAACACCTTGAAGGAAGCACTAGTCTCCGCGCCCATCATACAACCACCGGATTGGAGCCTTCCTTTTGAGCTAATGTGTGATGATAGCGACCAAGCCATTGGAGCGGTGTTGGGACAAAGAAAAGATAAGAAGCTTCATGCGATATACTATGCGAGCAAGACATTGGATGACGCACAGAAAAACTACACAACTACCGAAAAGGAGCTTCTAGCGGTCGTCTATTCCATAGAGAAGTTTCGCTCCTATCTCCTCGGTTCCAAGGTGATTGTCCACACCGACCATGCGGCATTGAAATATCTTTTAAACAAGAAGGAGGCAAAACCTCGGTTGATTAGGTGGATACTCTTGTTGCAAGAATTCGACTTAGAGATCAGAGATAAGAAGGGTACGGACAATGTCGTGGCGGATCATTTATCTAGGCTCATTCGCGACAAGGAGGATGAGAGTTTGCCTATCGACGACACATTTGTGGATGAGAGGCTATATGCCATAAAGACCGGTGAAGTACCCTGGTACGCGGACTTCGTCAACTACTTGGCTTGTGGGATTAAACCGCATGGGATGCCCACGCATCAAAAGAGGAGATTTCTTCATGAAGTCCGTAGCTATTTCTGGGAAGATCCATACCTTTTCAAGATATGCAAGGATGGCGTCATTCGGAGGTGTGTTTCTAAAGAGGAGGCGACATCCATCATTTTGCATTGCCACGGACTACCATGCGGAGGACATCATGCCGCCTCTAAAACTACTGCTAAGATTTTGCAGAGCGGGTTCTTTTGGCCGACAATGTTTAAAGACACCCACAACTTTGTAAAGGGGTGCGATAGATGCCAACGGACCGGGAATATCTCCAAGCGCAATGAGATGCCAATGAGGCCCATCCAAGAAATTGAGCTTTTTGATTGTTGGGGAGTAGACTTCATGAGACCATTTCCGTCGAGCAATGGCCACAAATACATCCTATTGGCCATCGACTATGTCTCCAAATGGGTAGAAGCAATCGCCACCCCTACTAATGATGCAAGGGTCGTCTCCAAGTTCTTCAAGCAAAATATCTTCCCGCGCTTCGGAGTTCCTCGTACCTTGATAAGCGACGGGGGGAGCCACTTCATAGAGAACAAGTTCGAAGCCATGCTAAAGAAGTACGGGGTAAATCATAGAGTTGGCATGGCATATCACCCCCAGACAAGCGGCCAAGTGGAAGTCTCAAATAGAGAAATTAAGCAAATTCTCGAAAAGACGGTGGATCGATCTAGAAAGGATTGGTCAATGAAGCTAAACGATGCTCTATGGGCATATCGCACGGCCTTCCGCACTCCCATAGGCACCACACCGTTCCGACTCGTTTATGGGAAAGCTTGCCACTTACCGGTAGAGTTGGAGCACCGCGCATATTGGGCCATCAAAACCTTTAATTACGATTACAAGAGTGCGGCGGTGAGGCGACTCTTGGACATCAACGAGCTCGATGAGATAAGAAGAGACGCCTACGAAAGCTCAAGAATTTACAAGGAAAGGACCAAGATTCTCCACGACGCCCGCATAACCGTCACGGACTTCAAAGTAGGAGACAAGGTCTTGCTCTATAATTCCCGGCTCCGACTATTTCCCGGTAAGTTGAGGTCACGTTGGTCCGGACCTTTCACCATCAAGCACATACAACCGAGAGGAGCTTTCGAGTTGGAATGCAAGGACGGCTCCACATTCAAAGTAAATGGTCAGAGGCTCAAACACTATTCCGAGGGAGTCCCGACGGGCAAAACTAATAGAATATATTTGCTTAAGGGAAGGCCGGATGATCTTTCATACCTCCTTGATGAGGTGATAGAAGAGGCGATCCCCCACTCGATTGGCGCTCTTTTCAATGAGGATTTTTGATGAAGGCCCGGATTTAGGCCAAGATGAGAAGATAGACGATTCCCCCGACCTCTCCACTGAAAATGATGAAGGCGACGCTGATGTCACAAGGATTCGAGAGCTCTGCAAGCTCTCGAAATCAAAGTCTCCGAAGAAAGCTCCGCCGATACGGAAATCGGCGTCACCGGTGAAGCCGTTGACCGGAGCAAACGCTAGCTTGGGGGAGCCTCCCCCCAACACTATTCGAGACCAGAGACCACCACGGGAGAACACGCCACCGCAACTTCCGAATCCAAGCGTTCTCCCCGGAAAGTTTGATGGGTGCATCTCATATGCATCAAACATCCCGCATTAATTGAAAATCATAGGGGGTCGAGCTCACGACCTTAAACGAGCGCTTGTCGGGAGGCAACCCGACGGTTATCGCTTTATTTTTACTTTTTTCTTTATTTTTGTTTTAGAAATTTTTAGTGTTTTGAGTCGTTCGCCCAAAAATTTTGTGATAACGGGTACTATTTTTCTTGACAGGAGAGGAGATAGGTAAATCCATCATGAGGAGGATGAACGAGATGACGAGGAGCGCCCCAGGAAGACGCTCGATGCTTAGGAGTAAGATGAAATCGACTGGAGGAAGAAAGACGGAGTTTAGAGCCCAAACGAAGACAAATAGCAGAAAACAAGGCTCACTCGGCCAAGTATACTAGTCACTCGGCCGAGTCCACAAGTTCGTCCGGCCGAGCCGCTCACGAACGAGGGAAGTCTGCTGTACCCAACTCTCTGTTTATTTTCTTGATTTCAGTATAACTGCTACTCGGCCGAGTATATATTTTCACTCGGCCGAGTAAAACGGATACGCTCCTAGGGCGAGTCTTGCCGAGTAGCTTAAGCCACTCGGCCGAATGGACTTACTCCACTCGGCCGAGGCTGGCAAGGCCACTCGGCCGAAGCGTAAGCGAGGAGGATTTTACATTGATCCCACTCGGCCGAGTGATCGAGTCACTCGGCCGAGTCGTAACTTTTGTTATATAAGGGGCGAGGGGGGGCACGTTTTTCGAAAACGCAAAAAACCCAATTTTGCCCGACTGTTCAGCTTCCCTCGCCCGACCCTCGCTCGCTCTCGTCCCCACTCGCCTGACCGGCCACCTCGCGCCGCCGCTCGGCCAGCCACCGCCGGTCGACCACCCTCCGTGACTCGCCCGAGTCGCCGCCGGCGGCCGCCGCTCCGATCACCTCCGGTATCACCCGTTTCGCCTTTTTCTCCTCACCCGTTTCGCCTTTTTCTCCTCTTTTTCGAGGATCCATGCGATGAACGAACCCCAAACCCAAATTAATTTCTATATCTATCTATTATACCCCTAATGCTCCATACGTTTTGAATATTACCCGCTGATATCGTCATTTCATGTGCAGGTTGTTTTTGGGAGCTTAGGGGAGCCCAGGGGAGCTTCTACGGACTGATTTGGGCTTCGCGGAGGCGCTGACTTCGCACGCTTCCATTGTTGAGCACTCGCGGCGTGTCTGGGTATACTCCTTCCACTCTTTTGCACACGCCGCACTTTTTACACTTTTCGGCGCGCGCTCGGGGCCGATATGCCGCCCCGGACACGGCCGCGGTCGAAGAGAGCTTCCGCCAAGCGGAAGCGGTCGGATGATGCCGGCCCCTCCCACGAGTTGGAGGACTCTCCTCCACCGTCTCCCACACACCCCATCCACCCAGCACAGCCTGCAGGCCCCGCACACCCCGCACAGCCTGCAGCGCCCATACAGCCCGCACAGCCACTCCCCGCCGCTCCACAGCCACCACCTCCGGCTCCACTGGTCGGACCGCTCGGGATTACGTTCCGAGACGACGCACACCGCGCCGTCTTCGAGCGTATCTCCCAGCGCTCGATCGTACCCTCCAGGTTCGCACACCTCGCTGACCTAGGACGCCTGGGGGTACTAGAGGGGATGCTCACGTTGTACGACAACGTGGGCTGGCGAGATTTCTTCCAGGTGTCGGCGGACACGTTCACCCGTCCGACACTTGAGATTCTTACTTCGATCACCCGGACCGACGAGGGATGCTCGTTCCGGTTCATGGATCGGGAGTGCCAGGTCACTCTCGATATGATGAGAGCGTTTTTCTCGTGGCCCACTGTCCCCGGTGCCGATCGCGGTTACGGCCCCACCCATATCCCCCACCTTCCTTCGACGCCGGTGCCTTCTGGGCCCGGATTACGGGTCTTCACGCTGCCTTTGACCCTAGTAGGGCCAAGGCCTCGGCCATTGTCCATCCCTGCCTCCGCATTGCTCAGCGCCTTATGGCAACGACATTTTTGGCCAGATATGAGCCGAGCACGATGTCTACGCCGGAGCTCTACATGCTCTACGCGATGACACGTCCCAGAGCTCTATCTAGGGATGGCGATGAGCTGGTCCCCGCCGTCGTGATTGATGTCACGGCTTGGTTTTTGGACCGCATCATTGTATCGGTGGGCGCTCGCTCACCGATATGCTGCGGCGGCCTGATCACCTTGCTTGCACTTATGATCGTCGAGGACTTCCCTGACGACTTGCGACGAGCACCGGGCCCCACTTCTTTGTCGATCGATGTTATGGCCCGGATGAAGATGCTTCGTCCGCACGGTGAGCGTCACTGGGTCTGGTTGCACGGCCCTTACGGGGCCGATTACATGATTCTTCCGAGCCCAGCTCAGACTCAGATTGCACCAGCCCACGTCGACTGGCTCCCTGCGATGGATATCCTCATCCCAGCTGCTTACGTGCTCGAGGCCGAAGAGGCCGAGCAGGCCCACGCTGCCCACGCTGCCCCCGCAGACCCTGTAGCCCCTGCCAAGCCTGCCGCCCCTGTTGACCCTGTGGCCCCTCAGCCTATCCCTGATGTTTCCGCTGCTCCTGACACCTCTGTCCCCACCTCTGTCGGTGTCGCGAGTACCTTAGCTGAGCCCACCTCCACTGCTTCCGCGGCTGTCACCACCACCACCGGCCCTCTGTCTGCTGAGCCTGTTTCTTCTGCACCCCCTGAGCACCCGCCGACCGTAGTTGAGTGCGGAGAGCCCTCTGTCTCCACTGCTGCCGTATTTTCCGAGAGTGTCGTGGCGTCTGTCCACACTTCTGTGCCACCGACCTCTCCGGCCGCCTCGCTGCCTCTTTTATACTCTTCTTTCGCTGCTGCTGCCTCTACTTCTCACCAGCCGGTGCCCCGGCCTCACACTGAGGCCAGGCCCACATTTGCGAGCGCAGCACCTTTTGTTCCCTTCCCCGCTGAGCCCGTCACATACGCGACTCGAGTACGCCAGCCACGCCCTGCACAGCCCCGACCGGTGCGTCCCTCTGCACCACCTCCCCCTGACACTGTACTTCAGAGCATTCGTGCTCTAGAGGGGGCGGTGAGTGGCCTCAGAGGCGACCTTAGGACCCTGTCCTCCACCGTCTCTGCGATGGCTGACCGCTTTGACCTGATCCCCCAGATTCACTACTGTCTTACTCAGGTCCTGGAGCGTCTCCCGCGCGTACCCCCACCCACCCAGCAGGTTCCCGCCCACACTTCCACACACACACGACCTGCTACCACTTCCACATCCACCCCCGCTCAGCGGCCTGTCCAGCCACCACCACCACTTCCGCCTCAGGACGGAGACGGCGCAGCACCACCTTCTTAGGCACCCTTGATGCCTTGGATTATTTTTGCCGTTGTGCTGCCCGTTTCTGCTGGGTCCTGATGCGTTTTTGTCCACCCCCTCCCCTCACTTATTTTGGGTTTCTCATTCAGATCATATCCTTATATATCTTTTTTGGGAGAGAGGGAGAGTTTTTGGTGCCCCATCTTTATATCTGTATCACTCCATACCTGCATGCATCATGTCCGCATCATATTTTCATTTCTTTATCTTTCTTTTTATTTTCATTTTTCTTTTCATCATGCATGCATCCTCACCTTCCCCTCACATTTCTTGTCTCTCGGTGTGCCACACTTTGCACATTGAGGACACTGTGCCATTTAGCTTGGGGGAGTGAGTTCTCACGATCCTTTTTCGATTTGCCACCTTTATTTTTTTTAGTTTTTTCACGCCATTTTCTGCTTTTGCACTTATTTTCATCATTTTTCTTTTATTTTGCCATGCATCACGTTTTCCTTATTTTTCTGTGTGCCGCATTGTAAATAGTTCTATTTTCCCTTTATCTTTATTTCTTTCTTTTTCATCTCATGCTAGAGATGACTTTTCTGTGATGATGACGACGTGGAGTTAGCTTATTCTATATGCATGCTATATTTGTCATGTCTTAGATTTTATTTCTGATATCATATGCTATGACTTGCCTTGCATCTAGAGATAGTAACCCACACTTTTTCCACATGAAAATGGATGAAATTTTACTATTAGCTGAGTCTGAATATTCATATGTATGCTATCACAGAAAACACACCAAGATTCACGCATTGAATGCCTATGTCTGGAGTACTGATTTCTTTTGCTATATCACTTCTATATGCATGAACTGTACACTTCACTTCAGGATGATTGAATGATGTTAGCTATGATAAATTTGGATTAGTTAGCTTTTTTGTGATCGAAACTGAGTAGATTAGATTATCCTGCTGAAGTTGTCGTGCATGTCTTATAGAGTGAACCGAGTGATATATTTATTTCTTTCTCCACAAATCTTGAACATCATTTCTCTACTTTTAAAATCATTGGTGAATCTCCCCTTAGCGATTCTATTATATGGCATTTCCCCCGCTATTAATTCCTAGCTCCAAATTTCTTATTCAAAAAAAAAGAAGAGAAAATATTCTTGTATATCATTATCTCTCTTTGAGTTGGGATCGTTGTGTATTTATGCTTTTACAAAAAAAACAAAAAAAAGAGAGAAAAAGAGAGGAAAAATCCTCAAGAAAAGATCCCATCTCACTTTCTTTCTTTCTCTTCTCTTTTCATTGCCTTTGGAGCTTTATAGGAATGGGGATGTAAATATTTTTTTTATGCCATCACGCTTATGGATAAGCTTGGGGAGGGGATCCATTGATGTGTGAGAGAGTGACTACTTGACGTTGCACGACAACCTAGGCTAAATAATATTCTATACTCGGTGAGATTATTTCTAGCTTTACGAAATCCAGAAATCGAAGCCTAGCAATCATTTCATGAAATCCATACTTTTCTATTCTCTCTATTCTATAGTGTGATACTCTTATACTCCTGATAGAAAGCATTCAATTGAAAAGTGTGTGATCTGTGATTTGTATACCGCTTTAAATGATTCAGACGATGTTAATTATAAAATTATTCCGTTTTTCATGATTATATTGTTGTTCGTGGGTTTTCTATTTCTATCTGCACTATTATACTATGATATCAAAATAAAATTCTTTGACATGTGTTTTTCATTCAGTGCATGCTATATGAGTAAGCGGAACCCACGTCCTGAGAAAATGATCTAGCAGCTTACCTCTTCGCTTCTTTCTTTCTTCTTTATTTTTATTTCGTTTTTCATTTTTCTCCGTTCTTCATTTTTCTTCATTCTTCGCCGTTTTCGTTTTCCGAATCCACCGGGTTCACCTTTTACTTATCTTCCTCGAGGACGAGTAAGAGGCAAGCTTGGGGGATTTTGATCACTCCTTATTTTACACTTTTTTACCGCATGTTTGCATGCCATTTAGATCGCCTAAATCATGTTTTTCACGATCTATCGACGATATTGCGATGCTTTTCACGATTTGTTGTTTTTGTCGCATTTCAGGTCATTTGGCGCGATTTGGAGTGATCTCGAGATGCGCTTACTCTAGACGGTCACCGACGACCTCCCCGAGGGGTATTTTGCTGTTGGAGAGGAGCGGAAGAAGA
Organism: Scilla litardierei; assembly: GCA_030789695.1. Lineage (NCBI taxonomy): Eukaryota > Viridiplantae > Streptophyta > Magnoliopsida > Asparagales > Asparagaceae > Scilla > Scilla litardierei. The sequence goes on along the minus strand of CM061137.1, from coordinate 47,895,613 downwards.
ACGGACGTCGCAGGAGCGACGAGGAGGCCAAAATAAGCAGATTGGGCATGTTTTGTGTCCCACTCGGCCGAGTGGAGGAGCCACTCGGCCGACCAGTTCAGACACGATTCCTATGTGCACTCGGCCGAGCGACGGAGACCACATCGGCCGAGTGACGAGACCCCGTCCACCCGAGTGGCGCCCAGACGAAGCCCTTCAAAAATCGCCAAGTTTCTGTTTTTCGGCTGCCTGAGCTTCAGAAGACCCACTCGGCCGAGTGGATAATCCCGTCCGCCCGAGTACCATGAAGCCATCGGCCGAGTGATGACAACTAACTCGGCCGAGCCGCCCCCGAAGTGAAGACCCCTGAAGATCGATACTTACTAGAAAATTACAGGGTTTTCACTCGGCCGAGCGACTTTTGTCACTCGGCCGAGTGCGATGCGCTGCCTGTAGCGAAAATTGCGGAAAACAGGCTGCGCATGGGTATTTTGGTCACAATTTTTGGACGATTTTGGGGGCTATTTAACCCCTGTTTTTACCCTAGTTTTGGGGGCTTCTTCTTAGATTTTTTGCAGCTTTTTAGATTAACTTTTTAGCTTTATTTTGGAGATTGGAGAAGAGACAAAGTTTGATTTTTGTTGGATTAATTGAAGAACTCCATTGGTTTGCATCTCTTTTCCCTAAAAATTCTATTTTTATTGCATATCTCAATATTGTGATGAATTCTATTGCTTATTTCATTGATTATTTTAGTGATCTTGCTATGAATTGTGAGTAGTCGCCACGTCTTGGGGCGTGGGGATGAACCCTACGAGCCCAATTTCATATTTGTGATGAATTAGTAGAAATTTTGCTAGAATTGTTACTAGGGATTAGATTGTGATTGATTTACTACGAATGGCTAGGAATTCACATCGATTGGGATTTGCAAGAGATTGGATCCCAATTCGATAGGAAACCCTAGAAATCCGAATTGGGTTGGAATCGAATTTCAGTAGTATCGGTTTGCAAGATATTGGACCGATACTAGGGTTTCCGGTTCCAATTCCGCGCCAATACCCGTTTGCAAGAGATTGGATGGGTAGGAACTATCCCAATCTAGGTCGTGAGCCGAGTTTGCAAGAGATTGGACTCGGTGCGCGATTGGACGATGATGTTGATCCTAATGCTAGCTTCCCTAGGCTAGGGTTTGCAAGAGATTGGACCCGAGCCTAGGATAGCTATAGACCGGCAACAACGCGAGAGCGTGAGCTTGGTTCTACATTCAGTTGCAACTAGTTCATCCAAAATCTTATTCTAGCGATTTTGATACCGATGAACCACATTCATGAAATATGGTGAGTAGCGGGGATTCCCCATTCCCTAGAAGTTCTTTATTTGATTTGATATTTCCACACTTTGTCTGACGATTGTGACAGGATCGCCAAAGGCAAATCTCTCTTCTTGAATAGCCAGGTGGATCGGAACAAGCACAGTCATTCGTCCTCCCTGTGTTCGATAACCCGCTCGCCGCTACACCGTGCGCTTGCGGTAAAACTACAACCGTTCTTTAGGGTTACGTCCCGGAGCGACCAATGCCTTGCTAAATTCAGCTCATTCCAGGTTGATCAATTAGTCGGTCAAAGAAGAGTCACCGACCGACTAGATGACAATCTAGTCGGTTAGGAGTTCTTCTCAGACCGACTAATTGTGCTTGCCTCTGTACAGCCTAAGCTACTGTTTCGAGTTAGTCGGTCAAAGAACATTTGTCGACCGACTAGTTGAGAAACTAGTCTGTCAGCATTTGTTCTTAAACCGACTAAGTCAACTTGAAGTCAGCCTATTCTATTTCGACGTTAGTCGGTCAAAGAACATTCACCGACCGACTAGTTGTGAAACTAGTCGGTCGGCAAGTCTTCTTAGACCGACTAGTTGTCTTTGCCTGTACTTCGATCGTTTGGATGTTCAACCGTTAGTCGGTCTACGTTGTATCACCGACCGACTAGTTGATGAACTAGTCGGTCAGTGATCCTTCTTTGACCGACTAGTCTGGTTCAGAATAGAGCCGTTGGAGCTTTTCTTGAAACGTTTTTCTCTCCCTCTCTCCTCTATCCTATATATAGTTGGAGGGGCTCTTTCATAAGTTTCAAGGCTGCCATTTTAGAGATTTGGAGAAATCTAAGAGAAGCTATTCTACTCCATTCTAAAGCTTTCTCTTCCTCACAAGAATCTCTCCCTCAACTCTTTGAGCCATTTCCTCAAGAGAGATTCTCTCCATTGTGAGCCTTCCAAGCCAATAGCTTGATCCAAAGTCACCATCCTCCATCCTAGCCTTAGATCGCTGATCTTATTGGTGGAGATTCGGTTTGGTGACATTCTCTCCTCAAAATCCATCGTTGCCCTAATTTGGTAAGATTTACTCAAGGCATAGGATTTTGTACGGTAAGAGTTTATTTCATTTACTTTCATTTTGTAAGTGTTTATCTCTCGGTTGTGAGAGTTGTGTTTGTGATCCTGGGTTGTGGGAGTCACAAATTACTTTGTGTATGATTTGACTTGGTGAAGGTTCTTCACAAGTATTTCATAGTGGAAATCTTGAGTTAGGGTTTCTAACTCAAGTATCCGGAGGGGATCCGGGTGGTTGGGATGTAGGATCACCGGGAACAAGTCGGGGAGACTTGGGTGGATCCGAACCCAGTAACATACTTTGTTTGCGTGTGTTTTAATTCCTGTTGATTGTTGTTTAATTCCACATTGTTGTTTGTTCATCGCACAATAGTTAGGAATAACTCTCTTAATTATTTTAAGTACTATTCACCCCCCCTCTAGTACGTGTGCAGTAGCTATACAGGGCACTACAATTGGTATCAGAGCCAAGTTCAAAGCTACACATAGCCAAAGTTCAAAGCTATGACGAACAACGACTACAACGTCTTCAAGAACCGCGATGGAGCTTCTTCAGTTATGGAAGGACTATCCTCCGTCAGGCCTCCACACTTCAACGGTACCAACTACGGGTACTGGAAATGCCGGATGCAAATTTTCCTCCGGAGCGCTTCACTATGGAGAGCCACCATGACGGAGTATGTCGAGCCTTCCGAAGAAGATTTCGCGAAGTGGACTCCCGCGGAGGTCGCCGCGGAAGTAGCCAATGCCAAGGCAATGAATGCCTTGAATTGTGCGTTGGAGCCCGAGGACTTCAACAAGATATGCACATGTAAGAGTGCATATCAAATATGGAACCAACTCCTCATTTTGCACGAAGGATCGAGTACGGTAAAAGACTCTAAACTCGTCGTTGCTAACAAAGAATTTAAGTTGTTTCATATGGAGCAGGGTGAAACCATGAAGGAGTACTATGCTCGCTTCGTGGATATATCCAACGACTTGGAAGCTCTTGGGAAAACCTACACCCAAAAGGAGAAATGCTCAAAGATTATCGATGGTCTTCCATCATGTTGGGAAAAGCGTACCTTCGCCATCGAGGAAGGTAATGACATGAATAAATATACCGTCGTACAACTACTGGGTACCTTATTGTCTTATGAGGTACGCAAGGATAGTAAGATCTGGATGAGGGAAAAGATGAAGGCGTACTTGAAGCAAGACGAGCCAAAGAAAAAGGCGATTGCATTCAAGGCCGCTCCATCTACCGATGATGAAGATTCGGAAGAAGAAGCGGACGATGAGTTGGACATGGAAGCTTTGGCCAATATGGCAAAGAAGTTCATCCGATTCTTCCGACAAGGTAAGTTGAATCGTAAATCAAAATTTATTTCGACTAATGCTTCTACTCCCGTGTGTTATAAATGCAATAAGCCAGGACATATCAAGCCAGATTGTCCTCTCTACAAACATAAGGGGAAGTGGAAGGCATCTAAGCACGACAAGTCGAGAAAGCACAAGAAAGGACTTGTAGGTACCTTCACCGACTCCGACTCCTCAAGTGGAGAGTCGGACGATGAAAGAGTGGAGAATGCACACACGTGCTTCATGGGAAAAGAGGATCGTGATGAAGAGACTTCCTCCGATGGAAGCGAGGATGAAGGCGAAGAGGTAACCAATGATGAACTTAGAATAGCCAATGAACAACTATGGAATAAGTTTTCTAATATGGCTACTAAGTTTATGAAGACTAAAAATGAATTAGATAGTCTTAAAAACTCGCCTAAGCCTTTCATCGTCAACAACGACACCGTTGTTGATGGGTTGAGAAATGAGATTGAAAATCTCAAGTCTCAACTTAAGCATGTTCATATCGAGGATTCGGATGAACATGTGATAGCGGATTTGACGTCTCAAATCTCAACTTTGAGTATTGAGAATAAAAATCTCAAATCACGTGTTTGTGCACTCGCATCGCAAGTGTCCACTTTGGACGCTTCTTTGCATTCTCTAACCGAGAAGCATGAGAGCACATTAGGCCGAATTCATGAATTCAACAAAGGTAAGGGCAAGTTGGATAATATCCTAAATGACTTACCTCCGGCCAATCATCACATTGGTTTGGGGTATAAGATGGGAGATTCATCCAAATCGTCCGCCACCTTTGTTAGGCCATCCTCCGATGCTTCTACTAGTGGAAGTAAACACGTCATGGGTAGTTCTTCTACCAATGATGCTTCCGCTAGGAACACGCCCGCATTTGGAAAGAAACCCACTTTGGGTGGACCTCCAAAGAAGGGTCATGCTTTCATGTATACCATGCCACGTAGGAACACAAATCCTATCCCACATGTTAGCACATATGCCGATTTCTATGCTCCGCATCCACGAGCACGTGCACACCATGTGAGACACACTCATGCACGTGTCCCTCCACATTCATATGCTCATCCTCATTCTCATATGAATAATTATCATCATGCACCATTGCATCGCATGCCATATGCTTACCCACGACATGCATCACATAGAAATCAACAACATATGCATGTTCCCAATAGGATTAGGACTCCCAAGACATACACTATTTGGGGTCCGAAGAACACAAGCATGCATGCTAAGAATTTGTATGTGAAATCGTTTATAAATGATGTTATTTTGAATGATGATTATGTTGGGAAATCAAGTTCCTCTTGGACTTGGTTTCCGAAGGGTTAGTTCCCTTTGACCCTTCAGTGCTTGGTACCATAAGTTTAATTTCATTTTATGGGTACCAAAGCAATTGTGGTTTGTATGGGTTACATTTAATTTGAATTTAGTTAGCTAAATTTATTGCCTAACTAAATTCAAATGATGTTATTAAATTTATTGCCTAACTAAATAACATCATCGTTTATAAATGATGTTATTTTGAATGATGATTATGTTGGGAAATCAAGTTCCTCTTGGACTTGGTTTCCGAAGGGTTAGTTCCCTTTGACCCTTCAGTGCTTGGTACCATAAGTTTAATTTCATTTTATGGGTACCAAAGCAATTGTGGTTTGTATGGGTTACATTTAATTTGAATTTAGTTAGCTAAATTTATTGCCTAACCCATAGGATCCAAAAAGATTTTTGGATACCAAAATGATATTCTCTAGGTTAAATCCACCATGAGATACCAACCCTACCAACTCCGTGATTTGCAAGGATTTTCATTCGATTGGAGTTGATGGTGCTTGAATGATGCACCAAAGTAGGGGGAGCTTAATGTTGTAAGTATGTTCATACTTTTGATTCATATTGGTATCCATTGGTAGAATATATTACGATTGGTATCATTTTGCTTCATTTGGTATGCTAGATTAGTGTATGCCATTGTTATATGATGTTCTATCTATTTTTGGCATAACATTCTTGCATGCTACATTTGGTATGCACATCGGATTATTTTTGTCTCTGATGTTGATTTCGTCGTTCGACGATTTTATGGATTTAATAGAATTCTTTCCATGAAAACATAGAATTGTTTTCCATGCATTCTATTGATTTTGGAGAGTATGTTCCAAAACTCAATAAGTGAAATCGATTTGAGTTTTTGATGATTTCGGATTTCGTTTTTCGCCTATGGCTTGATGATTTCGTATTTCGATTTTCGCCTATGGCTTGGTGATTTCGTTTTCCGATTTTCGTCGAAGATTTTATGATTTCGGTTTTCGACTTTCGCCTATGGCTAGATGATTTCGTATTTCGTATTTCGCTTATGGTTTGATGATTTCGGTTTCCGATTTTCGACTTTGGTCTCCTTGACACGCTTTGCTTTTATTCGGTATTTTGCATTTGATATTTTGCATTGGTGTTATTTTGGACCTTGGTCGTATTCTTCGACTCCCATGCTTTATTTTTTAGCCATTGGTTTTGTCTCCTCCCGCACTTTTTGCTAATGCCAAAGTGGGAGAGATATAGTAATGACAATGTGCTATTTAATAATTCAAAGGAATTTACCATGAATCTAATTTGATGTGTTAGATTCAGGGGGAGTGAAGATATAAAATGGATTTTGATCCTATATATGCAATAGTAGGATTCATATTTTATATTTCCCTCGCTGCTTGATGCATATGAACATTATTGAATATGGAACTAACGTGTCATCAATGCAGGGGGAGTAAGTAAATTTCAATTGAATCATTATTATTGTTATTATTTATATTGGTTTGTCATCACCAAAAAGGGGGAGAATGTTGTGTATTGATTCCCCGGATTTGGTTTTGGATGATGAGCAAACATAAATAATGTATACTAACTTATTTGTGAGCGCAGTTACGGAGATCGTCGCCAAAATACCACGTACATCAAAAGCGACATATCAAGATTTCTCAATACGCATGTTCATGTGCCTGAAGCTTCGTTGAAGCTCAAGGAGCAATATTGAGGTCTAGAAGAATGAAGATTGAAGCTTTGAAGACGGCTCGTAAGGTTTATTTTATAGTCTTCTAGCTTCATAGATTAGAATGTTAAGCCTTGAGTAGGACTTACATTATAAACTGCATTTCGCTCATATCTTAGAGCTAGGATTATCATAGAAGCCATTAGAAACTTTCCCGAAGCCTATCGCTTCTTCCCTCGGCTTCGAGTGCATGTTAGTTGGTTCAAGAAGAGTCACCAACCGACTAGATGACGATCTAGTCGGTCAGCAACTCTACATGAACTGACTAGATGCCTTGCTAAATTCAGCTCATTCCAGGTTGATCAATTAGTCGGTCAAAGAAGAGTCACCGACCGACTAGATGACGATCTAGTCGGTTAGGAGTTCTTCTCAGACCGACTAATTGTGCTTGCCTCTGTACAGCCTAAGCTACTGTTTCGAGTTAGTCGGTCAAAGAACGTTTGTCGACCGACTAGTTGAGAAACTAGTCGGTCAGCATTTGTTCTTAAACCGACTAAGTCAACTTGAAGTCAGCCTATTCTATTTCGACGTTAGTCGGTCAAAGAACATTCACCGACCGACTAGTTGTGAAACTAGTCGGTCGGCAAGTCTTCTTAGACCGACTAGTTGTCTTTGCCTGTACTTGGATCGTTTGGATGTTCAACCGTTAGTCGGTCTACGTTGTATCACCGACCGACTAGTTGATGAACTAGTCGGTCAGTGATCCTTCTTTGACCGACTAGTCTGGTTCAGAATAGAGCTGTTGGAGCTTTTCTTGAAACGTTTTTCTCTCCCTCTCTCCTCTATCCTATATATAGTTGGAGGGGCTCTTTCATAAGTTTCAAGGCTGCCATTTTAGAGATTTGGAGAAATCTAAGAGAAGCTATTCTACTCCATTCTAAAGCTTTCTCTTCCTCACAAGAATCTCTCCCTCAACTCTTTGAGCCATTTCCTCAAGAGAGATTCTCTCCATTGTGAGCCTTCCAAGCCAATAGCTTGATCCAAAGTCAACATCCTCCATCCTAGCCTTAGATCGCTGATCTTATTGGTGGAGATTCGGTTTGGTGACATTCTCTCCTCAAAATCCATCGTTGCCCTAATTTGGTAAGATTTACTCAAGGCATATGATTTTGTACGGTAAGAGTTTATTTCATTTACTTTCATTTTGTAAGTGTTTATCTCTCGGTTGTGAGAGTTGTGTTTGTGATCCCGGGTTGTGGGAGTCACAAATTACATTGTGTATGATTTGACTTGGTGAAGGTTCTTCACAAGTATTTCATAGTGGAAATCTTGAGTTAGGGTTTCTAACTCAAGTATCCGGAGGGGATCCGGGTGGTTGGGACGTAGGATCACCGGGAACAAGTCGGGGAGACTTGGGTGGATCCGAACCCAGTAACATACTTTGTTTGCGTGTGTTTTAATTCCTGTTGATTGTTGTTTAATTCCGCATTGTTGTTTGTTCATCGCACAATAGTTAGGAATAACTCTCTTAATTATTTTAAGTACTATTCACCCCCCTCTAGTACGTGTGCAGTAGCTATACAGGGCACTACAAGCCTGTATGTATATATATACATATGCAATGTGAATGTAAATTTGATAGATAAGGAGTATGTATATGTGTAATATATTTGATAAATGTAACTGAATGGAACTGTTGATATGTGTGGGTTGGACTGTGTGTAATTGGTTGACATTTATATGTATACGTGCGTGTATGGAGTGTGAATGGATATTTATAGTTATTTGACTATTTTGGCCGTATGTGCGTAGGATGTGTAAAGGTAGTTATGTATATACATATATTGCGTATGGAATGGAACGTATTATGCTGTGCACTTTTGTGTGTATCATGTGTGGTATATGTACCTATCTGTGTGAGGCAGTAGGTGCACTGCTATGGATATGAGGTTATATGTATATGCATTTATAGTTATGATTGTGAATCTTACGTGAATTGATCATGTATGTGTTAGTACGTGCACATGAATGTATGTATGGATGTGAGTAAATATTGTGTGTATATATGTATCACTTAGTTACATGCTTTATTTCTCTGCTTGCCTTGTGATCTGATAACCCTAAAATGGAGTTCCAAACCCAAGTTGGTTCCTACTGGGGCACACATTGATGTGCTCCTCCTTATTTTTCAGGTAGCAGGCAGTTGGGAAGCCTGGTAGACTTGAGAGTCTGGAGTTGGGGGCGTGGGGTAATTCAGGGAGTGGTGTTGTACTCTGGGGTAGTAGAGTTGGTAGCGTCTTTTGGGAGGTGTAACCTGAGTTGAAGTTCACTTTGTATACTTCATCGGATGTTGTGTTGGCTTTATAATATATATGCAAGTGGAAATTGTATATGTACTCCTGATGATGTTGTATAAATGGCTTGTAATCCTTGTTGTTATACATGGAGCAGTACATGTACTATCCCAGCATGTGCGCAGTGGCCTGCCTTTGCTTATTCAGTTCCTCTTCTCTCTCTCTCCCTCTCTTTTCACCCTCACTCTTCAGGATACTTGGAAAAAAAATTTAACTGCCTGGTATTCTGGGGAACTGGGCGTGACAATCTGACAATCTTCTGGTTGTCAGTAAATGAGTTCGGTAAGTTGTGAACATTGTTCTGTATGTGGAGGATCTTCAGGATCACATCTTCACATTTGTTTTGTTACCGAATCATAGTAGGTCAAGCTTTTTGTATCCCACGTTATAATTTGCTTCGCGCCAGATTTTCCAGTATCTGGGCCTATTTTGGGGGAACTCTGTTGAATATTGGACTCCCCGGATTTGGTTTTGATGATGAGCAAACATAAATAATCCATGAACTAACAATTTGTGAGCGCAGTATTGGAGATCGTCGCCAAATTCACGAGAACATTCAAAGCGACATCTCAACACTTCTCAAAGCTCGTATTCATGCCTAAAGCTTCGTTGAAGCTCTTGCGCCGCTTTGGAAGTTATGAAGAATCAATCGAAGCTCTCGAAGACCGTTTATTAAGGTTTTATTTATAGTCTTTTTAGCTTCGATCAATAGAATGTTAAGCCTTGAGTATATCTTACGTTTCTATCTTCATAACGCTCATATCGTAGCTCTAGGATCATAGTACAAGTTCATTCTAACTTCCTCGAAGCGTCGCGCTTCGATTCGGACTTGTTTGTGCATGTTAGTTGGTACAAGAAGAAGTACTGACCGACTAGATGGTGATCTAGTCGGTCAGCAACTCTTCTTGGACCGACTAGTTTGATTCCTTAATTTCTTGGACTTTACTGTTTACAGTTAGTCGGTCTACGTTGACTCACCGACCGACTAGTTTGTGAACTAGTCGGTCAGTGATGCTTCTTTGACCGACTAGTTGTGACTTACTGTTCATACTAAATTTCTCCTAAGCTACTGTTTATCGTTAGTCGGTCTAAGAACGTTTGGTGACCGACTAGTTGACAATCTAGTCGGTCAACTTTTGTTCTTGGACCGACTAAGTCAATTTGTATTCAGACTATTTCATTTTGCCTCTTAGTCGGTCTACGTTCATTGACTGACCGACTAGTTGTGAAACTAGTCGGTCAGAAAGTCTTCTTGGACCGACTAGATTTCTAGGTCTAAAATTCTATCTCTTCTCAGTTTCTCACTTAGTCGGTCCATGTTGTTTGACTGACCGACTAGTTGATGAACTAGTCGGTCAGTGATTGTTCTTTGACCGACTAACTGCCCCAGATTTCTATCCGTTGGAGAATGACCTAACTTGTTTTTATGGGACCCTATAAATACGAACCTAGGTCATTTCTATCTAGGTTAGAGCTTCCATTCAGAGATTCATTGAGTTCAAAAGAGATAGCCATTCTCACTCATTTCTAAAGCTCTCTTCCTCACAAGAAACCCATTCTCTCACATTCTAGATCTAGAATCCATCTTGAGAGAAGCTTGTTCTTGGTTAGCTCTTCAAGCTATAGCTTGATCCAAGTCTCCAAATCTCTCCTAGGCACCTATTGCTGGTCATTTCCTTGGTGCTAGGACTTGGTGACTTCATCTTCCTCAAATCCTCCATTTCACCTATTGGGTAAGAAAAACTCAAGGTATAGGATTTTGTGGTAAGTTTGCTTATTTCAATATAAACTCATTTATATTGCTTGTTGATTCTCTCGGTTGTGAGAGAAGGTTGTGATCCCGGGTTGTGGGATTCACTATTGCCATTGTTGTATGATTTGATCTTGTGAAGGTTTTTCACAAGATATTCATAGTGGAAATCTTAGGTTAGGGTTTCTAACCTAAGTATCCGGAGGGGATCCGGGTGGTTGGGACGTAGGATCACCGGGAACAAGTCAGGGAGACTTGGGTGGATCCGAACCCATTAACATCTTTTGTTAGCATTGTTAATTTTGTTGTTGTCATTCAATTTAAGCTTCCGCAAATTGATTTGGTAGTTGTTTGCAATTTAATTTGGAATTATACTCCTTATTATTTTTAAAGTACTATTCACCCCCCCCTCTAGTACTTGTGCAGTAGCTTGTAGGGCATTACAAACTCGTCTCATCAAAATCACAGTCTTCAAGATGCGTCTTAAATGCGTCCCCCGTTAGGGTTCTAGGTATCTTATAAGTGAGGGTGAGTCAAACCCTACATGGATACGTAGAAGACGTTGAGGACCGTTTTGGTCCTCTGTGGTGGTGCAATGGGGATTTAAACTGCGCGACCGAAGATTCTCAGATGATAAATTTTCGGTGGCATTTCATATGTAAGTTGCATTTGGAGACTCTGACCTCCAAAGGGTCTTTTATTGACGATGCAGTATGCAGAATTTGCATGTCCCCATGCATCCATCGGTAATCGGGATTTAATGGATGTTCAATCCAGTGGAGTTACTTATCAGTGACTCTGCCGACCCATTTTGGGTATGAACATGCGGCACTGTATGTTCATTTTCTATTCCCGTTACTTGGCAGTACTCTTGAAATGACCGTGAGGTATATTTCCCAACATTAACCAGACTTATTTTCTATATTTGATTGTCTGGAAAATGTACCCGCAACATTTTTATTTTTGTGCCAATAGCTTTTGGAAAAGCTAAGTTGCAGGTCTCTAGTAGACACACATACGAATATTTTGAGGAAGCATTTATCAGTACAATAAAGTACAGAAATAGCCCACTACGGGGGGGGGGGGGGGGTGGAATTTGTCCACATCTATCTCCTTATATTCTTTTGAGGAAGCATGTAGATTCTTTTTCAACTTTTCGTAGAGATGACCTTGTAATTAGTTTTCCCTTATAGCAAGGGATGCGAGGGAATTCTCCCTTCTGAAGAATATTCTGGTTCTTCAAGTCATACCCATAGGATAAGATGCGGTGCATCATCACTGATCCAAGGTGGCCAAGTCTATCATGCCAGAGTAAAAACTTGGCTGATGTCGGGCACTTCAAGTGCGCCGTTTAATTTCGCTTCCTTTCTCCGAATCTTTGTATGGTTGAGGCCTGTAAGGCTCTCAAAATGTTCAAGTATGGATTTTACTCCTTTTTCTTGAGACTTTACATACAGTAATTTGTTTTTCATTTATATTTGTTGTTTCCAAATGGAATCCGTTGAAACGGATGTCCTTGAAACTTAGAAAGTTTCTTTTAGAATTCGGAGAGATTAGTGCATCCTTTATTTTTGTTTTTGTGTCATTTAGGGGCAACAGTGTTGCGAACCCTGGATCTTCAATATGGCCCTGGTGTTGGGCTTTGTATTGAAAGATCGTATGCGTTTATTGTCTATTAATCAGTCATGAGTGCAGTTCATCTATTAAAAGATGAACCATATAGGCACATGCATTTTCAGATAAACATTTTCATTCAAAACAAATTACGTAATTCAAATGCTCTCATAACATGAAATGTTCTAAACAATTTGCTAAGATAAAAATAGAAGGCTAATCAAGCAGGTCATCATGTTCGAAGTGGTTAGCTGTAAACTTGACTGGAGCATCAGAGGTCATCAGGTTTGTTTCAGCTTTATATTTCTTGTTTTCATTATACAAATCCTGGAGATGCTGCGGAGTTCGGCACACTCTGGACCAGTGGCCTATCATGCAGCTATGGCACTGGTCTTCACATTTCCTCTTGGGTGGGGGGTGCATCATTTCTATTGATGTCATTTCTGCGCCAGGTGAACTTCCACTTACTTTCATTTCTTCGCTGCTGGACTTGGCCCCTAGCCTTTTTGTTCTGTCCCCCTTTCTGTGGTCTTTATTTGCGTTTATTGTCTCTTTTCTTTTTGGAGAAAGAAGAGGCATTGTGAGCTTCTGGTAGGAGGGCAGTGCCAGGGGGGCATGTTGTGAGTAGCGAGGAGAAGCTCTCTGTTTTGTTCAGCCATGAGTAAACATGACAACAGCTCGGAATACTTAGTGAACTTTCGTTCACAATATTGCAGCATAAGTATCACATCTTTCTCATGGAAAGATGTGTATGTCTTTTCCAGCATGCGATCTTCTGAGACTTTTTCACCACACAACTTCAGGCGTGAGGTGATGCTAAAGAGAGTTGAGTTGTACTCAGCTATGGACTTAAAGTCCTGCAGTCTCAGATTCTCCCACTCATATCGTGCCCTTGGTAGTATAACATCTTTATGATGTTTATATATATCCTCAAGGGCAGTCCACAACTCATATGGTCTTCGACCGTAAGGTATTCAGCCTTTAGGGTCTTGTCCACATGGCGGCGAATATAGATAATGGCTTGCGCCTTTTCTATATCGCTTACTTTTTCATTGTTGGTCACAACAGAAATTAGGGACTTAGCCCGCAGATGAAACTTCACATCGAGCTGCCAGCTCAGATAGTTTCTTCCTGATGCATCCAGCACTTCGAAATCGACACTTGCGATTTTAGGCATTTTATCTAGCAGAGCACAAATTTGCATGAATTAATAATTAAAATATAAACATTTTCATGTGGAGGCAATTTTAATTTGAAGGGCTAATTGCGTGGATCGGCCAGTGCTACATAAATAAGAGTCCAAAGTCCAATTACAGTCCATATTACACAAATGAAATCTTTAAAAAGAAATTACAACTTTGGAAACCCCGTGTGTCTCATATAAGATCTTCAGCTTCAATTGTGGGCATCCGTCTCCATGGAAAGTGGTCTTCGGTCTTGGACATTTACATAATTTTCTCACTACAATTTCTCTCAAAAGTAAAAGAAAAGTGCAGGAAAATAAAATGTGGGACTTAAACAGCCGATCCAAAAACCACAATTAGCCATCCATGCAAAAAATTTGTGCTCATCAAACATTTTCAGTAGACATTTTCATTACAGGCATCACATGCATTTATATTTGCAGAGAGGGATAAACAATTTAATTACTTAATAATTATTGGACCACTGGACAACGTCATACACCGTTAGGTTAGCTAACTAACAGCAGAGCGGTGGCAGGATCTTCCTAATTATTAAGTTTTAAAAATATGCACAACCATACACAGTTTATCCGCAGAATAAGCCAGAATGATGCAAAGCATATATTAATGATTTTACGGCAGAAATCATTTAATGCAAGGGTTGTGCCAGTTGGGTTTATCCAAAAAGATTGGAAAAGAGCCCAACAATTAAACATGCTCTTCGAAAAAGGAAAAAGGTTTCCCTTTTAATTTATCCCCAAAATTCCCCAAAATTCCCCTGTTTTATATGAATTTTTAGGTCTCCAAAATGCCATTTTGATCAATTTTGAATACACAATAAGCCTTTTAAAGCTTATTTTGGCCCCTTTAATTGTAATTTTCCCCTTCCCTAATTTTTTTCCCGAAAATATGGTCTGAGGGCCTGAAGACCACAGAGTGGCTGCGGGCTTCAGGCACGCAGTCTCAATCTTTTTTTTTTGAAAATGTAGTCTGCGGGCCTGAAGTTGTTGCGGGCTTCAGGCCCGCAGTCTGAATTTTTTTTTTCGAAAATGGGCTTCCTGCCCATTTTTTTGAATCTAGGGTTGAGGGGCGGCGGCTAGGGTTAGCCGTCGCCGCCCCTCGATGTATTGCCGTCCGGTGGCGGCAAGGGGGGAGCCGCCCCTTTTTCGGGGGGCTTCGTACTCAGCGATGCCACCCCCTCTAGGGGGCTCGGGCGTCAGAGCGCCGAGGTGCAAACGGTGCCGCCCCCCCTTTGGGGGTCACGGGCGTCGAGGCGCATACGGCGCCGACCCCCTCCGGGGGTGAAGGGGGTTCAGGCGATCGGGGCGCGGAGGCGCCGCCCCCCTTCGGGGGGGCTCCGGCGATCGGGACGCAGACGCGCCGCCCCCCATCGGGAGGGGGGCTCCGGTAATCGGGACGCAGACACGCTGCACCCCTTCGGGGGGGGGGGGCTCCGGCGATAGAGGCGCAAATGCGCCGCCCCCCTTCGGGGGGCTACGGCAATCGAGGCACAAAACGAGCCGCCCCCCTTCGAGGGGGTGCGACGAACGTGTCGGGCACGGCGGCCACCCTACCCTTTGGGGGGGGCGACGAACGGGGTGGGAGGGGAGCCGACGGCAAGGCCATCGGCGGGCATGGGTTAGGGTAAAAGGAACCCTATATGTTTTCGGATGAAACAAGTTCGTTTTTATAGGCGATTAGCAAATCCCATATCAATCTTGCGAGATCAATGTGTAGATCAATCATACGTATGATAAAAACATCGTTTTTAGCGGGTTTTACCTCCATATCGGTCCTCCGAATATAGCGACAGTTGAACGAAGCCTACGCGGATGACGATGCTTGTTTGAGGAAGCCTTGCACCGCGCGCATGGATCACCGTCTCCTTTCTCCTTCGCAACGATTGAAAATTTTGTGGAAACATTTAGAGGCTCGTGCTGATAACGTGTTATGAATCAACTACTGGGGGAGGAACCCCCAGCCCTTTATTTATAGGAAGGATAGGAGAGTAGAAAGATAAGATACTTAGATATGGACGTATCTCTAAGATACCCGCAATCCTAACCGACTCTGGTATCATATCCATTCACAACATCATTAAGGTTTTACAAAATATTTTAATATAAGAATTAAAGTCATAGATGTTTCATCCAAGTCTTGAGTCTTGACATCTCAACATATGCTTCCCTACGGCAGCATTAATCAAGTTAAAGTCGGCATGTTGTGTTGTCATCATTAAAACATATATTGGGATCAACCAATATTCTACATTATCATATTTTTTTGATGATGACAAACACAAATATAAATATGAGAGTATATCAAAAATTGTAATAAAAAATAAGCATACTCCCATTAAAATGATGCTTTACATAATATTCCTCCACATTTGACATTATTAAAAAGAGGGGAACATCATTTGTTGATATTTGATGAATAAAATTGGTAGTATGCTTCCTCTTTTTCTCTTCTGTGTACCTAAAAAATAAACATTAATATCTGGTATCCCTTTTATATTGGATCATTAAGGTTAGTTATTAGAAACCCAAATCCACCCAAATCCATATAGGATTTGATTTTCTTTGATGCAAATAAGTATAATTCTTAGAGTTATGTGTAATTTTCATAAATTTAACAATATATGCATTTTTATCATGATTACATAATTCTTTATGAATCCAAAATTTCATATTATATATAGAATTATGTCACTTAATATTAGCATGTATTCTTGAATTAGTAATAGAATTTAACTTTTCATTGCATGTCTTAATTGAATATCTACTACACATATAAGCATGCCTTTTCTATTGATGTTTTACATACATAGTAATATTATGTGTTTTAAAATTTCTTTTCTTTGAAAAGCCAACACCATATATATTTTAAGTAGCATGTTGATATGATAACAAATTATTCCAATTTTCTTTGCCTTTGTTAAACTTTGTCACATTCTTAGCAATAACATCATATTTTAATTTAATATAAGATATATCTTTTTCTAAATTAATTATTCTTGTATGTAAAACATAGCAATCCTTTTTAATCATATTATTTTCAGTACACCAACTTTTATTTTCAACGATGAGTCTTTGATTATCATCTTTTAATTTATACATATTAGAACATTTATATAATATACAGAGCATGTTTATTCTTTAATCATTTGTAATTACTATTTAATTTCTTGAATATACCATACAAGTGTTGGTTATTGGAACACCCCTAATTTGGTTTTGAAGATTAAACAAACAATTATGTGTTACTAATTATATTTTGAGAGATGGTTTGTTAGTGTAGGATTTAAAGTCAACAATGGCCAACTCAAGCTTAAGTTAATGAAGATATAGAATCAAAGCTTAATGACAAGTCAAGGAACTTGAATCTCACATTGGAGATCTAAAGCTCAAGTCAAAGACTCATGAAGGTGGAAGACTTCAAAACAAGCGCTCAAAACTCATGGAAATGCATCAGAACTCCTAGTGTGTGAGTGATGTATTTTATGTTTTTATTTACTTGTCTTAGAATGTTAAAGTCAATAGTTAAAGCTTGTGTGCACGCACACACACAAAAAATGTTTTAACCTTTTCAAATTATTAAGAATGTTGGATGATGATGAACTCAAGAGAGAAAGAGACAAGATTTCTTAGCAAAAGAATAAGTCACCATAGCTAAGAGCCATGGTGCTCTATTTATATATCTCATAGTGGGGAGGCCAAAAGCCTCTAGGAGACCAAGGGTCCCCATTACTCTAAGTAATGGGGGCCTAATGAATGGGTAATGAAGGAGGGGAGGCCAAAGGCCTCCCTCATTCATAACACTCCCCCTTACACATTCATCACTTCGGTCTCAGCTACTGAGGCAAGGGGTGGATACTTCTGGATCCAGAGTAAGTGTGTTTGCCTCGTTAAAACCTTAGCTGTGGAAAACCCAGTGGGAAAACCCAACAGCTTAAGGAAAAAGAGTGCAACCCACATGTTACTCCCCCTGATCCGTACAAGCTTCAGGCTTGCAGGTCTTTCAACTGTCGCATACCAATGTTCTTTACAAGCTTTACAAAAGTACATTTAGGCAATGCCTTAGTAAAAAGATCAGCTAGGTTGTTGCATGACTGGATCTGTCGAACTTCAATCTGCTTGTCGTTCTTCTGCTCGTGCGTCCAGAAAAACTTGGGAGAAATGTGCTTTGTCCTGTCGCCTTTGATGTAGCCCTTCTGAAGCTGAGCAATGCACGCGGCGTTGTCTTCGAATAGGGCAGTAGGCTCCAGATCACCGGTCTTCAGGCCAGTGGATTGGAGAATGTGTTGGACGACGGAGCGTAGCCAAAAACATTCTCTGCTCGCTTCATGGATCGCGATGAGCTCTGCATGGTTAGAAGATGTAGCAGTAGTGGTTTGTTTTACCGATCTCCAGGAGATAACAGTACCTCCGTAGGTAAAGACAAAACCAGTCTGTGATTTTGCCGTATGCGGATCTGAAAGATAGCCTGCATCGGCATAACCAAGTAACTGGGAGGAGGCACCTCTCTGGTAGTAAAGTCCAAGGTCTACGGAACCCTGGAGGTATCGCAGAAGATGCTTTACTCCATTCCAGTGGCGCTTTGTAGGCGCTGCACTGTGTCTGGCTAGGAGATTGACTGCAAACGCTATATCGGGACGCGTGCAGTTAGCCAGATAGAGAAGTGCACCAATGGCACTTAGGTAGGGTACTTCTGGACCCAGTATCTCCTCCCCCTCTTCCAGAGGCCGGAAGGGGTCCTTTTGTACGTCTAATGATCTCACGACCATAGGGGTACATAAAGGATGACATTTATCCATTTGGAACTTATTTAAAAGCTTCCTGGTATAATTGGATTGATGTAGGAGGATTCCACCTCGTAGGTGTTCAATCTGTAAGCTAAGGCAATACTTCGTTCTGCCTAGGTCTTTCATTTCAAAAGTTTGCTTTAGCCTTGCAGATATCACATTAATCTCTGCTGGAGAGCCTATGAGATTTAAGTCATCAACGTAAACTGCTATGATGACGAATCCTTTTCCCGTTCTTTTGATAAAGATGCACGGGCAGACTTCGTTATTAGTGAATCCTTGCTGTGCAAGGAAATCACTTAGTCTGTTATACCACATTTTGCCTGACTGTTTTAGTCCATACAAGGATCTATGTAGTCTAACAGAGAATACCTCCCGAGGTATCTCTTTCATCTCTGTGGGTAAGTTAAACCCATCTGGTAGTTTCATATAGATCTTTTTATCTAAATCGCCATAAAGATATGCAGTCACAACGTCCATGAGCTGCATTTCTAGGCTTGCCAGAGATGATAGGCTTATTAAGAATCTGAATGTAATAGCGTCCATTACCGGGGAGTATGTATCTTCATAATCGATACCCGGTCTTTGGGAAAAACCCTTTGCTACAAGACGCGCCTTGTAGCGGACGATCAGATTTTGTTCATTTCTTTTTCTAATGAAAACCCACTTATATCCCACAGGTCTTACACCTACTGGTGTTTGGACTACAGGTCCAAAGACTTTGCGTTTCGAGAGTGAGTCCAGCTCTACTCTTATCACCTCGTCCCACTTTGGCCAATCATCTCTGCGTTTACAATCCGCTAGAGAAAGTGGTTCGACGTCATCGTCGTATTCAGCGACGTGAACGGCAATAGTGAACGCAAAATCGTCGTCGACGACTGTGCTATGTCGGTCCAGTACCTCCCCAGTACGTACAAAGTTTAATGATGTTTCTCCTAATGTTTCCTCTGCGGGGGAAATTAGGAGGGGAGAGGTAGCTGTCCTGAGCTCAGTATCCTGCGGAGGGATAATCTTATTTTCACCAGGAATCTTCCTCTTTCGAGGAACTTTATCTTTTGAACCTGGTGGCCGTCCTCTTTTCAATTGAGGTACAGCCATTTCTGCTACGGGTGGATTGCATCCATTTATAGGGATGTCAATCCTAGCTGGAGTGTTAGCAGCAGGGACGTGTGAACGGACGATCTTCTGGTTGTCCGTGAATTTATCCGGCAATTGGTGTACTGTATTCTGGATGTGAAGGATCTTCAGGATCTCATCTTCACACAGATTTGTACGCGGATCATAAAAGGACAAAGACTTATTTTCCCAATTAATGGTCTCCGAAGCTTCAGGCTTCTTGGAATGTTTGCCCAACTTTGGAAAAGTTTTCTCATCGAATTCACAATCAGCAAGACGTGCCTTAAATGCGTCCCCCGTTAGGGGTTCTAGGTATCTAATAATCGAGGGTGAATCAAATCCAATATAGATTCCTAAACGACGTTGAGGACCCATTTTGGTCCTCTGAGGTGGTGCTATTGGAACATAGACCGCACAACCAAATATTCTCAAATGAGATATATCTGGAGTTGAGCCGTATGCTAGTTGCATCGGAGATAATGTATTGCCTCCAGAGGGGCGTATCCTGATAAGAGATGCGGCATGCAGAATAGCATGCCCCCAAGCATCCACCGGCAATTGGGATTGCATAAGCAATGGACGTGCAATCCATTGGAGTCTCTTTATAAGGGACTCTGCTAATCCATTCTGGGTGTGAACATGAGCTACTGGATGTTCAACTTCTATACCCGTTGCCTGGCAATAGTCTTCGAAGACTTGAGATGTGAATTCGCCCGCATTATCAAGACGTAGTTTCTTGATATGGTTATCGGGGAAATGAGCACGTAACGTAATTATCTGTGCCAACAGCTTTGGAAAAGCTAGGTTACGGGTGGACAAGAGGCACACATAAGACCATTTTGTGGATGCATCTATTAGTACCATGAAGTACCGAAATGGGCCACTTGCGGGGTGAATAGGCCCGCAAATGTCACCATGTATCCTCTCAAGGAAGCCAGGAGACTCTAAACCCACTTTTAGGGGCGATGGTCTCGTTATTAGTTTCCCCTTGAAACAAGGGGGACAAGAAAATTCACCTTTCTGAATAATCTTCTGGTTCTTCAAATCATGTCCGCGGGATTCAGATAAGATGCGTCGCATCAGAATGGATCCAGGGTGACCAAGTCTGTTATGCCATAGTTGAAATGGTGGCATTGGCTGGCACGTCTGGTGCTCAGTCATATTGGCTTCAACTGGTTGAATGTATGTTTGGTAGAGACCCGACGGGAGTCCCTTAAATATTTCGCAGATGGTCTTCTGGCCATCTTTACGAAGAGTGACATATAGGTATTCAACCTTATTTTCATCTCTAGTTTCTAAGTGATATCCGTTTAAACGGATGTCCTTGAAACTTATGAGATTTCTATTTGATCTTGGAGAAAATAGTGCATTATTGATTTTTAGTCTTGTGTTATTTGGGAGCAATAATATTGCATCACCAGATCCTTCGATTATTTTGGACAGTCCTGAAATTGTAATGACAGGACCGTCATATTTACTTATGCTATTGAAATAGCATTCATCGCGAAGGATAGTGTGCGTCGAGGCACTGTCCACTAGGCACTCATACATCATCTATATAAGCCAAAAACGAAAATTTATTGATGGAAATGTAAAATGCATACATTCAAAATAAAAGATCGTCTTTATTAAGCATACTAGAGATGAAGCTACAATTTATTCTTTGAAAAGCATAGATAAAGATGAGGCTCAATCGAGCAGGTCGTCATTTTCGAAATCCTTGGAAGTGAACTTCGTCGGATTTTCCACATTTGCCATGTTTGTTTCAGGCGGAGGCTTCTGGCTCGCCTGATACAGTTCCTGGAAGTGGCGAGGTGTGCGACAGTTTCTGGACCAATGTCCAGTCATGCCACAACGATGACATTTGTCCTCCCATGTCTTCTTTGGATTTGACACTGTATCAGTGTTCTTACGTTTCCAAGTGAAGTTTTTCTTCCCTTTGTTATTCTTGCTTTGGGGAGGAGCAATGGCTGGTTTCATAGGGGCATTTCCTTTGTTCTTTCTGCCCCTCTTCTTGTTCTTCCACTTCGGGGGGTGAACACTGTGGGCTTCGGGAATAGGAGCTGAGCCTGCCAGGCGCTGGTTATGAGTGGCCAGTAAAAGGTCTCTATTCTGCTCTGCCCTAAGGAGGCAAGAGAGCAGTTCAGAGAACTTCGTGAAATTGCGTTCACGATACTGCTGCATGAGGATAGCATCTTTCTCGTGAAACGAGGTAAATGTCTTTTCCAACATGCGGTGCTCCGAGACTTCTTCACCACACAACTTCAGTCGTGAGGTGATGTTGTGAAGTGCTGAGTTGTACTCAGCAACGGACTTGTAGTCCTGAAGTCGGAGGTTCTCCCACTCATAGCTGGCACGTGGGAGTATGACATCAATTTGATGTCTGTAGCGTGCCTCTAACGCTGTCCATAACTCCAGAGGGTCCTCTACCGTCAAGTATTCGGCCTTCAGGGTCCGATCTATGTGTCGTCTGATATAGATAATGGCTTTCGCCTTATCCATGTCAGAGACAGTGGTAGAGGTACTGCCAGCTGAAAGGGCCGCTTCTGGGGCTTTGCTAGCAGATGCATCGGATGCTGCGGGAGCCGATGATTGGGCCACTGCGGGGGCCAGAATGGAGTGCAGGAGCGCCATGGAGCGCAAGTGGAACTTCAGGTCCACTCGCCAGCTCAAGTAATTCTTGCCAGCTGCATCGAGCACATCGAAATCGACGCTTGCCAATTTGGCCATTTTATCTATGCAATTTAAAGATAATCATGAATTAAAATAAATTCAACAAACCATGCATAAATTAATAAGTAAAAATGCGGGGATCGGCCAGATACCCAAAATAATAAACAGTCCAAAGTTCGATTATAGTCCAAAGAAAAGAGATTGAAAAATACAACTTTGGAAACCCCGGGTGGGTCCCTATTTCTGCATCCGTCTTCTTATGCTGTTGCATCGAGCTTTGGCTTACACAGTCATGAATCGACTCCTTGCGGTCCAGCGGACGCGGCCAGGGAATTGACTAAGCCAGGACCACTTGTTACCCAGTCAAGCTAGGTTGGTCCAACAAACTTAGCCAAGCACATTGACCGACATCATGATCCATTGAAGGAGTTTTCATCAATTCTATGTGCTGTTGCATCGAGCTTGGGCTTTTAAATACAAATTTCCTCACTTACAAATTCTCTCAAAAGATAATAAAAGTGCAAGGAAAGTAAATAGGTATACAATGGCCGATCCCGAAAAACACATTTTTACTTATTTTAAACATCCACGCAGTTTATATGCTACAGGCATAAATTAAACAACCACGCATATATCTCAAGCATAAAAAGATATGGAAAAAGTAAACTAGAAAATATAACTATCTCATAGACCACGGGGAAACGTCATACACCGTTAGGTTAATTACCTAACGGCAGAGCGGTCTCAGGATCTTTGAGATGATTATATTTTTTAAAAATTCTAGTAAACCATACATAATAATTTGCAAGAGAGATGTTTAAATAAATAGAGGAACATATAAATGTAATTATTGATTTTACAAAGTTTTTCTCATAAATTTCAATTTGCAAATTTAATTCTTCTTTAAAATTATGAAGAAGCCGAATTTCTGTAGAATTCTGTGGCTTCGGGCCAAAAATTATTTTTAGTATAAGCGCTTGTGGCCCGTTCCGCAGTTCTGCAAAGTTGTTTGTCGCAATTATTATGGCTTCGAGCCAAAAATAAACAATTAGCCTCGGCTTCAGGCCTCGGCCTCGGCCTCGGGCCTCGGGCCTCGGGTCACGGTCACGGGCTCGGCATCGGCCTCGGCCTCAGGGCTCGGCCTCGGGCTCGGGCTCGGCTTCGGCCTCGGCCTCAGGGCTCGGCCTCGGCATCAGGGCTCAGCCTGCCATCGGCCTCGGCCTCAGGGCTCGGCCTCGGCCTCAGGCTGCCCCCTTTCAGCGGGGGGCGGCGGCGCGGAAGGCCCCCCTCTCCACTGCAGGGGGGGCATGGTCGGCATTGTGGGAAGGCCCCCTCCTCCGTCAGGGGGGAGGGGAGGATTTCATTCCGGTTCTTCTTCCCACCGAAGAATTTTAATTGCAAAAGGAAAAAAAAAATTTTCATAGAAAAAAACTTTGTAATAGGGATAAATTTTTTTTTCTTTTATTAGACTAAATTTTTTTTTACTTGTATATTAAAACAATGTAAAAATTATTTAGTCTAATTTTATCTACAGGATTATAGGGTTTTACCTCTAGATCAATGATCTAGGGAAGAACGCGACGATGATCCGTAGAAATAATAATCCAAGCTCCCGAACGCTTTTAGGATGCCGCAACGCTCCAACGAACCGCCGCAGCAACGTTAGATTCCTTGCGCGTAGGGATGAATGTAGATGAAACGCTCCAACGAATCGCCGCAGCAACCAAAGATTCCTTGCGCGTAGGGGATCAATTTGGTGTGGATTTAGGCTTGGATTCTTGCTCAAGGAAGAACACGTGCTGATAACGTGTTGGATGATGATGAACTCAAGAGAGAAAGAGACAAGATTTCTTAGCAAAAGAATAAGTCACCATGCTAAGAGCCATGGTGCTCTATTTATATATCTCATAGTGGGGATGCCAAAAGCCTCTAGGAGACCAAGGGTCCCCATTACTCTAAGTAATGGGGGCCTAATGAATGGGTAATGAAGGAGGGGAGGCCAAAGGCCTCCCTCATTCATAACAAAGAAAACTTTTTAAAATGATTAGAGCTATTTTTGGGAGCACTTGCATATATTTTTTCCATGCATCAGAAAAATAACCGAATACTTTTATAGCAGGAGTCGACTATTTTCTGTAGGAAAATAATGACTTCCATCTATTGCCTAAAATAGTCGACTACAGTAGTCGAAATAGTCGACTACAATGTTACAAGTAGCCGACTACCAATAGTATGTAAGGAACCTGAGCTATGAGGAAAACACTAGGAGGTGGGTTGAATAGTGTTTATAAAATTAAAGAGGAATTTACACCTAATTAAAATCCTAACCAAACAACAATGCAGAAAAACTTAGTAACAACAATTAAACCAAACCAAACACAATATATTCAAGGGTTCAGATTACCCAAGCCAAACCCGACTTGTTCCAGGTACTCCTACATTCCTACCACCCGGGATTCCACCCGGATACTCAAGCTAAAACCCTAGCTTGAGTTTCCACTAAACCCACTTGTAGAAAACCATACAAGTGAAATCATTACACAAGATTGATGTCATTGATTTCCACAACTCGGGACCAAGCAAAACTACTCTCACAAAACGAGAGTAATACAATATAAAGAAAGAGTTATGAAATATTCAAATGTAAATACACACTTACAACCTATGCCTTGAAGTAGAGAACTTGAAGAGGCAAGAGTGGAGAGTGTGTTGTGGATCTCTTCAATGAAGAGAGTGATGAGTATTGTACTTCTCCCTACTTGATTTTGATGATGAGCAAACATAAATACTTGCGACTAATTCCCTCCATGCAGTTAATCCATTGTCTAAGCTTATCATGACGATCAAATAGCAATGGATGACCATGAAGATCAATCAAATCTCAAAGTTGAAGATTAGGCGATCAAAGATAAAGAATAGAGCTTCAAAGACTTCAAGATCATTCAAGAGAAAGAAGATAAGAAAAAACAAATGTAATATCTTTTTATTCTCTTTTCTTTCTCATTAGAATGTAGTTTTGAAGTAGATTACTCTTGGAGCTCACACACTTCACTGATTCTAGCCTAGGAAGTCATTAGAAACCAATTCCTAGGTTTCCAACTTCTTTTATTCTAAGTTGTGCATTTTTAGACTTCCGACAAGAGACTGAAGTACATTTTGCAGGCCCATGTCTCAAAAAAGTCGACTGTAAATTGTTCAACAGTCGTCTGTTATGCACACACTTTTGACTTGGATTTTTGGGCTTTCATTCCTAAGGCCCAACAGGCACCTGTTGTACAAAGTACAGACGCCTGTGACTTATTAGTCAGTCGCCTGTCTCCCAAACATCTTAAGTTTTGTCAACTTTCGCACTAGCGCCTGCAGGTGATGTAAGTAGGGTTTGCAGGTGCCTGCCCATGGTACAGGCACCTGTATATACCACTACAGTCGCATGTCCAACACTTACCCAGAACTTTGATTTTGGCAAGTTATGCACTTGTGCAACAAACGACTGATGTTGGTTTCCCAGTCGCCTGCCCATGGCACATGCACCTGTGGATTCCACATCAGTCGCATGTCCCAGCTTACCCAGAATTCCAATATTTTAGCAACTTACGCACTTAGGTTTTCAGTTGCCTGTAGAAGGTTTCTCAGTCGCCTGATGGTTTTCAGGCGCCTGTCCAACCTTCATCAGTTGAATGTCATACGTGGTAAGTTACCGTTTGAATTCTCACCTACCCTCTGACATAGTGCAATAGGCGACTGTCCGTACTTCATCAGTCACCTGTCTTGGATGTAAAATCTATCCGTTGGGATTTTCCACATGGATTTCAAAGGGGTTTTGGGTATTTTGCTTGAGTCTTTGGGAGAACCAATAAGCGGTGCTTCTATTGTTTCATTTAGGCTCTCTAGACACAGTAGTATCTAGTATGTTCTTTGTTGGGTAATGCACCAAGCTTCACGCATCACTAGATTACTTGAAGCACCTGCTTGTTATCCTATTTACTTCTGACTGCATGCTTGTTATGATTGTGCACTTCATCACATGGTTTCAGTATTTATTAAAATGAATGAGAATAGACATGCTATACATAAGTTTAGTTAGGGTATTATCTTATTGAACCGTTGTGCACGTCTTATGAGTTAACCGAGCAATATTATGTTTCATTCTCCACATATCTTATAAATTCTCTACATGACAATTGGTTTCACCCCATGCAGCTACTTATACCGCATCTATCTCCCAAAAATCCCAAAAGAAAAGGATAGCTTCCAAAAATCCCAAAACATCAAAAAGGAGCAAAAAAACCTTATTTGTATATCCTAATGCTCCCATTTACATAAAAAAGAATATCTTTCTGTATCCTAGTATTAGAAGCTACAAAATTACTCGGGAAAAGCAAAAAATTTCTATATCCAATTCTTAGGTGCGACGCCTCGAGCTAAGCTTGGGGGTGAACCCATTTGATTATACGAGTGAGTATGACATTACATTGGAAACTGTGCACAATGGGGAGCTTCGATAATGCTAAAACTTTACGAAATATTTTAGCTTCGGAGATTTTTCAGGATTCGAAATAAATATTTGAATGCCATGATTTGCTTTCTATTCTCTCTTTGCATGCTTGGTGTGATCTCTATGTGCTTCATTTATATCTCTTGATTGAAAATTGCGTTGCCAACTCTTTTTATACTAAACTCTATGAATTGCACGATGTTGATATGAGTTGACGGCATGATTTTAGGAGATCCCTATCTTTGTCTTTAATGCTTGCAAGCCATATGATTAGCTAAGATTTGAAATTCCTTTTAGCATGTGGTTTATTATTTCAAGTATCATGATAAGTTGCTTGGGCTTGAGATCTGACTGAATATTCTACCACTCCCCTCCATCTCCTATCTCTTCCATTTTTTCTTTATTATTTTTATCGCCCGGCTAGCCGGGTATTCGTCTTCCTCGAAGACGAGTAAGAGGTAAGCTTGAGGGATTTTGATGTGTCCATATTTTCCATCTTTTTATAACATCATTTCATCTCATTTCATGTCATATTCGCATCCAAATCCCTTATTTTCATACATATACACGTTTCTAACGACATATCCGAGTTTCGAATAGCGTTTTATACTTGCAGGGATTTTGGAGCGATTCGGAGCTGATTTGGGATGCGGACACAACCAGCACGTCCAGGACGTCATAGGAAATGCTTCGCAGGAGTTCGCCGAGGTTTAGAAGCAGGTAGGAGGAGAGGAGGAGGAGAGAGCGAGAGAAAGGAGCAAAAGCCAAGGCCCAAGTCACTTTCCCGGCGACTCGGCCCGAACAGCATTCTGCTGCTAGGTCGAGCTGACACGTAGATTCAGCCAGTGTGTATGGGCCACTCGATCGAGCAGAGAGGCGACTCGACCGAGTCAACCCAACTTCAAGCTTCCTCCATCAGACATCCGACTCGATTGAGCAGGGCCTACTCGACCCGAGCAGACAGAGCGAGGTTTTGGGGGAAGAATCCAGGCTTCCTGACGACTCGACTGAGTAGAACCTACTCGACTCGAGCAGGCAGAACGACAATTTGAGGAGAAGCTTAGAACCCTTGACGACTCGATCGAGCAGGCGGGCTACTCGACCGAGTAGCCCGTATCCATTCCAAGCAGCGCAACAGCAGA
Source organism: Scilla litardierei (assembly GCA_030789695.1). Classification (NCBI taxonomy): domain Eukaryota; kingdom Viridiplantae; phylum Streptophyta; class Magnoliopsida; order Asparagales; family Asparagaceae; genus Scilla; species Scilla litardierei. The sequence goes on along the minus strand of CM061137.1, from coordinate 47,867,766 downwards.
GTCCTTTCTGCTCGACCGAACAGCCGCCTACTTGGTCAAGCAGCCGACGTGGCCAATGACAAGTGGGCCCCAAACTTCCAGATTTTGAGTTTTTCTTGTGGAGTCCATCCACTATGTATTTAAGATGTTTTCCCAGACTTTTTAGGTCAAAAACGTTTAGGTTAATTTGGAGTTTTAGCTTTGATTTTTATTGAGAGAGTTCTAGGTCTAGGTTTTTGGAGATTTTGTGCCAACAAAGTAAAGACTCGATTTTTATTGCTTGTTACTGCGTGAAATTTCTGGATCTGGATTTTCTTATCGTCGTCTATTGCGCTACTTACTTTTGGTACGTAAAGATCTCAACTTTCTTGTTTTCTCTAATTGCAATTATGAACTCATATCTAAAAATCGCATCTTTCTTTGTCCTATTTGCCATGTCTGAGTAATCTTATCTAGGGCTAATGGTTTAGCCCTAGGATCTTAGGAAAAAGATGTAGATCTGGGATTTTTAGGTTGTCTTGGGAATAAAAGGGGAGTACTTTGGTTGATCCAGCCAAATCCCTGGGAGAACTCGTACTGCGATCATGCCCACGGTCTGTAGAATTGATTAGCTTAAGGAGTATCCTTAGGATTTAATTAGGAAGTCAGTGGATCCAACTAAGACTCGTGACCATGCCCGGCTCGTGCCTTGAGGGGATCTACCGACAAACTATATCACTACATTGACGGCTACCTCTATTGCGTCAATGAGAGCCACCGAAGTACCTCTAAGCTCTAATCCACGAGAGTGGTACGAGCTGAGAGACCAATCACATAAACCCAATGCAACGTAAGTACCCTAGCCTAACATCGACTTCCAACGGTCCTAGCGGTGATCCCTAAGGTCCTAGTTTCATTATATTGAACAAACAACATGAACCAACAATCTTCCAACCGACTGCTAATTCCTTCTGAGATCTAGAAATATTCTGAGACCCGATACACCGTCACTGTCCATGTGGGATTTGACAATCTTTTATACTATAATTTGACACTGTCCGCTTGCGGATAGAACCCAGAATCGACACCTAGGAGCCATACAACGCTTGGCGACTGTGACACAGCCAGGTGGATTTTAGGTGTAAGTTCTGGGCGCGTTAATGTTCTAAAGCATTATCAAAATGAGCATCATCATCAATAATAATACGAGGAGATTTATCAATAGATTCCTCAAAAGAAACATGTTAAGGCTTATCAATACTACGAGTTCCTTTGTTATAAATTAAGCTTTTCTACGCAAGGAATAACCATTAACTACACAAAGAATAACCAATAAATATGTCCTCATTAGCTTTGGAGTCAAATTTATCCAAGTTATCCTTGGTATTCAAAATATATCATTTACAACCAAAGATACAAAAATAAGATACAATAGGAACTTTTTGTACAAGAGTTCATGAGGTATTTTGTTAAAAGGTGTTGTAATGAGTACCTTATTTTGTATATAGCACGTTGTGAAAACTGCTGCTGCCCAAAAAATATTTTGGAAAGTTTCTTTCGCACAATATTGTGCACACTCTTAGAGTGTCTTGTTTTTTCTCTTAACTATCCCATTCTGTAGAGCAGCTCCAGGAAAAGCAAAATTATGTGATACATCGTGATTTTCACAAAACTCTTGAAAAGCATCATTTTCAAATTCTCCACCATGATCAATACGAGTAGAAATAATTTCTAAAGAATGTAATCTTTGAATACGTTTAAAAAATATTTCAAATTCACTTAATGCATTGTCTTTATTAATTAAAAATAAAACCCAAGTGTATCTAGTGTAATCATCAACAATTATAAAAGAATATTTACTACCATTAAGAGAGAAACCTTTAGCAGGTCCAAACAAATCCATGTGAAGGAGTTCTAATGGCCTACGAGAATTAAGTTCATATACTCTTAAACGTACTTTTATATGGAATTTGCCATGTTGACATGATTCCCAAATCTTTTCAAGTCTAAAATGCATTTTAGTCAAACCATGTACCAAATCCTTCCTAGATATATTATTCATGTTCTTAATATTTACAAGACCAAATCTTCTATGCCATAGAAGTGGGTCTTTGGATGAGGCTACTAAATATAATTTTGAATCATGATCATCCGTACACAACGTATAAATATCATCTTTACGTCTACCTCTAGTCAAGGCATATTGCATATCATTATCATATACTAAACATGCATCACTAGTAAAAAAACTTTATAACTTTTTTCACATAATGGACTAATGCTATCAAATTTTATTTATGTCCACTAACTAAGCTGACATTCTCAATGAGTGTATTAGAGGGGTTACCAACATTACTAATATCGATAATTTTATCTCTTGTTGTCTCCAAAGGTCACAATTCCCCCGTTCTTCATTTTGACGAGCTTAAAAGCTTGAGGTACTAGGTCATGTGTGTGGAGCACCCACTATCAATAATCCATTCTTCTTTAGTATGCACCTTAAATGAACAATCTTAAGCACTTGGTACCCACAAAAGTTGGGTCCATAAAAATTTGCCCAACGAATTCTTCACTAGAGAAGAAACTCACTGAAATCATAAGATCGTCGACTAAGTTACTGTTACAGTAGTGGTTGACTCCTGTATCTATAGTAGTCGACACCTAAAACAAAAATTTGACAATTTATGACAGTATCAGATAGTAGGCAACTCTCGACTCTCAATATCAGAATGCCGAAAATGATTTATACATGATATCCAATCAAAGTAATCTTATCAAAGACTATACAATTACATTTCTAACTACAGTCTAATCTAAAGTTCTGTTGGAAACTCATAAACTCCTCATATGATTTTGATGATACAAACATTTATTTATGTGTATATAATAACTTTATCTATGCATATTTTAAAGACCCGCTTAGATAAGATAATCATCGAAGACAACATATTGCAAGAAGCATCGAACACAAGACGAAGCATAACGATGAAATTTTGTATCTTGTGAAAATTGATGTAATCTTCATTTTTATTCTTGCATATACTTAGAATGTAAAAGCCTTGATGATGATCTATCATAGTCCTTTGGGGTCCATCCACAAAAAATCAAGGCAAAGCCAAAAATAGTCGACCAATACCTTCTCATGGTCGACCAATAATATTCCACAAAAATTCAGAAAATTCCCAAATTCCGTCAAACCTATTTTTAAGTCATTAGGATCATTTTTCAACATTTTCCTAAGTTTCAGTTTTTTAGTCGATTAATAGAGTTGATTAGTCGACCAAGCAGTCATTGAAATAGTTATCTCAGACAGTTACATTTTTGATAGTTAATCTGGCCGTTTTATTTTTGATTAATTTTTAATTAATCAAATAGTTTCTATAACTGACCAAGGGCAGTTTTAACCACCCCAAACAGACAAAATTTGACAGTTATGTCATTTTTTGTTAGTTCATTTATGTCCTTTCGTCAAAGGCTGACCCAATAGTCATATTCCATATTAGCAGCAAAAATTAATCGACCAATCACTTCTACTAGTCGACCAATTTTCGTAAAAATGGTTCAGATTTTTCTGAAATTTTGGGCAGTTGTCAAACGGTCATAAACTACCCTTTTGGCCTATAAATAGACCCCAAGACCTCTGCCTTGATAGATGAAATCATTCACACACCCTCTCATTCTTAAGTGCTCTTTCTCTCTCTAGAAAGAGCAGGATTTTTAGATTTCTTTGAGGAACCTCTGTAGAAATTTTTCCTCATTAGAAAGTCAATTTCCAATTGTGTTCTACCACAAATTCACATCAAGAACCTTTGGGATTCCATCACCTTCACTGCGATATAATTCCTACATTATCAAGGCTATATGTGATATTGTTTCTGTACTCTTTCTCTTTTATTTGGTGAATCTCTTATTGAAGAAATTGTACAAGTTTGCAACAAGGTGAGTGTTGGCATCTTTGTATGTTGATTGCTTACGGGGAGAAAGTGTTTTAGTGGATTGAAAATCTCTATGGGATAGAGACCTGGATGTAGGATCACAAGGATCTAAACCAGGATAAATCTTTGTGTTTACGTTTGCTATTTTCTGGATTTTGTTTATTTACTTTCGCACTCTTATTGCAATTTTTTTGTTACTTTTAATTTTGCAATTTCGTCGTGATCTACACTATTCAACCCCCTCTATTGTATTTGGTATGCCAGGAGATCCAACATTTGGTATCAGAACATGGTTAAGATGGCATACACCTATCTGATGAACAATCCAACCTCTTCATCACAATTTCCAGAAGGGCACTCTACTACAAGGGCTCCACTATTCAACGGTTCTAACTACTCTTATTGGATGAGGAGGATGACGATCTATCTTCAAAGCATTAACTACGAACTTTGGAATATATTGGAAACTCAATACGAGAAGCTACAACTCCTTATGCCCAATGGACCGCAAATGACAAATCTACTGCAACCCACAATCCAAAGGCGATGAATGCACTATTTTGCACCATGGACAAAAATGAGTTCAATCGAGTCTCCTAGGCCAAATCAGCATATGAAATCTGGCATACACTCGAGGTAGAACTAGTAAAGTTAAGGAAACTAAAATTTCTATTCTTGTTCTCAGGGTTGAGTTATTTAAGATGAAAGATAACGAGACAATTGTAGAGATGATTACTAGATTCATCGACATCACAAACTCTCTTGTTGCTCTTGGTAAGGAATATACTCAAACAGAACAGGTTAGGAAGATTCTTTGTGCCCTAACACCAGAATGGGAGAAGAAGACAACTACCATAGAAGAAGCCAATGACTTGTCAACTCTCACCGTTGAAAGTCTAGTTGGTAACCTAATGGCATACGAAGTACAACTTCAAGATCACAAAGAACAATCATATTCAAAGAAGAAAGTGCTTGCATTCAACGCATCATCTGACACCGATGACTCAGACATTGACAATGACGATGTGGCATTAATTACTAGAAACGTCAAAAAGTTTTTAAGAAAAGGTATGTATAAGAATTTAAAATCTAAAACTACTGATGCTACTTTATGTTTTAATTGCAATGGGTCAAGACATATGAAAAAGAATTGTCCACTCATAAAGCTTAAAGATAGAAACTTCCACAATTTCAAATAGGAAAGAAAGTTTGACAAAAATAAGAAAGCACTCATAGCCACTTAGGATTCTTCATCATCTGATGAAGAAGATAATGATGAATCACAAAATGAAGAAAATGCCGACATGTGCTTTATGGCACAAAATGATGATAAGGTAAGTAAATTAGATAATGGAGAATTGTTAGAATCCTTTAATGAATTATTCATTAGGTTTAAAAAGCGTAATGCGCAACATAAGGCTGTAATTATTAGTAATCAAGAATTAATTTCTTCATCATCTTTATTAGATAATCTTAAAAATGAGAAAAAATCTTTACTTTCTCAAAATGTTAAGTTAGTTCATGAAAATGAGATTCTCAAATCTGAGAATCATAATATGATATCACGTATTTCTATATTAGATAAGGATATTTTGTCTTTAAAATTGAAATATGATGATATGGCTTCTAATATTAATAAATTTAATAAAGGAAAAGATAATCTCGATGAGCTACTTAAAGTACAATGATTCAGGATATATATTGCATATTTAACCCCTCATCTAGTATCATTTTGTTTGTATTTGGCTTCTAAACCAAGCGTATTAAGATTATTCATAATTATTAGAAGAATCTCTCCATTTATGCACAAAATATTATTTTATTGATTATCTTTCTCTTCTCATATTTTTCAGTTGAAGAGAACGATCTCCCGGTTCTAACGGCTATTTTTCCAAATTTTCCTGAGCTCGGGGCAATTTTCTATGAATTTTGAAGGCAAACATGATTTTCTGAAAATAAAAAAGGCATTTATGACATCACGACGACGCCGTCATGCGTAGAAGTGGGTCTGGGCACGGGTTTTGAGCTGTTTTTGACCCGTTTCGAGTCCTAAACCTAATATGAAACCTTCGCCTATATATACGCGGTTTTAGGGACTTTTAGGACATCAAACGACGTCCAAAAAATTCGCATAAATACTCAAAATTTGCGTATTTACAAGGAACGTCAAGGAGGTGGTTGTAGCAACAGGAAAATTCGGTCGTAATCAAAAAGAGGGTTTTAGGTCTCAATTGAAGGCTTTGGTAATAAAATATCTCAACTTTCTTATTGTATTGAATTAGATTCTTGTATTAGAGACTAAAGATGATGTTTTATTAATAAAGATTGCGTATTTTCTCTCATTGCTTGGCTAATTCTCTTATGTGTTGGTTGTGAAGTAGTTAGGGTTTTGTAATCGTTGTTATTAATGTCTTCTCGCCCTATTTTTACGTCATATCAAGTGTTTTAGTGGTTTCTACATATAATATTTGAGTGTGATCGTTGTTGACATGCTTAAATCAAATATGACCTTTGCGGGCTTATTTATGATATGATTTTTGCGGACATATCGTGACCCTTGCGAGCACCTAAGCGTAAAATCTTCATGAAACCAATAACTCACTTGATTAGATATGGCATTATTTTATGATCTTATTCGTTATATTTTCCGACGTTCTTATACCCTTGCTGGGTGAAACGTTGAGGTAAGAAAATATATTATTAATAATTGATTGCAAACACCCTAACGAAATCACAACCAACACATACTCTTCATATTGATGCCCTAGAATCGACTTTCCCGTAGTTATTTTAGGATCACTTTTAGTGCTTAAAAATTTTGATACAATTCTCTCATCTTCGGAAGGTGGTAATTATCTCATCAAATTAGTACTCTTTATAAACTGAAATCTATGGTTTTACAGGTCTGTTGTCCCGTGGATTCGATACTTGGCCTCACTAGGATTATTACTTGTTCGATCTCATACACTTGGAAGTAGCGCTCACATCTTTTGAGACGAGTCAAGTTTTTGACACCGTTGCCGGGGACAACGGTATTTGTGATCCACAATTTCAGTTTGTATAGATGAATATTTAGTGAGATCCTTCCACCTTATAGTTTAGGACTTTTTATTTTCTTATTTTTGTTTTTTAATAAAAAACCAACAAAAAATATATATGGACGGTAATGCATATTAGACTTTATTTCAGATTTGATCCAAATCCTACCGGTCTTCCACTGTATGGAGGAGGAGAATCCATATTTACACTTGCAACAATTTGAAAATATATGCTACCGTCTATTTCCTGGGAATGAGCGCATTGAAAGACTATGTCTTAAATATTTCCCGTATTCTCTACAAGATAATGATATATCTTGGTTTAATTTTTTGCCGCATGACTCATTATCTAATTGGTTATCATTACCGTCTGACTTCCTTAAGAGATTCATGCCTTCTTTCTTGAGGCAGGCACAGAGGCAACAAGCTATGAAGCAACATGTACTGAACTTTATCCAAGCCAATAGGGAGGCCTACCATCAAGCTTTGAAGATGTTCAATGATTTAATGCTTGTGTGCCCACCCCATAGCTTCCACAATGATCATCTCCTACAAATATTTTACACAGGATTACTGCCTCCTACATGGGATTTCGTGCAAATGAGCTGCAATGGAGAATTCTTTGCATATACGACCGAGGATACATGGTGGTACTTGCAGGACCTTGCAGTGCATGAGTAGACTACGCCATCTGAATATCAATCACCTGTATATGAATATGATGGCTAGAGAATTCCTTTCGAGGACACATTTTAGTCGGTCCAGGGACAACATAGGAGTTACCTTGGAGTTATTACCAAGCGACCCTATGGGGCGCCAAGAGGAATCATGCGAGAGGGTGCATCAGAACCAATTAAAGCAGTTTGAGTGAGGAAACATGGATGAGCATGAGGAGTAGGTGATATGGTGCGTGTGACTATGAGTGTGACACGATGCATTTCTATTTTGATGATGATGATGATGGGGTGGAGACAAGTGATGTCGAGAGCAAAATCAATGTTATTGAGGAGCCTGAACACTGTCTTTCTTTAGAATCACCTCCCCCACCTGATGTGTACGAGTACATTGGATGGACTGCTACAGGTTATCGCTGTTATGATGAGGAAGATATGTGCGAGGGAGAGAGCTTACAGACTACGATGGAGCCCGAGCCATACATCACCAAAAATTCGTTTCAGCAGCCACTTTTTCATCCATCTTAAGATGTGCACCAAACCACCATCCATGAAGACTTTCAAGAAGACCCAAAGAGTTCTGAGAGGCATGCAGATCCTATGATTTCTAATCAAGAGGGTGAAGCAGACGAAGGTGACTACAAGATGACATACACTGAGCCTGAGTTGTCTTGCCCTACAGATCCGTTTCTGCAGCCACTTCCCCCTCCTCCTGAGGCAAAGTATCTAATCAAGTACATCGATCCTTTTCAGGGAAGTTTCCATAAATCCATACACTCTAGTTCTAAATCTCAAATTTTAATTCCAAATCTTTTAGATTCATATGGTCGTCAACTAGTTGTAAATTCTTTTATCATTTATGACGACCCATTATGCCAAGCTTTTATGGATAATCAAATATATCCATCTCTTTTTGACACAATGTATGTCATGCAGGAAAAATGTACATGGAGGAGATATGCTGGGTTATGTCAATGCTTGGCCATAATGATAGCAGTGGAAGAAGAAAACTCGCTGAGGAGCGCAAGGAGAAAATAGAACAACTTCTTCTTGTACGAGGATATATGCCCATAAGGCGATATATCCTAAGTGTACGTCTTGTTCATATAATATATGGTGTCCATTATCCTAAGTATGAAATCGTTTGGATAAATATACTTAGATAATGTTCATAGACTTATAGTTGGGTCCTTATGTATCCAGATAAGATCTAGATTATGAGTAGTAAGCGACTGAATAGAAACTTAAGTCTTAAACGGTTCGTGGTCATAGATGTGTCAAGAACTGGATATCGGCACATCGGATAGACCACTGTGTCTTTGTCTTACCTTATGGTAATGATGATCTCATAGTCATTCGACTTGGTGAAGTCGAAGACGAGACACAGGTGCTCATTGGAGAATGAGTTCACTGAACGACCAACTTAGAGTTATTAAATAGTTAACTTTAACTAAACTGTCTATAATAACTCTAGAGTGATGATAGGTAAGCTGGTCCTTAAGACCTGAAGTCATTTGTACGAACCTGTGAGCCCCAACCTACAGGTTGTAGGGTATATAATAAATATTCCTAGCCTCGAAGCAAGATCATAGGGTTCGTACAAATAACTCTAGAGCCCCAACCTGTAGTAAGGTCAGGCTGTAGGGTCTCACACCGAGTAGCGTTCGTGTCTTAGTAATAGGAAGATCAATAAGAGAAATTCATTTTGATGAAATGGAATAGTTAAAGTTCACAAGCTAGTTGTGAGACTAAGTCGTAGATGTAATAGGGACAATGTTGCATTTGATGCAAACAAAGATTAAACGTGTCGTAAATTGGTTACGACAATATTTGTAGGAGCAAATACATTGGAAAGGGTTACATGGCTGACGGGATCGTCCCGGTCTAAACACAGGTTCAAACCGCGTCCAAATCGGAGCTCAAACGAGCCCAGAAACGTAAAAACAGTCCAAGGCAAAGTGGGTTAGACCCACTGGGATAACAGGCCCATCCACGAAGGGCAAACGGGTGCACGACCCGCTGCGAAGAGGGCGCGGCCCGCTGGCTGCAGCGGGCGTGTCCGCTGCCCAGCGGGCGGGCGCGCCCGCCCTCCTTGCCTTGGGCGGGCGCGCCCACAACTTAAGTGAAAATAGGGTTTTTTGAAACCCCTAATGACGGCTACGAAAATTGATTTTTTGCCCATCTTTGGGCAATTGTTTGAGGGGTCAAACGAAGTCGAAATTCGTCGCCGTTCGTTCCTACGCGTTCACCATTTGAAGCCCTTCGTATTGATATCATGTTTGGTGTCTAAAGTTTAATGGATAAAGAGAATTAATTCATTGAAGTTAGCTTTTATGAAAGGCTTACTAAAACTTCAATTAAGCTAAATTAGCTTAATTAATTTCTCTTCTATTTGACAATTGTCCCACATTGCTCGCAACGAAAGGAGATGTGCCGACTCCCTATATAAATAGGGGTGCACTTTCTTCGTTGAAAGATGCACCAAGTCCTCGATCGAGTAGCTCCGGATTTTAGAGTAAGCTCGATCTACGACTAAACTATTCTCTCTCTCTCTCTCTCTCTTCTTCTTCCTATTCTCCCGACTAGTCCTAGCAAGATTACGAAGGGGGTTTGGATTCGGATCCAGACGTCTAAGACGCGGGTCTACTCAAGTGAAACCTTCTACCACGTGTGATCGGCTTGGAGGCGGGAGTCAGCTCGGGCAGATCGGTTCGAAGGTGCGAGGAGGCTCGGATGGATCAAGTCAAGGCGGTTCGGCTACGGGGAGCGTCAGAAGACGGTTCGGTACATCTTGCCCGCCCCAGAGTCGAGATTCCGGGTATGTTCTCTAAGTAATTTTAGTGTATTTTAATTTCGTCGCAGTAAAATAGATCCCTCTTGGGGTGGTCAGATCCACCCCAAGTTGGCATAGATCGAGCTAGGTTCTGGTTCTCTCAGGGCCTAGCTAAATTGTTTAGCTAGCATAGTTTATCTTTCCGCTGCGCTTTATGCCTCTGTGGTCCGTCCGACTTAGGACGGACACAGATCCGAGCTTTGAGGGTCCGCCAAACCCCCTACACTTCCACCATTAAAGATTCATGATCTGCCATTTGACCACGATGTGTTCTTTCCACTAGCAAAGATTTTAATATGCTTTCTAAGACATTTGCTTTTGAATAAGCTCGTATCTCTTTCGACATTGAGGACAATGCCCATCTTTAGTTGGAGGGAGTATGAGACCTTAGGATTTTTATTTTTTAATAAAAATGAGAGAAAAGAATCAATCACCATTTTTTTCATCATTTAATACTCCTTCAAGCATCACATTATCGGATGATTATGCATTGATCGAACTTTTGAAATTATTTATGGCTTGAATTAATTATTTTCATATCATGAAGCTAATCATTAATATGCCTTTTATGAAAAAAAATTCAATTGCCATGATTAATATCTCGAAATAGTTTGAATTTATTTCATGCAAGTTATTATGATGCATAAGTTAGGTGTACACGATTGATTGGATTGATTTTCGAATTGAAGAGGAGTTTGGCCATTATGAATGCTAAAATTTATGTTTATGTTTATGGGTGTTGAGTTGCTTGCAAAGAAAGAAAAAAGAAGAAAGAAAAGGAGTGAAAGAATAAAATGCATCGTTCCCTTACGTTTATTAAGTAGCCGGGTTTTCGTGCCTCAGGAATTATTGGAGATTCACATCGAAAGATGGATGATAGGGAGTGCATTATAAAAAAAGAGATAATAAATTTTAGATGATTCGAGTTATTAGGTTCGAGGGGTTCTTAAGCCTATTACTCGAAGGTCGTCTGGCCTATGAGTCATTAACTGAAAACTCGTTACATGGATCATTCTAAGTCGTTTATATATATATATATATATATATATATATATATATATATATATATATATATATATATATATAAAGAGACATGATAATAAATAAAGCAAGGTATATGCCCTTGAATCAGACGATTTTTATGTGATGCCAATGCCTTGGAAGTTCAAAAAATTATGACATGATATCGTGTTACATTTTAGCTTATGCAAAACGATGTTTGTATGTTATTTATTTAAGCTAAATTAGAGAAAATGTCATGTGATTGATCTTCTTCATAGATTGTGTATATTGATGGTAAAAAATCATGATGGAAAGTGCAATGTTGAGCCAAGCCATAGATGATCGATATAATTTCAACTTGTTGCAGGCCACATCTATATATAAAAACAACTAATAATTGTGTTATTGCAATCCATTTCACAAGTGGTTTTTGAAGATCCGAATTGTTGGAAACAATGATTGACGAACTTTTGTTTGATGATGACAAACATGTCTGAACTGTTTTAATGTGTTTGTTAAGTGTGTTTCAGGTCCGTATGTGAGTCAAAGCATGTTGGAATTGATTATGCGAAGGAATACGATGATATACCCTTGAATACGAAGGAGAAATGAGTATTGAAAGGGGATTTCATATCAAACAGTAAAGAACTGCCGTGAAACTTTTCATGACAGTGAAGAACAAGTCAAGGAAGCTATGAGAATTTTTTGGTGGATTTAGGAATTTTTTCGGCACATGAAATGTCGCGTATACGGGTAAAATACGTGAAGTTATGACGTCTTTACGAATGGAATTTAATCCACAGTTGAAGAAAGGGGCTGAGAAAATTCTACAAAGTGAAGAATGGGCTCTGGAAATTTTGGTGATTTTTCAGGAATTTATGAATTTTTTAGAGGCCAAAATACACTCAAATACAGCTGAAATACGCAAGGTTTTTGGATTTGAGCAAATCTCTTGGACACGTGTCATCACCTCGACCAATCATGCATTTGTGAAGCAGATCCAACGGCCAGGATTGCTACCGACTTGGATTTGGGTTTAAATTGAGTTTTGTGAGGAATTTGAACCCAATAAGAGTTCTAAACCCAATAGGACTATACCCTATATAAGTCAATGAGATACCTAGGGTATTTTGCCGATTCCAAGAGATCCAGAAGTCCGATTGACGAGCTCTCTTCTCCGATTCCCTGACGATTTGAAGAACAACCTAAGACAGAGAAATCACAGATCAGATCGAGAAAATCAGGAGGCTCTTTATAGCTAATGAAGGAGACGATACGATGGTCAAACTTGGGACAGAGACAACTTTCTACACAAGCATCCAAACGACAAACATCCAGAGCCATTGGGATGTTGTGCACACGCAGAAGGACGAGGACATCACGACATCTCAATCTGAGCTTTCTAAACTCATATTTATCTTTTGAGAGTTGCTTTGATCTTTGTAAATCTTATTTTTACGAACTTTTTGTGCAAGCTACTGGTAGTTTGGGGGATTCTCGATGCACAGGATATGATCGAGACCGGGTCTAGCTTGTTTGGTTAGTTCTGATTAGCAAAGGGAGTTCTGAATCTAGAGAACTATTGGACATGGAGCAAAGGGAGTTGCTAGTTCATAGTGTCTTGTAGGCATGGAGAAACTGATTCATCAAAGAGTAGATCTTGGGGGTTGCTGGAGTAGGTCGATGTTCGACCGAACGAGGGTACATCTTGGTGTCACTGTGATTGGTTGTTTGCTATTTTCTGCATATCTTTTGACTGCCTGTGATTATTCTGCACAACATATATCTGCATGTGCCTGCTAGTCTAAAAAAATTTAATTCCGCATTCACCCTACTCACCCCCCTCTAGGGTGTCTTATCGATCCTAACAAGTGGTATCAAAGACAAGTTTGATATATATATATATATATATATATATATATATATATATATTAATGACTATCATTCGCCATATATTAATGACTATCATTCGCCATATGAGGCCTTGCCTCATTTTCTCTCTCACATAAAGCAACTAAGTACAACCAAGTACAAGCCCATGTGGGCTTGTACTTGATTGCTTTATGTGAGATGGAATATGAGGCAAGGCCTCATATGGCGTATGATACCCATTAATCCCATATATATATATATATATATATATATATATATATATATATATATATATATATATATATATATATATATATATATATATATATATATATATATATATAGGAAAATTTACAAATGAGAACATTTCGCACGATGCGAAAATGTTTTTATCTTTTTTTGAAGTTTTTTTTCAAAATTTTTTTTCCCACCCACATTATATGTTGTTATACCACCCTCAAAAAATAATGGTTGAGAAATAATGTCATTTGGTCTTCGATCAAGGCATTTCATCAAATTCGCACGTTTTGAGACCGTTAAATTTGTAACGGGTGGATGTGTGCTCTAATCCCCAACGGGTTCACCCATTATTTTCCCTGTGGTATATAATTGTATGGATTAAACATCAAAAAAAAAATTTTGAAAACAAAATTTCAAAAATATAAAAAAAATGTTTTTGCACGGCTTTCGCATGGATTTTTTCACAACCAAAGATCTATATATATATATATATATATATATATATATATATATATATATCTCTCTCTCTCTCTCTCTCTCTCTCTCTCTCTCTCTCTCTCTCTCGCCCATGAGAGGGTGTCCTAGTGGTAAGTCATTCCGCTCCAAAGCCAAGGGGTGCGGGGTTCGAGGCCTATGGTCGCCGTGACTTGGTAATTGTTGTGGAATTTGTTATGGAATTATTTACCCTGGGGCTACATCTCCCCTCTCGGACTAACTCGGGGGCCGTTGGGGGTACAGCGGTCACCCCCCAATTTGCATAGTCTCGGCTGAGCTCTCGCCTTACCCTCCTAAGCCGAAGGCGGAGGGAGGGGGTTGGGGATTTTTCTGGGTTTTCATATATATATATATATATATATTTCTCTCTCTCTCTCTCTCTCTCTCTCTCTCTCTCTCTGTGTGTGTGTGTGTGTGTGTGTGTGTGTGTAGGATTGCAAGCGCACACAACCATGATATTTCATATGATGTCGCCGAAGGTTATAATAGGCTTTCTGTATTTTCTGGACATGATTTTGATTATTGGAAGGCAAAGATGAAAGTTTATATTCTATCTGTGGATTTCGATACTTGGTATCTCATTGAAGATGGTTATATTGAAATTCATAAGCCTAAAAATAATTGGAGTTTAGATGAAAAGAAATCATGTGTTCTAAATGCTCAAGCAATGAATATTTCATATTGTGGCTTAAATAGAAATGTATTTGACTCTATTTCTCATTGCTTGTCTGCGCAGGAAATATGGAGGACCTTGGAGATGACATATGGAAGCGAGAAACCTTTCGAGAATCATGCCTTAAGTGATGGAAAGAGGCTACACAATAATATGAATCGAAAGGGAAGAAAATTTCTTAAAAATAAAAGTGTCGCTTTTATGTCTAAAGAAACTCCTTCTAGCTCTAATAAGGAACATAACGATGAGGTAACTCAACTGTCTTATGGTGATTTAGTCAAGACGTGTGATGCCATGCTTAAAGAGAATGATTTCTTATCTAATGAAATTGAAATGTTAGTTGCTAAAGCTAAGAAACTTAGATCTGAAAGAAATTCATTGCTTAACAAGAATGTCAAAACTGCTTAGCTTTAGAAGAATAATTGCTTGAAAAGAAAATTGATTGTGATAATTGTTCTAAATCTAAAAAAGAATTGCATGATATTAAAATTGAAAGAGATGAGCTTAAAGTTAATGTTGATGCTTTGAATGTTGAATTGAAAAAGAAAGATGATGTTTTTATCTCACGTTGTTCAATGCTTGTTGATGAGAATCTTTATTTTAAATCCAAAGTTCATGAATTGGAAAATTGCATGCAAAGTTTGCTTTAAGTGAAAAATCATTGAATATGTTATTGAATAATCAAGTGTATGCAAACAATAGAAAAGGACTTGGATTTAATAATGTTGTGCATAAGAACATGAATGTTGCTAAAGGAAAGAATGTTATGTATGCAAACTTGAATGTTGCTAAAGTGAAATATGTGCAAAAGACTAATGTTTCTAACAAAGGTAAAAGTGTTGTTGCAAAATGCATATGTTGTGGAAAATATGGATACACTTTTAATCGTTGTTGGAATAGGAACAAATACTTAAAGTTCAAGCAGGTTTGGGTTCCTAAAGGCACAATCAAGAATGATGGTGGACCTATGTTGGTGAATAGTCCACACATCTCATCTTCCAAGTTAAGAAGAAAAGATGTTGGACGAGGAACTTGGATTTCAATGTCAAATTAAATGAAGTTCCTTAACCAAGTTGACGACGCGGAGGTATGATTTCTTGCTTGATTTTAAGGTATTAATTACCTTTATAGGATAGTGTTTTTTTGGTGTGTTTCATTTTTATATTTCTTTTAGGTTGATTTTCTTTTCCTTGAGTTTATGCTTCTTTTGCTTAGCATGTTTAGATTCTTATGAAAAAGATGAAAAAATGTAAAAGAAAATTTTATAAAAAATGAGCTTATTGAATATCTATCTCTTTTTATTTGATAAAAGAAAAGTCTTAGATGAAATTCATAATCCCATAGATTTCTAGTATTATTTTCTTGGCTAAGCATGCATAATAGACTTGATGTTTAGTTTAGACATGTTCAATAATGAAAAACTAGATTTTTACATCTTCTATTTCACTTTCACAGATTAAATGTTATTATGCATTTGTAATTGCTTTTCATGAATATGTTAAAAGTGTATCAAGGTGGATAATTATATGTTTATATCTTGATGGGATATGATGAGTCTAACCAAGAATAAAAATTGATGCTCATGAAAAATAAAAGAAAAATAAGTGTGAAAAGAAAGAAAAATTATATATAAAGAGCTTGTATGTAAAATGGATACAGTTTTTGGCTTAATTAGTCTCAACCCAATGACATTCAACTTAGCTATGAAATTCTTATTTATTAGCGTTGATGTTTTGTCTGTTAAGCAATGCCACCCCTCGTTTAAAAGTCCTTTTAGGCTATGTATGAATGTTGGTAACTTGAATTCATGTTTCATGAAGTGTGTGAATTCAATCTTTGAAATTTATACATATGGAAAATGTTGGTATGTAAAGGTTGAATTCATGAAGTCAACTCCCTATGAACTTAACTTTTAATCATCACACACGAGCACGAAGATGTTTATAATCCAAGTTCTAAATTATTGAATATTGATTAACTACTCTTGATGGTCTTAATGTATTCATATGCCATGTTTTATAATGCTTTATTTCTTAGATGCATATGAAATATAATCTTTTGTGGACTTTTGATGATAACAAAGGGGTAAATATTTATAAGATTTGAAACACCATCTTGGATGTTGAAGTAATTGGTTGCATGTTAATATGGAGCATCCAAATAGGGGGAGCTAGTCAATATGGGAGCTTTATAATTGAATGATGAATTTTCCCATTAACTTGCTTGTTCACACTTAACAAATACAATCACGATGAATTTATATTGAGATATGAATGATCAAATCTTTAATGTGTTTTGTCATCATTAAAAGGGGGAGATTGTTGGAAACAACGATTGACTAACTTTTGTTTGATGATGACAAACATGTCTGAACTGTTTTAACGTGTTTGTTAAGTGTGTTTCAGGTTCGTATCTAAGTCAAAACATGTTGGAATTGATTATGCGAAGGAATACGATGATATACCCTTGAATACGAAGGAGAAATGAGTATTGAAAGGGGATTTCATATCAAACAGCGAAGAACTGCCGTGAAACTTTTCATGACAGTGAAGAACAAGTCAAGGAAGCTATGAGAATTTTTTGGTGGATTTAGGAATTTTTTTGGCTCATGAAATGTCGTGTATACGGGCAAAATACGTGAAGTTATGACGTCTTTACCAAGGGAATTTAATCTACAGTTGAAGAAAGAGGCTGAGAAAATTCTACAAGGTGAAGAATGGGCTCTGGAAATTTTGGTGATTTTTCAGGAATTTAGGAATTTTTAGAGGCCAAAATACACTCAAATATGGCGGAAATACGCATGGTTCTTGGATTTAAGCAAATCTCTTGGACACGTGTCATCATTTCGGCCAATCCCGCATTTGTGAAGCAGATCCAAGGGCCAGGATCAATGCCGACTTGGATTTGGATTTAAATTGGGTTTTTTGCGAGGAATTTGAACCCAATAAGAGTTCTAAACCCAATAGGGCTATACCCTATATAAGTCAATGAGATACCTAAGGTATTTTGCCGATTCCAAGAGATCCAGAAGTCCGATTGATGAATCGTCTTCTCATGTACGTCCCTGACGAGTTGAGGAACAACCTAAGACAGAGAAATCACAGATCAGATCGAGAAAATCAGGGCGCTCTATATAGCTAAAAAAGGAGACGGTACGACGATCAAACTTGGGACAGAGACAACTTTCTACACAAGCATCCAAACGACAAACAGCCAGAGCCATTGGGATGCTGTGCACACGCAGAAGGACGAGGACATCACGACATCTCAATTTGAGCTTTCTAAACTCATATTTATCTTTTGAGAGTTGCTTTGATCTTTTGTACATCTTATTTTTACGAACTTTTTGTGCAAGCTACTTGTTGTAGTTTGGGGGATTCTCGATGCAAGGGATATGATCGAGACCGGGTCTAGCTTGTTTGGTTAGTTCAATTTAGCAAAGGTAGTTCCGAGTCTAGAGAGCAATTGGGCATGGAGCAAAGGGTCTAGAGAGCTATTGCGAGTTCATAGTGTCTTGTAGGCATGGAGAAACTGATTAATCAAAAGTAGATCTTGGGTGTTGCTGGAGTAGGTCGAGGTTCGACCGAACTAGGGTACATCTTGGTGTCGTCTGTGATTGGTTGTTTGCTATTTTCTGCATATCTTTTGACTGCCTGTGATTATTTCTGCACAAAATATAACCGCATGTGGCTGCTAGTCTAAATTTTTTTTAATTCCGCATTCACCATATTCATCCCCATCTAGGGTGTCTTATCGATCCTAACACTAACAACTCCCTAGCTTATTTGTAATTATCAGTTTAGAATAATGTCTTTAATCAAAGTTTAGTAAAAATCGCATTTTGTTGCATTATCAGTTTGTTTAACTGTATGATCACTTTCACTTTCCACATGATCTAAGAATAGTTTTGTTCAATCTTTGTTTAGTGGATGATCACTTCATGTTATTGCATGATCATTTTGTTATATAAACTGTGATAGAAAGTATTTTTGTCGGAATAAAAGATTTGGCTATTAATCCAAGTACAGATTCTAAGGGGTTGTCGTCCATTATCAGTTGAAACATGCATCTGATAATACATATGTATGTTATCAGATGTATTAAAGTCTTTGCAGATGCTTTTCAATGGTCATCTTCAGCAATTGATATACATGTAAAATTGCCCGATTCTTTCGCTTGATCTTATCTAATGCGCATAATTTGCTCTTTGAATACAACATCCTTATCGATAGATACAAAGTAAAGAATTTACCTGTCAGTTCTCTTTCTGCAGGCTAAGGATACGCTTGTTGGATAAAAGTTGACAGAAACTAGGATGAAGCTACCCAGTTTCATTTTGGATGGCCGATCTTAGGCCGCTGCTTCATTACACCTGATCAAATTTGGATTGATGACATCTAGCAACACAAAGTGATACCATCTTCACACAAAAAAGATAACAAAACAACCACCTAATAGGAACCATTTTTCACATGGAAACAAAGCTGCAAGCACAGATGCATCATCAAGTGAAGCTGAAGCCATTGCTTCTTTATTTCTTGTAGCATTGAGATACCCACATCTTTAATACATCACACTGATACACATGAGAATAACACCATATATAGGATATGTGCCATAAAGTTTGTCAGGATAGTTTCATTTTAAAAAACAATCATGTGTACAGTGTGCCATAAAATTTTGATCATTAATTTAAAAAAGAAACTTCTTATGTCGTTTATCCTTTTATTGTTAATCAATTCGTTATGCAGATGCTTCAGTGGATTACTTGACCACTATCATGTGCTTGCTATTTAATATTTCAGATGTAGAAAGCTGAGATGGTATCATAATTTGCTCATAATTTGCCCTAAATACGATTTGACCCCCAAATCGTATCATAATCAGCCCTAAATACGATTTGTTATTAGTAACACCACAAACACACACACACACACACACACACACACACCACAAACAAACAAACACACACACACAAAACCCCACCAACCACACTTTTGTTATTAGTAAATTGGCATGATATCATCGGCTTACTGACTAGACTATCATGTTTCCATGGTTTCGCTAAAATGGACTGCCATCTGCCCAAGAGCTTAAATTATCCAAATCAAAGGTTTGTGTGCCCGACCCTGGCCTCGTTTATTTGACTGTAATCAATGATTTGCATTAGAATTGTAGCACCATTTGGAAGCAGAAGAACACTGTTGTGGATAGAAATATATGTATATATGATTACCTAATGGAGGGTTCTGATGAGTCATAGCTGACATGCTGATACATTATGCAGCAGAATATTCAGAGGTATTTTTCTCAACGTCAGGAATGTACAATTCTTGTTTAACATGTTATAATAACTAGTTGAGGAAGATGCCTTTGATTGAAGATGCAATGAAAATGGAACACGTAAAGTTGATGACGTTGTCTGCTACATCAACAATAGTAGTCAGGGTTTACAGAATGATATGTGGGATTCTGATATGATTTGGGGGTCAAATCGTATTTAAGGCTGAATTTTAAAGTGGAAAATTGGAAAAGAGTGGAATTTCTATTGAGATACGAAGAACCAAGAGATAGATTTGATCTTTTTCTGGAGAGATCACTCCCTAACTTGAATTATAGGATCAAGTCTAATCACCCACTAACCCTAGCCGTCACGACAATTAAATCTCAATTCTTCGATAATGAACAACTAGGGTTTTTGGGGTATTTATAGGACTCATCTAATCATTGCTAAGCGCACACACCGACTTAAGCAATGACTAAGATGCTACAAAGCGAAAACTAAACTAAAGAAGATAAAGTGGATAGCTCTAATCACGGCTCGTGCCCGCTCCACCCGACGTGCCCGATCTCTGGTGCTTCCTCTTGTAGACGACCGCATCATTACTCCCCCCCCCCCCCAAAAAACGAACCTTGTCCTCAAGGTTGTAGTCTGGAAACTGAGCCCTGATGGTATCCTCCCGCTCCCAAGTAGCTTCGTGGTCAGGCAAAACCAACCATCTTACCAGCACCTCCCGGCCGCCCCCCTCAGTGTGTCATACCTGCAGAATATCATGGGGCGCCATCATCACCTCCGAGTCAGCTGTCAATGTAGATGGCAGAGTGGCCACTGGTGCCTGCGCTCCAACCGCTCGTCGTAACTGAGAGACGTGAAAAACTGGGTGCAAGGCAGATCCTGGGGGCAACGTCAGTCTATACGCCACGGGCACAATCCTCGCCTCTATCTGGAAATGCCCGTAAAACAGCGCGGCCAGCTTCTCGTTACGGCGTCGGGCTAGTGACCTCTGCCGGTACGGTCTCAGCTTCAGATAGACCCGATCCCCTACTGCAAACTCCACCTCTTTACGATGTGCATCCGCCTTGGCTTTCATAAGCTTCTGAGCCCTCGTCAAATGCTTCTTCAGCTCCTCCAAAATTCCCTCTCGCTCCTCGAGGTACTGATCCAACTGGGACACCGGGGTCGTCCCACGACGATAATGGATCAGCGCTGGTGGATCCATCCAGTATAGCACCCGAAACGGTGTCGTCTGTGCGGCTGAATGGAAGGAAGTATTGTACCAATACTCCGCCCACGCCAGCCATCGATACCAACTCCGAGGGCAATCCGATGCAAAACAGCGAAGGTAGGTCTCAACGCTCCTGTTGACGACCTCCGTCTGTCCATCCGTCTGGGGGTGGTAAGCTGTGCTCCTCCTCAGAACGGTCCCCTGCACTCTGAACAACTCCCTCCAAAACTGGCTCATGAAGACAGTGTCCCGATCTGATACTATGGACTCGGTAACCCGTGTAGATGCACCACCTCCCGCATAAACGCCGTAGCCACTGTCACTGCAGAGTAAGGATGTCTCAGCCCAATGAAGTGTCCATACTTGCTCAGTCGGTCTACCACCACCAAAATCACCGAGTATCCTTCCGACTTGGGTAGCCCCTCCACAAAATCCATACTGATCCCCTCCCAGACCCGCTCAGGAAGAGCTAAAGGTTGCAGCAGCCCTGCTGGTGCCATGGCCAAGTATTTGTGACGCTGGCAGACGTCACAACGGGCTACCATCTCTGCGATGTCCTTCTTCATTCCCCTCCAGTACAGCTCCCTAGCCATCCTCATGTATGTCTGCTGGACGCCAGAATGCCCCCCTATTGCACTCCCATGGAATTCCTGAAAAATCAGCGGAATGTGCACTGAACCCCGCGGTATCACCAACCTTCCCCGATACAACAACCGCCGTCCCTCCACTGAATAGCATGGGTGCTCAGCCAACCCCTGAACCAAATCCTCTCGGACTCTAGACAACTCCTCGTCAGCCTCCACCTCCCTCCATAAAGGCTCCCAATTCGCTAGCAGTGGTACTGACAAGGCTGCTAAGGACGTAACCTCCTCCTGCCGTGATAGCGCATCCGCAGCCTTGTTCTCCAACCCAGGCCGATAGTGTATCTCAAACTTGTAGTCCACAAGCTTAGATTACCACTTCTGATAATCTGCCGCCACCAATCTCTGCTCTAGTAAATATTTCAGGGACATCTGATTCGTGCGCACAATAAATGGCCACCCCAGCAGGTACGGACGCCACTTCTGAATCGACAAAGCAATCGCCATCAGCTCCCTCTCATACACGGACTTCTGCCTCGCCCGTGATGACAAAACCTGACTGAAGTAAGCCACGGGTCGCTGATCTTGCATCAGCACTGCTCCCAGTCCATACCCCGAAGCATCAGTCTCTACCACAAAGGGTCTGCTAAAATCAGGAAGAGCCAGTACCGGAACGGTCGTCATCGCCCCCTTCAGGGCCTCAAACACCGCAATCGCCTCCTCGGTCCACTGAAACACATCCTTCTTCAACTGCTCAGTCAGAGGCCAGGCAATGGTACTGTAGCCCTGCACAAACTTACAGTAGTACCCCGTCAAGCCCAAAAAATCCTTGCAACGCCCTCAGTGTAGTTGGCCGCGGCCAATCTAGCATGGCCTCTATCTTGCTCCTATCAGCTGACACCCCTGCTGCTGAGACCATGTGCCCCAAGTATTCCACCTTCGCCTGGGCGAACGTGCATTTCTTCCTATTGGCATACAGCTGGTGGGCCTGTAGCTCCTGTAACACCGTCTCCAAGTCTCGCACGTGCTCCCCCACTGTCCGGCTGTACACCAAGATGTCGTCGAAGAACACTAAGACAAACTGTCGTAGGTAAGGCTGGAATATCTTGTTCATCAACGATTGAAACGTAGCAGGTGCATTCGTCAACCCAAAAGGGCATGACGTGGAACTCGTAATGCCCCTCATAAGTCCTGAAGGCAGTCTTCTGTATGTCTTCTGCCTTCATCCGGATCTGATGATAACCCGACTTCAGGTCAATCTTCGAAAAGATCGACGCCCCATGTAATTCATCCAACTCATCTATCACCGGTATAGGAAAACTGTTTGCCACCGTCTCCTGGTTGAGGGTACGGTAGTCTACACAAAACCTCCAACTACCGTCCTTTTTCTTCACCAAGAGCACCGGGCTAGAGAACGAGCTAACACTCGGCCTAATCACTCCCGCCTGTAGCATCTCCCTGATCAATCGCTCGATCTCGTCCTTCTGGACATGCGGGTACCTGTATGGCTGGACACTGACGGGCGCTACTCCCTCCCGTAGCACGATGGCGTGCTCGTGGTCCCTCTGCGGTGAAAGTCCCTGCGGCATCTGAAAGACGTGCCCATAGCTGTCCAACAACTCCTCCACCTTTGGTGGTGCCCTCTGCTCCTGTGCCTCTGCCCCAAACTCCTGGTAGGACATAAAATATGTCTCTCCTCCTACCGACACTGCCCGAGCCAAGGACTTCAATGACGCTGCGCGACAACACAGACTGGGGTCCCCTAGCAAAATCACAGTCCTTTCGTTCTCCCGATACTCCATCCTAAGCATCTTCCAGTTGAACTTAGTGTCGCCTAATGTTTGTAGCCACTGCATCCCGAATACCAAGTCAACCTTCCCCAGCTCCAGGGGGTAACAATCTACCACCACCTGAGCTCCCTGCACTGCCAGAATCACAGCCCTGCAGACACCCCTGCTCTCCTCCCTCTGGCCGGTGCCCAAAATCACCCCAAAGGTGGCCGTCTCACTCACTTCTAGCCACATCTGCTCCACCAACTTTCTGGAGATGAAGTTGTGGGTCGTCCCACTGTCTATCAATACCGTCACCTCCTGGTCTGCCAACCTGCCCACCAGCTTCATGGTGTGATAAGGAGTAAATCCCACCACGGAGCTAAGAGAAACCTCCACGACGTCTAAGTGCTGGTGTTGTTCCGCCACAGCCTCCTCCCCATCGAGTATAATGGTAATATCTCCCTCTTCTTCCTCCTTAGCCGCCACCTCCAACTGCATGGCTCGCCCTGCACACCGATGCCCCGGAGTGAACCGCTCATCGCACTTGAAGCACAGCCCCTTGGCCATGCGCTCTCTCATCTCTGCCTCGGTCATCCGACTGGTCTGCCCTCCAGGTCTGGTCTCCGCGGCCGGGGTCCCGGTCGTAACCCTAGGTACTGCTGGCGGAACTGGGTTGCGTGCCGCAACCCTGCCCCACACTCCTCTAGACCTTCTCTCCTGAGTCTGCCTGTCCTCCACCCTCATGGCTAATCGCATCATGGCTGCCAACCCCTGAGGGTCATGTACTCCTACCTCGGCTCTCACGGCTGGCTTCAACCCCTTCAAAAAATTCCCCTCCATCGATTCCGCTGACACCCCCTCCACTCGGCTCGAGAGGGTCTCGAACCTCGAGATGTAGTCACGCACGGTCCCCTCCTATCTCAAGGCGTACAACTGCTCAAACAGCCCGCCCCCGTGGGTCTCCTGGAACCTCTCCATCAGGCACTCTGTCAGCTCCCTCCAAGTCCGTATCGGTCTCTGCTTCTGGGTCCACCGGTACCACGCAAGGGCTTCCCCTTCGAAATTCAGTGCCACCGCCCTCAGTCTCTCTGCTTCAGCGAAGCCCATGACCTCAAAGTTCCTCTCTACCTGGTAGATCCATCCATCGGGGTCCTTTCCATCGAACAGTGGTGCCTTCAGCTTCCTCATATCTGGGGTTGTATCTCCTCATAGTGGTCCTTCCCTGTCTGCCTGCCGCCTCTGGTAAGTATGATCCTCGGCCCTCCACTGTCCCACACCTTCCCTGGCCCTCCCATTGGCGAGTGCTCCTACATCGTCCCACTCGTCCACATGCTCCCTCCGGGGTCCTCCACGTAGCCATCCTGCTTCGACGCCCCCAAAAGGAGGGGGAAAACCTCCCGCGGGCCCCAAGTGGGCCGTCCACCCTCCCCCGCCCCCAACCGGGGGCGGGTCTCCATCGGCGGGCCCTAGGAGGGCCCGCCCCATCATTCCGCCCCCAACTGGGGGCGGAAAGCCCACCGCGCCCCCCGCCTGGGGGCGCCATCCATCGCCGCCCCCCGGGGGGGCGGAAAGACCCCAGCGGGCCCCGGATGGGCCCGCTGCTGTCCGCCGCCCCCCGCAGGGGGCGGTTGCCCTCCGGCGGCCCCGTTTCGGGGCCGTCCACCTTCGCCGCCCCCAGTTGGGGGCGGCCGACCACCGGCACCCCTTTGAAGGGTCCGCCCGTCTCCCGGTTGCCTCGGATCACCCTCCCGCGAGGGAAATACTACTCCTTCGTCGTCGTTTCCAGGGTTTGTCCGTGAGATCAGATCTAAGGTACCCGACGATTGCGGATCTGGATCTCGCTGCAAAAACTGTGGTTGTTGAAGCATCCTCGCTACCTCGGCAAACCCATCCTTCATCTCGCGCGAATGGCGCTCCGAGATCCGATTCAACTTCTCATCCATGGTTGCGCTCAAACCCGCCTTGATTTCTTCCCTCATATCCGTCATCTCCTTCCGCAACCCCGAGATCTCCGCATCCAATCGCTCCTCCAAAGTTTTCGTCGCAGTCGCTCGTGTGCTCGCCATAGAATCGAGCGCTCTGATACCAAAATGATACGATTTGGGGGTCAAATCGTATTTAGGGCTGAATTTTAAAGTGGAAAATTGGAAAAGAGTGGAATTTCTATTAAGATACGAAGAACCAAGAGATAGATTTGATCTTTTTCTGGAGAGATCACTCCCTAACTTGAATTATAGGATCAAGTCTAATCCCCCACTAACCCTAGCCGTCACGGCAATTAAATCTCAATTCTTCGATAATGAACAACTAGGGTTTTTGGGGTATTTATAGGACTCATCTAATCATTGCTAAGCGCGCACACCGACTTAAGCAATGACTAAGATGCTACAAAGCAAAAACTAAACTAAAGAAGATAAAGTGGATAGCTCTAATCCCGGCTCGTGCCCGCTCCACCCGACGTGCCCGATCTCTGGTGCCTTCTCTTGTAGACGACCGCATCAGATTCGTACAGAGATGAAAAAGGAGAATATCAAGCATGCAAGTAGTTCTTAATACAGTGATGATTTTTCATCCAAGGATGAAAAAGAGATAAGCATGAGTGTACACTATTATATGAATTTTTTGGTATGTTAACCTTTGTGATCAGATCTTTCTTAACTGTGTAAGCTTTTGTCTATATTATGGAACAAGACAACCTTATTTTAAGCAGATAATCAAATGAAGAAAATGTTCAAGATATACTGCCAGCAATGTTCCTGGCTACAACGTATGATAGGACTTCTGAGGTTTGGACCAAGTTTTCACCAAGCAGATCGGTGAGCGATCACACTGTATTTTTCCATATGGCGTTGTTGACAAGCAGTCTAAATTCATACACATCATTTTGTTTAATATTTGCTACTGTCAGTTCATTAACGGTATGTATTTGGAAAAGATTTATGGAATACAGTTGAAATGAATGTCACCTGGGATTGGCTAACCTAATGAGTTGGGGCTGGTCTAACTTTTCAAACCTAGAACATCATCTTGTTCTCCATGGGAAAGCATTGATGGCTTGGCAACCCAGCTTATCAACTTATTGCAGCCTTGTGTACATTCTCTTTTTATACAGTAACTTGTTGAGTCACTTGAAGCAGTTGCTTTAATGTTTATAGATTGGTTTAAAATTTGCGATTAATAATTACGTTGCTAATCCATTTTCGTCCGATTGTAGGCATTGTAGATTTTGGTTGCACCAATCTTGTGTCAAACTAGTTATGTCTACATTAGTCTCCATCTTCAGTAGTCTCCATGCTATTTTATTTCCCAAATTATATTTTCATGATTGTACAAAAAGGATTAGGCCTAGCTATGCAGCCAAACAAAACCTGAAGCAAAATGCATATACAATCTATATTAATTCCGCAGTTCATGTTCTCTTCCAATATAATGATAGTAAACTATTTAACTATAATATGAAGGATGTTGAGTTTGAAGGACAGACCAAAATGCATCATTCTCTATTCCCCTTCAAAATGGGGCAACACTTCCTTGATTAATTGATGAATCAAGAAGTTATAAACAAACTAAACTAATCAGTTGTATAGTTGATTTTCCCCCCTTGCGGATATCTCATTAGTTTTGAAAGAAGTGTATATTACTCTTTCATGTAGAGTGAATACCGGCATAGAGAAGGGGAAGCAAAGAAAGAAACAAGAAACGTTGAAAAAACATGAATCATTAGTTGAATCTCCCAAGTTACAACATACCATCTACTTGTACTAACTGTTTCTCCATTGAAGGGATGGATTGAGTCCATTTGAAGGGAGGTATGATTTGGTTAGGTTTATAAAGACAGTTCAGAAGGCAGGCTATTTGTTCATCTCAGGATTGGGCCTTATGTCTGTGCTGCGTGGAATTTTGGGTACATTTTCCACTTTTTTTTCTCAGATTTTTTACTTTATCTTCAGATCTTATATTATTCATTTAATGGGTTTCTGCTAAATTCTTTAAAGAGGGTTTCCTGTTTGGTTGAAGCATGTTCCAGGGATCTGCTTCAGAACGGACAATGAGCCTTTCAAGGTCTGTTTCTGAGAATTTCGTTATTTTTTTCTACAAGCATTGCAAAATTTTTGTCAGTGGATATGATGATTGTTTTTGTTGCAGAATGCTATGCAAGGGTTCATCCAAAAAATAGTTCAGATGATGAAGAGATTTTTCGTCTGCTTCCCTAAGATTCAGCAGGAACACAGCTGAGTTTTGGTTTAGAAACACTACACCCCCTGTAAACGAAAAATGTGCATGATATACACGACATGATAGATAGAGTGCGTGAGGTTTTGCCTCATATCCCCGATGATGTGGTCATTGAGGTAAAACTGTTCAACTTCGACCTTTTATGTAGTAGTCGATAAGTTCAGCATTCGGTGTGTCGATACCTAATTCTATGCCATGGTCCTTTTTCTAGGATCTTCGGAGGACAAACAATATCAACGTTACAGTAAATAACCTTCTTATGGTGCAATGATCACGGTATAAGTGCATACATAGTTTTCTCTCGTGATTTACATGTCATCAATTTGTATATTAGAAGCTCAAAGGCTGAGTTATATGTCAACAATTTGTATTTTAGAAGCTCAAAGGATGTTCTCTATATTGATGTGAAATAAATTCCATCCATCTAGTATTCGAATGGGACTGTTATTTCTTGCTTGTATTTGGCCAAAGTGCATGTATAGAAAGGATGGTTTCATATTTGGGATACGGACCTCATTTGACCTCTTTCGACGATATTGCTTCTTCTGAAATGGGCCTTCTGAGCCACTCAAAAGTGTTGATATTCTTGAAATGGTTATAGTTTTGGCAGGTAGTTCATACCATGGTCACCAAGCAGTTGCATATTCTCAAACACTGATACTCTCTCAGTAAGAGAATCACAAAGTGACCAATAAATTTTGAAGTTAAAATATTACTGTTATCTGCCCCTTCAATCTTATAAATGAAAATGTAAAGGATTTGTATTTCAGAATGGTCAAACTGTAGAAACCATCCCTCAATATATAAATAGGCATTAGCCCACATAAATTTCGATTGTCTAAATTTTTTATTAAAAAATGTAAACATTAGCCACAGCCATTCCAGACCGTGGCTAATGTTTGACATTAGCCACGGATTTTTTCGTCACGGCCCATTTCGTGGCTACTAAGACAATTTTCGGTTTTCATATGAATCACATTAGACACGAATTTCAGTGGCTAATGGTCTGTGGCTAATGTATCCGCCACGGACCGGCTTTCATTTGCCACGGAATTTTTCGCATTAGCCACGCCGCTTTCTGCCACGGACTATTAGCCACTGAATTTCTAAAAATCCATGGCTAATATTTATTAGCCACAGATTTAATGGCATTAGCCACGAATTTGTCCGTGGCTAATGTCCAATTTTCCAATAGTGTATGTTGTAAGAATCTAACTATGAACCCTCAAGAATTCACATCTCACTAGAGCCATATGACAATAATCTGACATCATCAGCCAAGTCTCAAGCATGCACCCAAAGATAACACCAAGATCACCTCAACTTGCCCTGTGACCCTCACTTGATGCTTCATATTTGCGACTACGATTGTGGAATTCCTCAGATGTATCAAAGATGTGTCACACATGTCAGCAGTATGAAATTATGTAGGGCTCCATCATCTTGTACACATACATTGATGACCTTTCCCCTCCACCTAGAAAAATCGATTAACGCAATTCTAGTTCTGACCAGCTATAGGGCCACGACAGATTCGAACGCTAAAGGTCTATCAGTCAGCTTCCTAGTAACAATCTACAGTCAAACAGCTTTTAGAAATAATAGGCTTGAACGAAATTAAGGACAAGCAACACAGACATTATCAATGGAAGATGATCGCAGTCTACCACTGACATGGACTATGCGAACTTAACAGTCAACGTACAAAAAACAACATAAGAAGCCTTATGGTCCGCTACCAATGCAAGCACTTAACATAAAGCAAGTATTATGTACAAAATGTGTGCAATTGCTGTGAGGAACAAAATTCAGAACCAAACTAATATGGCTGAAATGGGACGACGACGCCTTACACCGATACCTTAGAGTATCAGATGCCCGACATATTATTCACAGTAATTCTTGAGAGAAGGATGTATATTGACATATATGTTTACTCCGTTTACCATCCATCCCACTCGCCTGTAGCTTCAATTTATGGCATCTCAGCAGTTCCTCACAATTCACTTCCCTCTTGATTAACCAAACAATTGTATACATCTCTATGTTTGGAACTTGAGCGCATGCATACATCTCACTTGGGCATTTAGCCTGACACCGAATGATCAGTTTTATTTTTAACATTCCTTTCCTTTAATCGTTGGCATGCCATGTTTGTCTCACTAGACACTGATAGGATAATAAATAGTAAAGAAAATGATGAAACAGCGTCTAGAAAGAACAACCTAGAATATCAATACTTTTTAAATGGATGCAGCAGGATGACATAAAAAAATGTTGAGACGTATATCTCACAGTAATTACATTATCATGAACCATTATTTGAAAAAAAAAAGCTCAAAAAGAAGGCATGCCAGAGGAAACCTTCTGCCTGATTAAGGAAGGAAACGGTTATCTTGAAACCATTCTTGCCGGGGGAGGGGGGTGATGGTGTTAATGAATATCTAAGACACAAAGATATGGAAGCTTTGTGCTTCCCAACATGAATTTGAAAAAACAACATAACATACCATGATGTTGATAATCACTCTTCGAAACAACTGCATTTGTCATAACAAAAATCAGACAACCACTCCCAGAGTATATCATTCTCCTCATCA
Organism: Scilla litardierei; assembly: GCA_030789695.1. Lineage (NCBI taxonomy): Eukaryota > Viridiplantae > Streptophyta > Magnoliopsida > Asparagales > Asparagaceae > Scilla > Scilla litardierei. The sequence continues at coordinate 47,837,351 of CM061137.1, read as the reverse complement.
AATGTTGCTAGCATCTCCTCAAGGTGGGGGCAGTCAAAGAATAACTTCATTTGCTGCTTCTTGTGAATCGGATCTAGGCTTATCTGTACTTGCACACACGCAATAAATAAATAAGTAAAGATTGAAAAATGGAAATGCCTGTTATAATACCTATGAGTTGATTGTATTAAGGCAAATGAACAAAATTGAAATAGATCTTACTCTTATACTGATAAGCAACTCAAACATTTAGTCATCGCCTTACCAGCACTTGATTTCCCAGTGTAACAAGTTCCAAATTAGGTGATCGTTCTAGAAAGTGCACGACTGTTGGTAGGTTCTCAATTGTAAGCCCGCCATCCAAATCCAGTTCTTTAAGGTTGCGGAAAGTCTGAACTTCGAAGAGCTCCTTCTCTGACATGCCCTAGTTAGTTGTAAATAAAAACAAATCAAGAACATTTTCTTTTTGTTAATACATCGGAAAGCTGGTTAAAGGCGCGCGTGCGGTCCGCGTCCACCAGAGATCTATCTCTGGTGGCCCCACTGGGAAGCAAAGGTAATGCCGTTGGAACACAGTCCTTTGGCAATCAAGGACGGTTTCTAATCAATCATCTTCTAAAGTCAGTCAAATAATAAACCATTCCATGCGCATTGACAATCTAGGATGCTGATGGCACGGTTACACAGTTCAAGAAAATGGACCAGAAAGAAACTGCAAACCTCTATAAATTTGCATACAATCTGATAGTCTCCAACGCAATCAACTCTTTTATAAATAAGGGCAAGGTTAGGCAGATTTTCACCACATTTAGTTTTTCTGTTTGAAATCATGGTGATAGAGGCCATATAATCATCAGGATTGTAAAGCAAATAATGATCTATAAAAATGACCATGTTGCATTGACCACCAATAGGAACACTTTCAGCAACAAAGTATGCAATTGTAGGAGGAGATACAAGTTGGGGTAGAAACCCAGAGTCGCAAAAAAGTAAGTACTTAGAGGCAATATCATGGGAAATTTAAACAGAACACAACCCATACTATCAAGATATATACTTATACTACATTTTCTTTATTGCATCTTTTAGTATCATTAATCTAATTTATTCTTCATTCTTAGAATTCTTTTTTTATATTTTTAATGCTGTTAAGGAAGAAACTATATACCATAAAGATGGCAACCTTAGCTTATAAGATTATCACGATCTATGTCAAACCGTTCAACCTCTTAGAAATCTTAACAACTAAATGCTTTTGCATACACATTTCACGGTAGTATAAAAGCACTTAACCTTTGACACCATTCTAGCCAACACCACTCTGCTCCATATCAATATGTAAATTCTATAACTTCATATAAACTCCACACATAGCAAAGCATTCAATAAGAACCAAAATGAGAGGAAAAAGCCTTTCAGATGTATTGAGAAAGAAAGCATGCAAGCACAAGCATACCTCGATTCCCGGACTAACATACTCGAGAAGGTCTGCTTCATTATCACTCCAGTTATACCCAGTGTAGTCAGCCGTCTGGACGCATGCCTTAACCAGCGATGGTAAATTCTCCAACAAGACCTCTAACCTATCGATGTCGTTGGAACTCAGAACCAAACATCGGAGGTTGGACCCAGAAATATGGATTCTCGTCCCATTGATCTTACAAAGCCCTACATGTAACTTCTTCAACGATTCCGAACAAATGTCAGGATCCTGAACCATGCATTCATTAAGATTCAAATCTTCAAGAACAGGGCACCCATCAAGGAGAGTCTTCAAAGAAACCGGAACGATATTGAAGCTTTCCAACCGCAATTTCCTCAACAGACCGAGATGCACAGATTCAGGAAGATCAATGTATCCGACGCCCTCGTCCCCATGGCCCGTTATTGACAAGTCGAGCTCCTCCAAGAACCGGGAGGTGAAGACGCTGTGTGGCAATTTGAAAAAGTTACGGTTCAAGTCAACGTCCATGCAAAGGTCCTTAACGTTGTGATCAACGGCGTATTGCATCCACGTCGCGAGATAGTGCGGCACGTGCTCGTCAGAGCTCATCCCCCACGAGAGGAAGAGGCTCTGCACATCGGATGTGTCGCGGCGCAGCAGCACCGAGTTGACTATACGGGGGAAGTCTGGATTGGGTTTTGTGTCAGCATTGCGACGAAGGCTGTAGTCTGGGAAGCGAAGGTGAGGGAATGAAGCCCACAGATGGCTCCATCTTTTGGATAACAGCATGCAGGTCCGAACAATATCGATTGTGTTTTGGCGGGAGAAAGCCTTTACAAGGATGCGGAGAAGAATAGGGTCGGGGAGTTGGCTTATCAAATCCTGATGTGCGTCAGATTCCATTGTTGAGGCTGTCTCTCAGAGGCATTTGGTCGAACATATGATATGCATGGTTAGCCGTGGGCAATTGTAAGACATTCAAGAATATAAAGAAAGGATAGATGAAAAGAGAGAAAAAAAGTCGAGAAAAATACCACCCACTCTAAGCCCTTGACCAAAACGAACAATGGTGAGGTGCTTATCAATCCTGAAGTAGAGGTAAAAATTTTCAAAAAAGAAATCTAAATGAGACGAGAACATCGCAGGGAAACGAAATGAGAGTTACTTTGACAACCCACCGTTTTGCTCTGCGCACATACCACTTATTTATTAGTCTTTGAAACAAATTAGATGATGTGTGTGTCATTTTTACAAATATTTTAATATAAGAATTAAAGTCGCATCAATCACACAGTAAAAAAAGCACGATTGGTGTGATGAGAATGTCAATGTCCTTTTGTCATAGATGCTTTGTTGAGCCTTAACACATCAACATATCTGTTATGGATGAGAGAGGCCTTTGGCCTCTCCTCCTTCATTACTCACTTCATTGGTCCTCATTACTATGAGTAATGGGGACCCTTCGTCTCCTTGAGGCCCTTCATCTCCTCTCATTAGATGAATATATAGAGAACCATGGCCTAGTGCCATGGTTACTCATTCTTTTGCTAAGAAAGCTTGTCTTTCTCTCTCTCTTGAGTCCTATTACCTTCTAACATGTTATCAGCACGTGTTCTTCCTTGAGCAAAAATCCAAGCCTAAAATCCCCACCAAATTGATCCCCTACGCGCAAGGAATCTTTGGTTGCTGCGGCTATTCGTTGGAGCGTTGCGGCATTCTCGAAGTTTTCGGGAGCTCGGATTTTTATTTCTACGGATTTTTTTTTCTACGGTCGTCCCTAGATAATCGATCTAGAGATATACTTCTTATTCCCGTAGATAAATAATTTATATTTTATCTAGAGGTATACTTCTTATTCCCGTAGATAAACATAGATTTTGTGTATCTATGTTTAAAAAACTTTTCACAAGTGGTGGCGGAAAAAAATCCATCTCAACTTCTATTTTGCACAATCGGCGCCATTCATATTGATTTTTATACTCTTAAACATAGATACACAATATCTTTGCGTGCCATTTGCTCATGGATTTGTCGTTGAAAAGGAGATGTTATTTAACATTCGTTAAATTTTCAAATAAAGACTAATTTACAGGAATTTTCCTGCACTATGTTCTAGAATATGAAGATTAACGTGAAAAACTCTATCAACTAATATAGGAGTTGTGCAAAGTTTTTCGATTAACACGAGGAATCCGTAAATGTCACTAGATACCATTATTTTTTGAAAACTTCATAAACTAAAAGTTTATCGATGTGTGTCCTAGAGGTTCAAATCAATTCCTACGTAATTTAAGTCGGAGTTTTGTTTAAGGAGGAAAATGAAGTATATTGGGCAGTGGGCATTTGAGGTAGGGCCTAAATGGAGAATTAGCTCCTAGATGAGGCCTCTATTGGGTGATCGTTCTCCACCTCCTCCCGCAGAGGGGGGGGGGCTCTTCTCTGTCGCCTCCCTCCCATGCGGGGCGGCAGGGGGGGGGAGTCTTTTTCTCTGGCTGATGCGTGGGGAGATTTTTGGCCACCGACAATGACCAAAAACAGTAATTGATGGGGTGGAATTTGAGGGGACAGACTTAGGGTTTTTGGGATTATTGGTATTCCCCAACCCAAAAGTAGGCTTAATTTAATTAAAATTGATATTTTTTTGGCTGTTGGGCCTGCAGCCCATTTGTGCCTACAGCCCATTTGTGCCTACAGCCCATTTGTGCCTACCAATAACTTAATAAATTCTTTGGGCCTGCAGCCCCAATTACTTAACGGTTATTATTCTTGCCAACTAAATAATGGCCTGAAGCCAATTGCTTAAAGGGACTCTCCTCTATGTAAAATCACAATTAATTTATATATTCCATGTTGAACAATTTATTTAAACATCGCTCTTGCAAATTATTATCTATTGTTTACTAGGATTCTATTTTTCAAAATATAACTATCTTAAAGATCCTGAGACCGCTCTGCTATTAGTCAACTAACCTAACGGTGTATGACGTTTCCACGTGGTCTACGTGATAATTATATTTTCTAGTTTTCTTTACCATATGTTATGCTTGAGATATATGCGTGGTTGTTTATTTTTATGCCTGTAGCATATTTAGAACTGCGTGGATGTTTAAATAAGTAAAAATGTGTTTTTCGGGATCGGCCATTGTATACATATTTACATTCCTTGCACTTTTATTTTCTTTTGAGAGAATTTGTAAGTGAGGAAATTTGTATAAAAAGTCAAAGCTCGGTGCAACAGCATATGAAGACGAAGATATTGGGACCCACTTTGGGTTTCCGAAGTTGTATTTTTTTTTCTTTTATGGACTGTAAACGAACTTTGGACTGTGTACTTTTTTTGGGTATCTGGCCGATCCCCGCATTTTTACTTGTTTATTTCTTTATGCATGAATTTTGAATTTTAATTAATTCATGCTTATTTTAAATTGCGTAGATAAATGGCAAAATTGGCAAGCGTCGATTTCGAAGTCCTTGACTCTGCAGGGACGAATTACCTGAGTTGGCGAGTGGACCTGAAGTTCCACTTGCGTTCGATGGCCCTACTTGGGTCCATTTTGGCTCCTTCCTCGGCCCCAGCAGCGGCCGAAGCTTCTGCTACATCTAGCAGCAGCCCTCCAACCACTGTATCCGATGTAGATAAGGCGAAAGCCATAATCTACATTAGGAAACATATAGATCGGACCTTAAAGGCCGAATACTTAACGGTTGAGGACCCAAAGGACCCGTGGACAGCACTGGAAGCTCGGTATAAACATCAAATTGATGTTATATTACCGCGTGCCAGTTATGAGTGGAAAAACCTCAGACTTCAGGACTATAAGTCCGTCGCTGAGTATAATTCTGCACTTCATAACATCACCTCGCGAAATTTCACGAAAATTCTCCGATCTGATCTCATGCCTACTTAGGGCAGAGCAGAATCGAGACTTACTGCTTGCAACTCATAACTTGCGTCCAGCTGGCACTGCCCCTATCCCTGAAGCCCACCAAGTTTCTCCTCAGAAGTGGAAAAACACGAGGAAGGCTAAAAACACTAAAGGGATAGCTGTAATGAAGCAACCAAGAGGTTCAGCTCCCCAGACAAACAAAAACAATAAGGGAAAAATCAAATTCACTTAGAAGCGAAAGAACACCGAGCAAGTGTCACTTCCAAAGAAGAACGGGGAGGATAAATGCCATAGATGCGGCATGACTGGCCATTGGTCTAGAGACTGCCGCACTCCTCGCCACCTACAGGATCTATACCAGGCGAGCCAGAAGTCTCTTCCTGAAACAAACTTGGCGGCTGTGCAGCCGCCAACAGTCTTTACTGCAAAAGACTTCAAGAACGACGACCTGCTCGATTGAGCATCATCCTTTATCTATGCATTTAGAATTCGATGTATCTTCATCTTTTATTTGCTTTAGTACGAACTTTTATTTTCAAATGTTGTCTACATTTTCGCTCAAATAAAATTTCGTTTTTGCTTATATAGATGATGTCTGAGTGCCTAGTGGACAGTGCCTCGACGCACACAATCCTTCGGGATCATTGCTGTTTCAGAGTGTTTTCTCACTACAAAGCGTTGACCGTGGAGAGCCCGGTCAACGTGGTCAAGGGGCCCGCTTTGGGTCCCTCGGGGGCTTCGAATCGGTGCAGAAGGGGCGAGGGGTAGCCTCGGACCTGGTTGAGACGCTCGGCCTCGGACAGGTGTGCTCGGCCTCGGCTGATAGGGGGACGAGGGGTAGCCTCAGTCGCCCGGGTAGGTGCACGGCCGACGGGTGGCGAGGGAGAATCTCGGACCCGATTAGGACGCTCGGCCTTGGTAGGACGTGCTCGGCCACGGCAGGCTGACGGTGAGGGGAAGCCTCACTGTCCGGTTGATCGAGTGGTCGGAGAGGGGCGAGGGGTAGCCTCGGCCCGTTGATCTGTTGTCCACCTGCGCAGACGAGAACGCTCGTCAGGGGGCCGGACCTTGGTTCCGGCCAAATCCCCTCCGATGCCTAAGTCAGATAGAGATCTGAGAAAGGAGGCCCAGCGGAGACGGTCCGACTCGTGAGGAGATCGTAACGGCGTCTCTCGGCGCGAGCGGGGGCGGAAGGAGATGAATTGGGGGAACGAGGTCGTTGATGGAGTACCTTAGGTTTTGTTACCTGAGATGCGGTCCCTTTGGATGATGACCCCTCCTCCCCTCATATAGGTGACCCGTCCTAATAATGTGCCATGATGTGACATCATGGCCATCATTCATGGGGACGTGCAAATGTGGGAAGTTTTGACCTCCACTAATTGCGCCCATCTTGATGAGGAGATGAATGTACTAAAGGTGGCCATGATGGCTGGAGTGATGGACTCGGGCGGTTGCCATATTTGGCGGGCCTTGATGGCTGGAGAGTGATGGCTATTTAAGTCGGGCCATTAAGCCGAGCCATTAAGCCGAGCCATGATGGCTATAGAGTGAAGGCCATTTAAGTCGGGCCATTAAGCCGAGCCATTATCGGCGAGAGTGATGGCACTTGGCGGTTGCCATATTTGGTGAATGTTCCCTTGACTTGGGCCCCGATTTCCTCCACTGTGGAAGTGGGCCTTCGTCATGGGTGGAGAAGCACGGCCCGCCCGTGAGATCCTTGGGCCGAGGCCCCAAGGTCGTAGCAGTCTGGTTGACCAGTCGTAGTTGACTCGGCTCTTCCGGGCCCGGCCAAACTAGTCCCGTTAACATGCCCCCATCTTCTGAGCTCTACCATTGTTGAGGTGGAGGTCGGGAGATGTAGTATAATGGGGAAGAAGTTGTATTCTCTGCAAAACTTTGGTACGTCTTGCTGAGTTTGGCTAGGGACGATAGATCGTCAGCCCGAGATTCGTTCGATTGCAGGGGAGTCGCCCATCGACTTACGGCCGACGAAGGAGATCCGTTCGGTGGCGAGGGGAGTTGCCCCTCGGCTTACGGCCGACGAAGGAGATTCGTTCGGTGGCGAGGGGAGTTGCCCCTCGGCTTACGGCCGACGAAGGAGATTCGTTCGGTGGCGAGGGGAGTTGCCCCTCGGCTTACGGCCGACGAAGGAGTGCTTGGCCTACTGGGGGGGTTGCCCCAGCTCTTTGACCGATCCGTTCGTTCGGTTGCGAGGGGAGTTGCCCCTCGGCTTACGGCCGACGAAGGAGATCCGCTCGGTGGCGAGGGGAGTTGCCCCTCGGCTTACGGCCGACGAAGGAGATCCGCTCGGTGGCGAGGTGAGTTGCCCCCCGGCTTACGGCCGACGAAGGAGATCCGCTGGGTGGCGAGGTGAGTTGCCCCCCGGCTTACGGCCGACGAAGGAGATCCGCTCGGTGGCGAGGGGAGTTGCCCCTCGGCTTACGGCCGACGAAGGAGATCCGCTCGGTGGCGAGGTGAGTTGCCCCTCGGCTTACGGCCGGCGAAAAGGGTGAGGACCTTGTGAAGCCTTTCGAAGATTCCATGGTGGCGCTCTGCCATTGCTTCGTCCAGATCGGTGGATGCAGGAGTTGTTCGGCAAGCGGGGACCCAGCAGCACGGTCGGAGGAGCGATCTGGGTGCTTGAACTCGGACGGGGGTGCTTCGGCCAAATCGGCTTGGCCAGGATGAGGACGACTTTGAGACAAGGTGGCGTGGAGGCTTGGAAGGGTGGTCCGACTCGTCTGGACCGGTCGGCCTCCTCTGGGGTCGGCCTCGGTCGCGGCCTGAACTGGTCGGCCTCGATCGGAGGAGCTGCTTGGTTGCTCGAACTCAGACGGTGGTGCTTCGGCCAAACAGCTCGGCCATGGTCGGAGGAGCGGTCTTGTAACGACTGGTTCCTTGTATCTGAATTTATTATAATATAATATATGTTTTGGTGGGTTTTCTCCTCTTGTGTGGTTTTCGTCTCCGTAACTTTCATTTTCGATCGATTCGTCGTATTTTCTCGATTCTTCCTTAGGATCGTCGATTTCGAAGTACGTCGTTTGTGACGGGCTTCATAACGGTCATATCTAACTATTTGATCAAGCCTAGGAGTCTTAGGATTCGATCACGGGGCCTCGCGCTCCGTATCGGAACTTTTCTGTGCTCATTAGCCGGTGTAAGAAGGGCCACCGACCGACTAGATGACGATCCAGTCGGTCGGCAATCCTTCTTGGACCGACTAGTTAGCTTTCTAAATTTCTCAGGAGTTACTGTTTATCGTTAGTCGGTCTAAGAACGTTGGTTGACCGACTAGGTTGCAAACTAGTCGGTCAGCAATGCTTCTTGAACCGACTAACTCATCATCTTATTTTTGTATCAGTTACTGTTTACTCTTAGTCGGTCTAAGAACGTTCATCGACCGACTAGATGCTAAACTAGTCGGTCAGTACTTGTTCATGGACCGACTAATTCTAGATCCTAATTTCACATGTAGCTACTGTTTACACTTAGTCGGTCTGCGTTGGTCGACCGACCGACTAGTTGTCAAACTAGTCAGTCAGTGGTTGTTCTTTGACCGACTAACTAGTGCTGTAAACCCTAGTTTTGCCCTAGCCGCCAGCCTAGCCTATAAATACCCAACCCAAACGTTTTCTTCCCCTCCAACTCGACCCTAAACCCTAAAATCGCCCCCATTGATCCCCCATCTTCCTCCAAGCTTCAATCCTTCACTCCAAGCCCTAAAACCTTCATCCAATCCATCCATCTACTCTATCTACCTCTCATCTTCCCCAAATCTCCATCAAAACCCATCAAAATCTCCAAATCCCCCAAAACCCTAGTTTCCCCAAACTTCTCCAATCTCTTCCAGATTTGATCCTAGGGTTCCCCGGAGTGCTCCTTCCGTCTCCTCTCGGTAAGAAATCGATCTACCGTTGTTTTCTTAACTTATTAATATTTTTATGAAACCCTAATTAATTTCATGTGTTTGGTGTTTGTTTCCCCCCTAAACAGCGATTTCCTCGTAGATAGCATCCGTGTGACGAGGTTGATCGTCATCCCCGGTGCTAGGCAAGTGAAACTTGCCACTTAGGGTTTAGGCCATGTTTTAGGCCATTTGCATGTTGTAGGCGTAAAAGAGGCTAGGCGACGAAATGATACTCGCCTAGGCGCAAATTGGGGAACTAGCTTGACAACGAAGCTAGTTCCGACATTTAGCATGTTGCACAATTACCATGTCATGTTTACCTTCCATTAACGGTACGCAATTTAATTGCCATGTCATTGCATTTTGCCTGTCACGTTTAATTTAAGTTAACGGTACGCAAATATCTGTTCATGTCTTTGCATAGTGATTATTCATCGTGATTGCGTAGCGCACGCTACAATATTATATTCCTGGCTCGTGTTCCAGAAGCGAGCTTAGTGAGTTGGAAACCCCAACGCTCGACACATATGGGTGGGGTAAGAGATAAGCGGCCTGAGCCCCGAGTTGGCCTGATCCGCCACTCCGGCCAGCAGGTGGACTCTCTAGTGCACAAGTGATTAATAGTGATAGAGATAAGCGGCCTGAGCCACGAGCTGGCCAGCAGGTGGACTCTCTATGCACTAAGTGTTTACCAGTGACAAGTGATTAATAGTGGTAGAGATAAGCGGCCTGAGCCACGAGCTGGCCAGCAGGTGGACTCTCTATGCACTAAGTGATAAGTGATAAGTGTTAAATGATAAGTGATTAGTGATTTGGTAGCTTTTGCTACATTGTGCATGCTTTCCTCTCTTTTAAACTGTTGCATCATGTTTAACTGCCATGCCATGCATCATACTAAACTGCTAGGTTGCTAGTTGCCTTACTATCAGTTTCCTTGCCCAAGTCTTTTTAGACTTGCTGACATGTGCCCCTTTACTCTTTTGGGTGACACAATGTAGATCCTGAGCCTGAGTACCTCGTTGAGGACGAGGTGTTTGCTGACGCCGAGCCCGAGCTTGTGTTTGACGGGGAGTACGTGGACACTGGGGACCAGTCCTAGTGCATTCGTGTGTTTTACTTTTGTTAGACAGTTGTTTTGTATTCGGTGCGTAGCACCTATATTTTGTTATGTCGTTTCTTTTGTTGGCCTTGTTCTGGGCCTTTAGACTCTTTTCTTTTAGCCTGGTGGCTTTTCTGGATGTTGAACTTAATTGTGATGTTGGACAATATTTGTGAGATGTGAATTTTATTTCAGTCTCTCCTTGCGTTATTATTGCTATTCTGTTGTGGTTACATGGACCTGTTTTTGTATTGTGGACGCTTATCGGGTTTGGGGCTTCACAGCTCCACTCTCGTGCGGACCTTTTCACGTACTCGCCTCCATTTTAGGGAAGCGGGTCGTGACAGGTTTTAGTGGTGGCCCATGCAGGTCCCCTTCTGTAACTGCGATTTTTGGAATAGCGATAATAACATTAGAATGTCCAATAAATTAAGTTCGACGTCCGAGTCATAAGCTATGAGTCTAATCTGATTTGTTTTCCGTGTCACTAGATGGCAGGAAGACGTTTCACCCGCGGTGGTGGTAGTGGTGCGCTCCCTCATGATGAGGAGCCTGAGCGGGAACCCACCAGCGGTGAGATGATTCGGATGATGATCCAGATGATGCAAGTGCAGCAGGACGTGCTTTTGCAAGTCCAGAATGCTCCACCTGCTCGAGCTGCCCGGGCTCTTCCGGATGTTCCCCGCTCTGAGCCAGGAGCGAAGCAATTTCGGGAGCTGGGTCCCGCATATTTTGATGGTTCTGAGGGTCCTCTGGCTGCCGATGAGTGGATTCGGAACGTCGCGGACAATCTGAAGATGGCCAAGATCACCCCGGCTGGATGGGTTGATTTGGCGAAGAGGCAGCTGAAGGATAGCGCCAGGAATTGGTGGGATGCTGAAGAGAAGTTGTTGGTGGAGCCGATAGCTTGGGCTACCTTCAAGGCTAGATTTGAGGGTGAGTTCTTCCCGAAGGCTGCCAAGGAGGAGATGCTTCAGTGTTTTATCGATTTGAAGCAGGGGAACTCGTCGGTGGACTTGTACCACCAGGAGTTCATGAGGCTGAGTCGGTTTGCACCAAAGATGGTGCAGGACGCTGAGGAGAGAGCTCAGAGGTTCCTGCAGGGGCTTGCTTCGGAGCTCCAGAGTTTTGTGACCTCCTCTGACCGGGAATCTTATCAGAAGGTTCTGGTAGCTGCCAAGAGGCAGGAGCTGCTCGTGAACCAGAGGAGAGGGTCTGTGGTTGGTGCTGGGAAGAGGCCTGTGGAACAGGCGAGAGCTGTGGTTAGGCCTGGATTCAGGCCGAACCAGCCTGTTCAGTTTAAGAGGCCAGTAGGGCCTGCTCGGAGGACTTGCCATTTTTGTGGCAAGGAGGGCCATGTCAAGGAATCGTGCAGGAGGTTCTTGGGGCAATGTATCGCCTGCGGAGATCCCGCCCATGCTCTCAGGGAGTGCCCGAGGTTGAAGCAGCCTTGGAAGGCACCTATTGCTGCCCAGCCGTTGCAGCAGCGAGCGTCTGTTCCTGCTGGACGTGGAGCAGCTCTTGTTCCGCAGGGGCAGGCTTTTCGGCAGGCTGTTCCGCCGAGGAGGCAGGCTTTTCTGATGACCGCTGCGGAGAGCGAGGCTGTGGATGAGGTTATCGCAGGTAATCCTCATTCTAGCTATTACTTTCTTATTTGGTCTTGATTGCTAGATTATGTTGTTTGCTTGAACTTGCTTTTTGCTAGACTAGGGTTTGATTGTTAATTGATTGATTAGGTGTGATTTTGGTGTGCACATTTCCTGCACGAGTCCTCTTTGACTCTGGTGCATCGATGTGCATTATTTCTCGGAGCTTCATGGAGAGGCATTCCTTGTCGACGTCCCCTCTTCCGAAGAGTTGGAATATCGTTACAGGGAATGGCGTGGTCTCGGTGCATCGTGGTTGTAATTCTTGCTCGTTGGTGGTCGGTGGACATGAGCTTTTCGCTGATTTCATTGTCCACGACATCATCAACTATGATGCAGTTCTTGGGATGGATTGGCTGGCGAGCTTCTATGCTACGATCGACTGCAGGAGGAAGAAGGTGGTGTTCGAGATTCTCGAACATCCAGTGTTTGAGTTCAGTCGTGGTAGCAGTTCGCTTGGTCCTGTCAGATTTCGGGCCAGGCCGGTGGAGGCTGTGGCTATGCAGATGGAGCTGGAGTGGCCAGCTGTGGTGCGAGATTTTGGCGACGTCTTCCCCGAGGAGATATCTGGTTTACCGCCTGATCGGGCTTTGGAATTTTCTATCGATCTTGTTCCGGGTGCGCAGCCGATTTTGAAGGCGCCGTATCGTATGGCACCTGCTGAGTTGGAAGAGTTGCGGAAGCAGTTGGATGAGCTTTTGCAGAAGGGTTATATTAATCCTAGTGTGTCTCCGTGGGGAGCACCGGTGTTGCTGGTTAAGAAGAAGGATGGTTCGCGTCGCATGTGCGTGGACTATCGGGAATTGAATGCGGTGACCATTAAGAATAAATACTCGTTGCCTCGCATCGATGATATTTTTGATCAGCTTGGAGGTTCGAGGGTGTTTTCTAAATTGGATTTGAGGAGTGGTTACCATCAGTTGAAGGTGAAGAAGGGAGATGTTCCGAAGACAGCGTTCAGGACGAAGTATGGACACTATGAGTTCGTGGTTATGCCTTTTGGCGTAACTAACGCGCCCGCAGTTTTCATGAATCTGATGAACCTGATTTTCTACGACTTTTTGGATAAGTTTTTCGTTATCTTCATTGACGACATTCTGATCTATTCGAAGTCGGAGGAAGAGCATGCCTCGCACTTAAGGACGGTGTTGGAGATCTTGAGGAAGCATCGTTTGTATGCTAAGTTTTCGAAGTGCGAGTTTTGGCTGGATAGAGTTGCTTTTCTCGGGCATGTGGTGACTGGAGATGGTATTTCAGTGGATCCCGAGAAGATTCGGGCCATCAGGGAGTGGCCTGTTCCGTCGTCTGCGTCTGAGATTCGGAGTTTTCTTGGACTTGCTGGTTATTATCGACGATTCATTAAGGACTTTTCCCGTATTGCTGAGCCGATGACCAGGTTGACGCGGAAGGATATTGCTTTTGTTTGGTCGGATGATTGTGAGGGTGCTTTTGGTATTCTGAAGGAGAGGTTGACGAGTGCCCATATTCTTGTTGTGCCTGATCGCAGCGGTGGATTTGAGATCTTTTGCGATGCTTCTGGCAAGGGTCTCGGTTGTGTGTTGCATCAGCACGGGCACGTTGTGGCGTATGCGTCTCGTCAGCTTAAGGTTCATGAGAAGAATTACCCGACGCATGATTTGGAGTTGGCTGCCGTTGTGTTTGCTCTTAAGATTTGGAGGCACTTCTTGCTGAGTGAGAAAGTGAAGATTTTCACCGATCACAAAAGCTTGAAGTATATTTTCACTCAGAAGGAGCTCAACATGCGACAGCGTCGGTGGTTGGAGCTTATGGCGGATTACGAGATTGATTTGCAGTATCACCCTGGCAAGGTGAATGTGGTTCCGGATGCTTTGAGTAGGCTTCCTGCGGTGATGATTTTGACCTCGCAGTGGAGATTGCAGCAGGATTTTTGCGAGTCTGGCGTGGAGATTGTTCTTCCTGGAGAGGCTTCGTCGTTGATGTACATGCAGGTGCAGTCGACGATCGTGGATCGGATTAAGGCTGGCCAGGCTGAGGATCCGAAGCTGGTGAGGATTCGGGAGATGGTGGAAGCCGGTCTGCGGACTGACTTTTTGATTCATGAGGATGGCTCGCTGAGGTTTGGAGCCAGGTTGTGTGTGCCAGCTGGGGATATCAGAGAGGAATTGATGGTGGAGGCACACAGTTCGCCGTATTCTGTGCATCCTGGTGGCACCAAGATGTACCATGATCTTCGTCTGAATTATTGGTGGCATGGTATGAAGAGGAGCGTGGCTCGGAGTGTAGCCAAGTGCTTGGTTTGCCAGCAAGTGAAGGCGGAGCATCAGCGTTCGGCCGGGTTGCTACAACCGCTTCCGATTCCGGAGTGGAAGTGGCAGCACATCACTATGGATTTCGTGACTGGACTACCTCGGAGTCCGAAGCAGAATGACGCGATTTGGGTGATCGTAGATCGATTGACCAAATCTGCGCACTTTATTCCGTTCCGAGTGGGACAGTCCACTGAGGCGCTAGCGAGGAGATATATGGAGGTAAAATTCTTTTACTCTCCGTTTTATTTCCTTTTCCTAGTTTGGATAGTGATGTAACGTGAATCGTGCAGGAGGTTGTGCGACTTCATGGAGTCCCCGTGAGTATCGTGTCTGACAGAGACACGAGGTTCACATCTCAGTTCTGGCAGAGTTTGCAGAAGAGCTTGGGTACGCGTCTGAGTTTCAGCACGGCGTACCATCCGCAGACGGATGGCCAGTCCGAGAGGACGATTCAGATTTTGGAGGACATGCTGAGGGCGTCCATGTTGGATTTCAAGGGTTCGTGGGAGGACCATCTGCATTTGGTGGAGTTTTCCTACAACAACAGCTTCCAGGCGAGTATTGGCATGGCGCCTTTCGCCGCTCTTTATGGGAGGAAATGTCGATCGCCATTGAGTTGGGATGACGTTGGTGATCGGGAGTTGTTGGGACCTGAGATGATCGTGGAGGCCGTGGATATCGTCAGGAATATTCGGGAGAGGTTGAGAATTGCTCAGGACCGTTTTAAGCATTGGGCGGATGCTAAACGTCGTCCTTTGGAGTTTCAGCCGGGCGACCATGTGTTCTTGAAGATTTCCCCGAATCGTGGTGTGATTCGTTTCGGGAAGCGTGGAAAGTTGAGCCCGCGATACATTGGACCATTTGACATTTTGGAGAGGGTTGGCGAGGTAGCTTATCTCTTGGCCTTGCCGCCATCTTTGGAAGGAGTTCACAATGTTTTCCATGTGTCGCAGCTTCGTCGATACATTAGCGATCCATCTCATGCCGTGGATTTCTCGGAGATCGCCGTTCGCCCAGATTTGACGTATGACCAGTATCCGGTGCAGATTCTAGACAGGCGTCAGAAGTCACTTCGAAACAAGGTCGTCGATCTTGTTAGAGTGATGTGGCGGCATGGTTCGCCTGGAGAGTCTACTTGGGAGAATGAGGATGAGATGCGAGAGCGTTTCCCACTTTTGTTTCCGGACTCGTGAGTTTTTGGAAATTCCGAGGACGGAATTTTTCTTAAGTTGGGGAGGATGTAACGACTGGTTTCCTTGTATCTGAATTTATTATAATATAATATATGTTTTGGTGGGTTTTCTCCTCTTGTGTGGTTTTCGTCTCCGTAACTTTCATTTTCGATCGATTCGTCGTATTTTCTCGATTCTTCCTTAGGATCGTCGATTTCGAAGTACGTCGTTTGTGACGGGCTTCATAACGGTCATATCTAACTATTTGATCAAGCCTAGGAGTCTTAGGATTCGATCACGGGGCCTCGCGCTCCGTATCGGAACTTTTCTGTGCTCATTAGCCGGTGTAAGAAGGGCCACCGACCGACTAGATGACGATCCAGTCGGTCGGCAATCCTTCTTGGACCGACTAGTTAGCTTTCTAAATTTCTCAGGAGTTACTGTTTATCGTTAGTCGGTCTAAGAACGTTGGTTGACCGACTAGGTTGCAAACTAGTCGGTCAGCAATGCTTCTTGAACCGACTAACTCATCATCTTATTTTTGTATCAGTTACTGTTTACTCTTAGTCGGTCTAAGAACGTTCATCGACCAACTAGATGCTAAACTAGTCGGTCAGTACTTGTTCATGGACCGACTAATTCTAGATCCTAATTTCACATGTAGCTACTGTTTACACTTAGTCGGTCTGCGTTGGTCGACCGACCGACTAGTTGTCAAACTAGTCGGTCAGTGGTTGTTCTTTGACCGACTAACTAGTGATGTAAACCCTAGTTTTGCCCTAGCCGCCAGCCTAGCCTATAAATACCCAACCCAAACGTTTTCTTCCCCTCCAACTCGACCCTAAACCCTAAAATCGCCCCCATTGATCCCCCATCTTCCTCCAAGCTTCAATCCTTCACTCCAAGCCCTAAAACCTTCATCCAATCCATCCATCTACTCTATCTACCCCTCATCTTCCCCAAATCTCCATCAAAACCCATCAAAATCTCCAAATCCCCCAAAACCCTAGTTTCCCCAAACTTCTCCAATCTCTTCCAGATTTGATCCTAGGGTTCCCCGGAGTGCTCCTTCCGTCTCCTCTCGGTAAGAAATCGATCTACCGTTGTTTTCTTAACTTATCTATATTTTTATGAAACCCTAATTAATTTCATGTGTTTGGTGTTTGTTTCCCCCTAAACAGCGATTTCCTCGTAGATAGCATCCGTGTGACGAGGTTGATCGTCATCCCCGGTGCTAGGCAAGTGAAACTTGCCACTTAGGGTTTAGGCCATGTTTTAGGCCATTTGCATGTTGTAGGCGTAAAAGAGGCTAGGCGACGAAATGATACTCGCCTAGGCGCAAATTGGGGAACTAGCTTGACAACGAAGCTAGTTCCGACATTTAGCATGTTGCACAATTACCATGTCATGTTTACCTTCCATTAACGGTACGCAATTTAATTGCCATGTCATTGCATTTTGCCTGTCACGTTTAATTTAAGTTAACGGTACGCAAATATCTGTTCATGTCTTTGCATAGTGATTATTCATCGTGATTGCGTAGCGCACGCTACAATATTATATTCCTGGCTCGTGTTCCAGAAGCGAGCTTAGTGAGTTGGAAACCCCAACGCTCGACACATATGGGTGGGGTAAGAGATAAGCGGCCTGAGCCCCGAGTTGGCCTGATCCGCCACTCCGGCCAGCAGGTGGACTCTCTAGTGCACAAGTGATTAATAGTGATAGAGATAAGCGGCCTGAGCCACGAGCTGGCCAGCAGGTGGACTCTCTATGCACTAAGTGTTTACCAGTGACAAGTGATTAATAGTGGTAGAGATAAGCGGCCTGAGCCACGAGCTGGCCAGCAGGTGGACTCTCTATGCACTAAGTGATAAGTGATAAGTGTTAAATGATAAGTGATTAGTGATTTGGTAGCTTTTGCTACATTGTGCATGCTTTCCTCTCTTTTAAACTGTTGCATCATGTTTAACTGCCATGCCATGCATCATACTAAACTGCTAGGTTGCTAGTTGCCTTACTATCAGTTTCCTTGCCCAAGTCTTTTTAGACTTGCTGACATGTGCCCCTTTACTCTTTTGGGTGACACATGTTAGATCCTGAGCCTGAGTACCTCGTTGAGGACGAGGTGTTTGCTGACGCCGAGCCCGAGCTTGTGTTTGACGGGGAGTACGTGGACACTGGGGACCAGTCCTAGTGCCTTCGTGTGTTTTACTTTTGTTAGACAGTTGTTTTGTATTCGGTGCGTAGCACCTATATTTTGTTATGTCGTTTCTTTTGTTGGCCTTGTTCTGGGCCTTTAGACTCTTTTCTTTTAGCCTGGTGGCTTTTCTGGATGTTGAACTTAATTGTGATGTTGGACAATATTTGTGAGATGTGAATTTTATTTCAGTCTCTCCTTGCGTTATTATTGCTATTCTGTTGTGGTTACATGGACCTGTTTTTGTATTGTGGACGCTTATCGGGTTTGGGGCTTCACAGCTCCACTCTCGTGCGGACCTTTTCACGTACTCGCCTCCATTTTAGGGAAGCGGGTCGTGACAGGTCTGGATGCTCGACTGGTTCAACAGCTCCATCGCAGTGGGGATAACTTTGTAAGCTCGACGAGGTGGCTTGGCGTTGAAACTCAGATACTTGGCAAGGCGGTCGGACTTGTCTGGTCGGCCTCCTCCTGGGTCGGTTGAACTGGTGTGGTCGGCCTCCTCTTGGATGGGTCGGCCTCGTCTAGACACAGCTCTAGTTCTATTTCCAAATTCAGCTCCAGCTCCAGCTATAGCTTTTGTCTGGATCGCATCTCCCGCTCCGGCTCCAGCTTTGTCTGGATCCGAGCTTCTGCTCCAGCCCCGGCTCCAGCTTTTGTCTGGATCCTAGCTTCTGCTCCAGTTCCAGCTCCGGCTCCGGCTCTCGCTTTTGTCTGTTTGGCGGTACGACCAAGGTAGCTCGGCAAGGGCGGCACAGTGATGGGAGCTCAGCCCATATGCTTGGCGATGGCAGCACGGTGTTGGTATGGCGGACGTCGAGACAATGGCCAGAGATGGTGGTATGGCCATTGATGAAGGCCGAGTCGGGGCTAAGCCCGACGCCTGCGAGGGTCGTCGGTGCTGTCTCTTGTCTGAACTCGATCGAGATCTCATTCTCCTTGGCGACCTTCCCAGGCCACTCGTAGCCCCGTGTCTTCCTAGCCCGTCCCCGGGTCTAGACGCACTCCTTGCGCCTCTCCCTCAAGTTGGCCGAGGCCGCAATGCCGGTCGCCGTGTGCTCCGGCGCTGTCGCGACCATGGCAGCCCTATCTACAAGCTTTTTGTGAGACATTTGTTGAAACCGGAGGAAGTGGCCTTTTATCACCATCTCGCAAGAAGTTTAAGAGAGGAGAATTGTTAGGGAAGCTCTCGTAGTTGTCTGAAAGCACACAATTAATTAGCAAGGGGGAAGAGGACAGTTTGACCTTTTTGCTGGGTCGGTTTCGTCTGGGGTCGGCCTCGGCCTGGACTGGTCGGCCTCCTCTGGGGTCGGCCTCGGCCTCGGCCTGAACTGGTCGGCCTCGTGTGGGGTCGGCCTCGGCCTGGACTGGTCGGACTCGTCCTCGTCCTGGACTGGTCGGCCTCCTCAGGGGTCGGCCTCGGCCTGGACTGGCCGGCCTCCTCTGGGGTCGGCCTCGGCCTGAACTGGTCGGCCTCCTCAGGGGTCGGCCTCGGCCTCGGCCTGAACTGGTCAGCCTCGGCCTCGGCCTGGACTGGTCGGCCTCCTCAGGGGTCGGCCTCGGCCTCGGCCTGATCGGCCTCCTCTGGGGTCGGCCTCGGCCTCGGCCTGGACTGGTCAGCCTCGCCTCGGCCTGAACTGGTCGGCCTCAT
Organism: Scilla litardierei; assembly: GCA_030789695.1. NCBI lineage: Eukaryota > Viridiplantae > Streptophyta > Magnoliopsida > Asparagales > Asparagaceae > Scilla > Scilla litardierei. Next base: position 47,818,072 of record CM061137.1, on the reverse strand, counting down.
CTGGGGTCAGCCTCGGCCTGGACTGGTCGGCCTCGGCCTCGTCCTGGACTGGTCGGCCTCCTCAGGGGTCGGCCTCGGCCTCGGCCTGGACTGGTCAGCCTCGGCCTCCTCTGGGGTCGGCCTTGGCCTGAACTGGTCGGCCTCCTCAGGGGTCGGCCTCGGCCTGGACTGGTCGGTCTCGGCCTCGTCCTGGACTGGTCGGCCTCCTCAGGGGTCGGCCTCGGCCTCGGCCTGGACTGGTCAGCCTCGGCCTCCTCTGGGGTCGGCCTCGGCCTGAACTGGTCGGCCTCCTCTGGGGTCGGCCTCGGCCTGGACTGGTCGGCCTCCTCAGGGGTCGGCCTCGGCCTCAGCCTGCACTGGTCAGCCTCGGCCTCGGCCTGGACTGGTCGGCCTCCTCTGAGGTCGGCCTCGGCCTGAACTGGTCGGCCTCCTTTTGGCGATGAGACGGTCACGAACATTAGGATGCATGTTGAGGTGCAGATGTCGGAGCGACGTTCGGCTTCTTTGAGGAGAGGCGGGCTCAGATTCGGCTCTCCCCTTTCATGGAGATGGAGGAAAAACGGACGAAGGGATCAAGGTCGGAAGAGGAGAAATGTTCGACGTATCGCTCGGGATCAGATCCGGTGGCGATGACGAGAATCAACTCGAGCTGCTCACTTTTGAGAGGAAAAGGGAAACGATCTGGTGCGAATTCTCCAGCCCAACGCTAGTCTTCTGCTCCGCCCACAACATCAATCTTGGATCGCGGGAGGGGGAATCCCATCTAGTCTTTACGGGGAGACGGGTTTTAGATCATGGAATGAGTTGCTACCGATGTGGTCGACGTCGTAGGTGTCGACTCGGTTCCCACAGACGGCGCCAGATGTTTCAGAGTGTTTTTTCACTACAAAGCGTTGACCTTGGAGAGCCCGGTCAACGTGGTCAAGGGGCCCGCTTTGGGTCCATCGGGGGCTTCGAATCGGTGCAGAAGGGGCGAGGGGAAGCCTCGGACCTGGTTGAGACGCTCGGCCTCGGACAGGTGTGCTCGGCCTCGGCTGATAGGGGGACGAGGGGTAGCCTCAGTCGCCCGGGTAGGTGCACGGCCGACGGGTGGCGAGGGAGAATCTCGGACCCGATTAGGACGCTCGGCCTTGGTAGGACGTGCTCGGCCACGGCAGGCTGACGGTGAGGGGAAGCCTCACTGTCCGGTTGATCGAGTGGTCGGAGAGGGGCGAGGGGTAGCCTCGGCCCGTTGATCTGTTGTCCACCTGCGCAGACGAGAACGCTCGTCAGGGGGCCGGACCTTGGTTCCGGCCAAATCCCCTCCGATGCCTAAGTCAGATAGAGATCTGAGAAAGGAGGCCCGGCGGAGACGGTCCGACTCGTGAGGAGATCGTAACGGCGTCTCTCGGCGCGAGCGGGGGCGGAAGGAGATGAATTGGGGGAACGAGGTCGTTGATGGAGTACCTTAGGTTTTGTTACCTGAGATGCGGTCCCTTTGGATGATGACCCCTCCTCCCCTCATATAGGTGACCCGTCCTAATAATGTGCCATGATGTCCCGTCCTAATAATGTGCCATGATGTGACATCATGGCCATCATTCATGGGGACGTGCAAATGTGGGAAGTTTTGACCTCCACTAATTGCGCCCATCTTGATGAGGAGATGAATGTACTAAAGGTGGCCATGATGGCTGGAGTGATGGACTCGGGCGGTTGCCATATTTGGCGGGCCTTGATGGCTGGAGAGTGATGGCTATTTAAGTCGGGCCATTAAGCCGAGCCATTAAGCCGAGCCATGATGGCTATAGAGTGAAGGCCATTTAAGTCGGGCCATTAAGCCGAGCCATTATCGGCGAGAGTGATGGCACTTGGCGGTTGCCATATTTGGTGAATGTTCCCTTGACTTGGGCCCCGATTTCCTCCACTGTGGAAGTGGGCCTTCGTCATGGGTGGAGAAGCGCGGCCCGCCCGTGAGATCCTTGGGCCGAGGCCCCAAGGTCGTAGCAGTCTGGTTGACCAGTCGTAGTTGACTCGGCTCTTCCGGGCCCGGCCAAACTAGTCCCGTTAACAATTGCTATTTTAATAGTGTAAAAAAATATGACGGTCCTGTTATCACAATTTCAGGACTGTCCCAAATAATCGAAGGAACTGGTGAAGCAATTATATTGCTCCCAAATAACACAAGACTTCAAATAAATAATGCATTATTCTCTCCTAAATCAAATAGGAATCTCGTAAGTTTCAAGGATTTCCGTTTAAACGGATATCACCTAGAGAACAGCAATGAAAATCTGATTGTAACTCGTCATAAAGATGACCAGAAGATCATCTGCGAGCGATTCAAGGGACTCCCGTTGGGTCTCTACCAAACATACATTCAACCAATAGAAGCCAATATGATTGAGCACCAGACGTGCCAATCACTGCCAGAGTTCCAACTCTGGCACAATAGACTTGGTCACCCTGGAACAGCAATGATGCGACGCATCATCACTGAACCCCGTGGACACAAATTGAAGAACCTGAAGATTCTTCAAAAGGGTGAATTTTCATGTCTCCCTTGTTTCAAGGGAAAACTTATAACGAGACCATCCCTCCTGAAAGTGGGATTAGAGTCTCCTGGTTTCCTTGAGAGAATTCATGGTGACATTTGCGGGCCTATTCACCCCGCAAGTGGCCCATTTCAGTACTTCATGGTACTGATTGATGCATCAACCAAATGGTCTTATGTGTGCCTTTTGTCCACCCGCAACCTAGCTTTTCCAAAGATATTGGCACAAATAATAAGGTTGCGTGCTCATTTCCCCGATAACCATATCAATAAACTACGTCTTGATAATGCGGGAGAATTTACATCACAAGTCTTCGAAGACTATTACCGGGCAACGGGCATTGAAGTTGAACATCCTGTAGCACATGTTCACACCCAAAACGGATTAGCTGAGTCCCTTATAAAGAGACTCCAATGGTTTGCACGTCCATTGCTTATGCAATCCCAGTTGCCTGTGAATGATTGGGGGCATGCTATTTTACACGCCGCATCACTTATTAGGATAAGACCCTCTGGAGGTCATACTTTATCCCCGATGCAACTAGCATATGGCGCACCTCCGGATATCTCTCATTTGAGAGTGTTTGGTTGTGCGGTATATGTCCCAATAGCACCACCTCATAGGACCAAAATGGGTCCTCAGCTCGTCTAGGTATATATATTGGGTTTGATTCGCCCTCTATTATCAGATACCTTGAACCCCTGACGGGTGACGCATTCAAGGCACGTTTTGCTGACTGTGAATTTAATGAGAAAATTTTTCCTAAACTGGGCACACAGTCTAAGAAGCCAGAAGCTTCTGAGACCATTAGTTGGGACCAGAAGTCTTTGTCCCTATATGATCCGCGTACTAATCTGTGTGAAGATGAGATCCTGAAGATCCTTCACATCCAGAATACAGTACATCTTTTGTCGGATAAGTTCACGGACAACCAGAAGACTGTCCGTTCACACGTCCCTGCTGCCAATACGCCAGCTAGGATTGACATCCCCATAGATGGATGCAATCCACCTGCAGCAGAATTGGATGTACCTCAAATGAAAAGAGGATGCCCACCAGGTTCAAAAGATAAAGTTCCTCGAAAGAGGAAGACTCCTGGAGATACTAAGATTATCCCTCCACAGGATGCTGAGCTCAGACCAGTTACTTCTCCCCTCCTGATTTCCCCAGCAGAGGAAACAATATGAGAAACATCATTAAATTTTGTACGTACTGGAGAAGTACTGGACAGAAATAGCATAGTCGACGACGACGATTTTGCGTTCGATATTGCCGTTCACGTCACTGAATATGACGATGATGTCGAACCACGATCTCTAGCGGAATGTAAATGTAGAGATGATTGGCCAAAGTGGGACGAGGCAATAAGAGTAGATCTGGACTCACTCTTGAAACGTAAAGTGTAACAGTCACTTTCCGACCGAACACTTTTAGTACGTATCTTTGGTTGATTTGTGTGCGTGTTACCGTGTTTGATTTTATTATAGCTTTCCGTAGCTCGAACGCGCGACCGAACCCCGTTTTCACAACCCTCTCGGAGGCGCGATCACTCCGGTATCTTCTTTGTAATTTTAGGATGTCGATGGACCTATATGCAATAATATCTTTCATTAATAAAACAATTCTTTTTAAACTTTGGTATTCCTAAAACTTCTGTGCGTAGGTATCCAAACAGATTCGTTTTTGTTTTTAATTATTATTTTATCCTAACCTAGCAACCTGAGATTGGAGGGGGGATATAAGCAAAATCTAAAACCGTTATAAGCACTAACCTATTAATAATCTAAACAATTTTAATTTTTGTTTGTTCTAACCCACTGTTTTCGAATCTCAACAAATCCTATAAAATATCTAACTGCCAGCTCTCCCCATCTCCCACGTCAACACGTCTGCTCACTCTCCCTATTAATTTTTCTCTACAGGCCACCTACCCTAACCTATCTTCCATCTTTCCCTACCCTATATTTAGCTAGGGCTTTGAATTTTCAGCCGCACAAAGCTAAGAACAGTTCTGTTCTTTCTTTTTTTGCTATTATCAAATCCATACACACGTGAACCCTATCACCCCACTCCCCTAGTCTCTCTCCACGTAACAACTTTTTCTCTTCCATATTCTATTAAAAAGGTAACCTAGGGGAAGTCTACAGCCGCACAAAATGGCAACCTTGGCCATTTATTTCTTCTTCAATCAAACCCAGGAGGAGAGCTCTTCTCCTCTCAATTTTAATAACCCACACAACTCCGGCAACCGTCGTGCTCTCAGCCATCAAACCCCCTGTCGGCTCCCATGTCGAAGCTCCCTTTCCCTCTGACTTTCGCCCAGAACCCTGACGCGGCTGCTTCCTCCTGCCAAAGCCCGCCGGTGAAGCCAACGAAACTCCCCCTGCCGCCTACTCCGATGGGCCTTCACGGCATCCGACAGTCCCAAGCTCTCCCGGTGCTCCCCTCTCCTCCGCACGCAGAACTCCGACCGTGGTGTCACAGTCGCCATCGACAGCCCTGCCGCAGCAGCTCTCTCTCCCCTTCCGACGACTACCCGCAACTGTCTCTCTCTCTCGACGCCTTCACATCCAGCAGACTACGCGCGCTACTGCTATCTCGCCGCATGGTCGTCGCCGTGCACCCCACTCCGACCCCATCCTCGGGCGTGCACACCCTGCTGAAATCCCGACAGCAGCGCCTCAGATTCAATATCGATCCCCGCTGCCACGACTTCGTCCCAGTGTTATGCGCCCCCCTGTGAAGCACAACGAAGATGACGTGAATGGTAAGTCTGGGCATATATATATATATATATATATATATATATATTAATGTCCTTAGTCTTGTGAACGTGATAATGTGGAATACAGTGACCTCTTCATATCAATACTTTAGATGATGTACACATGGGTGTAGCCATGTAGGGTAACTGTGAGTGTTTTGGTTTCACGTGGATGGTGCTATATCACCTATAGGTGTGAAAGATAATATTAATTAGTTATGGAATAAAATATATAAATAGTGTTCTTTTATAAAGTTAGTGATATAATTAAGTGATAAATGGTTAGTAGTTTGGTACTATTAGGAAATGTCAGTATATAGGTTGCATACCATAGCATACTACTCTAATACAAGCATTAGTTATCAGTAAATTCTTATGTGTTAGCAGTTATATAGTACATTAATAGATATAGTATGTTATTATGTGTGTATGGAGCTTTTTCTCATAGGTCAAGTTCGTAAGGCCTGACATTGAAATCTTATGACGCAGGGACAGTCACGCTTTCCGTTCGACCACGTGAGCACTAAAGACTGGTGACGAGACGTTCTGGGAACTGGAGTCGCGACGCGATTTGCTACGACTTCCAGACCTGACGTTGGGATCCACGCGCAATCATTATACCAGGTTGGTACCCCCACTCGTAGCAAACCCCCACTGTAGAAAATCAAACCCTAACTAAAAATCGAACAACTGCAACTAAATTTATTTTCTGCTCCCTTAAAACGTTGTGAAACAGTAGATCGACGATTGGACTTTTTGGACTGTGCACATAGGATAGAATCGTTGGATAGGCTGAACGGACAATTTGAATTGTGACTGTTAGGGTAGCCACGTCTAACCTAGAAATGAACCTAAATAGGATTATTGAAAAACACGACCTGACACCGTCGCCATGACACTGTTTCAGACAGACTATTACGGGCGCGACGCCTGGACGAGATGCCCCGGACGGACGACACACTCGCCACCGCAGGCAAGTGTACTCACTTGCGTTTTTGACCGTGCTTTGGTCTTAGATTAATAGAACTGTTAGACTGTGAATGTATAGAACCGGACGTGATATGATAGCGTCCGGGACGCCCTTGACGACTCAGACTTGACGACGAAGTCTGAGCCTGACAACAACAACTTTGATGCTGTAGGGCTATCATGTGTGTGCGTGTGTGTGGACACCCTAGAATAACTCTCCCGTACACTGGTCGTGTCTTGTCACTGTTATACACACTGGTCGTGTCTTGTCACTGTGTTACAAAAGCCTTCGGGCGTTTCAGATGCTCTCCTTGCGGGAGTGATCTCCGTGTTACAAAAAGCCTTCGGGCGTTTCAGATGCTCTCCTTGCGGGAGTGATCTCCGTGTTACAAAAAGCCTTCGGGTGTTTCAGATGCTCTCCTTGCGGGAGTGATCTCTGTGTTACAAAAAGCCTTCGGGCGTTTCAGATGCTCTCCTTGCGGGAGTGATCTCCGTGATACAAAAAGCCTGCGGGCGTTTCAGATGCTTCCCGAGCGGAAGTGATCTCCGTGATACAAAAAGCCTACGGGCGTTTCAGGTGCTTTCCTTGCGAAAGTGATCTCCGTGCTTCCTGTCCTGAGTTCTGGGGTTTGGGGTAGGGTTGAGCGTGCGCACGGTGAGAGGGTCTGATCCCCCTCGAACCGTAAGGCGTGAACCCTTCGTGTCGTGTCGTGTCCTACCTGTCTTGTCTGTCTTCGTCTTGTCCTGACACCTTTAGGTTAGTCTCGTAGTCGGTAGCACACGCTACGGCTACTGCCTGCTACGCTTTACTTTCCTGCTACGTACTTCTTTTGCTACCTTGTTGTAACCTCAGCATGCTAATCAACCAGTAAAACGTTGTTTAATAGTTCAGTACACTTGCAGTTTGGTCTAACCCTTTTTGTAGACCTGACATGACGTACAGTTCCTTCTTTTGGTGCTGTACGTCAGGTGTTGAGCCAGAGTACGTCGACGAGGCAGACTTACTGGAGTACGTGGAGCCGAGGACGTCGTCACCAGAGTACATACCTGACAAGGACCAGACCTTGAGGTCTTTTAGTCGCCACTTTCAGAGGTTACTACTTTCAGTTTTCTTTTAGATAGTTTGTTGCCACGCTTAGGCTTCTTTTTAGACTTTGTACTTATTGGATATCATATCTCTAATTTAATGAATGCAACTTCCTTTCCGTACTTTCTGTTGTTTCGAACTATAATAATGCAAGAACCTGAAACTTTTATAATGGTACCTCTACAGACGCTTATTGGGTCCGAGCTTCTCAGCTCTGGCCTAAGCAGGCCTTGTCACGCTTCGCCTCCGTCCATTTTGAAAAGCGGGGCGTGACATAAAGTCTTTGGACCAGTAGTCCAAACACCAGTAGGTGTAAAGCCTGTGGGATATAAGTGTGTTTTCATAAGAAAAAGAGATGAAAATAATGTGATCGTTCGCTATAAGGCACGCCTTGTAGCCCAAGGATTTTCCCAAAGACCAGGGATTGATTACGAAGATACGTATTCCCCGGTCATGGATTCGATCACATTCCAATTTTTAATAAGCCTAACTTCTTTGGAAAGCCTAGAAATGCAGCTCATGGACGTTGTACTGTATATCTATATGGCGATATAGATAAAAAATATCTATATGAGACTTTCTGATGGGTTTAATCTACCGCCAGAGATGAAAGAGATACCTCAGGACGTATTCTCTGTAAGGCTACATAGATCATTATATGGTCTAAAACAATCGGGCAAGATGTGGTATAACAGACTAAGTGATTTCCTTGCACAGCAAGGATTCACGAATAAAGAAGTCTGCACGTGTATCTTTATCAAAAGAACGGGAACATGATTCGTCATCATAACTGTATATGTAGATGACTTAAATCTCATAGGATCTCCTGCAGAGATCAATGAGATATCTGAAAGCCTAAAACATACTTTTGAAATGAAAGACCTAGGCAAAACAAAGTATTGTCTTGGCTTACAGATAGAATAGCTAAGAGGTGGAATCCTATTACACCAATCTAATTATACAAAGAAACTTCTACGCAAGTTTCATATGGATAAATGTCATCCTTTATGTACTCCTATGGTCGTAAGATCACTAGATGTACATAAGGACCCCTTCCGGCCACTGGAAGAGGGGGAGGAGATACTGGGTCCTGAAGTACCCTACCTCAGTGCCATTGGAGCACTTCTATATCTGGCTAACTGTACGCGTCCCGATATAGCGTTTACAGTTAATCTTCTAGCCAGACACAGTGCAGCGCCCACAAAGCGCCACTGGAACGGAGTAAAGCATCTTCTGCGATACCTCCAGGGTTCCATTGATCTTGGACTTTACTACCAGAGAGGTGCCTCCCCCAAATTATTTGGTTATGCTGATGCAGGTTATCTCTCAGATCCGCACACGGCAAAATCCCAAACAAGTTTTGTTTTTACCTACGGAGGTACTGCTATCTCCTGGAGATCGGTGAAGCAAACCACAACAGCTACATCATCCAACCATTCGGAGCTCATTGCGATCCATGAAGCAAGCAGAGAGTATTATTGGCTACGATCCGTCGTCCAACACATTTTTCAATCTACTGGCCTGAAGACCGGTGATTTGGAGCCTACCGTCCTGTTTGAAGACAACGCTGCATGCATTGCTCAACTTCAAAAGGGCTACATCAAGGGCGACAGGACGAAGCACATATCTCCCAAGTTTTTCTGGACACATGAGCTAAAGGAGGACAAGCAGATCGAAGTTCAGTAGATACAATCCTGCAACAACTTAGCTGATCTTCTTACTAAGTCTTTGCCGAAATGTACTTTTGTAAAGCTTGTAAAGAACATTGGTATGCGACAACTAAAAGACCTGCAAGCCTGAAGCTTGTACGGATCAGGAGGAGTAACCTGTGGGTTGCACTCTTTTTCCTTAAGCTGTTGGATTTTCCCACTGGGTTTTCCACAGCTAAGGTTTTAACGAGGCAAATACACTTACTCTGGATCCAGAAGTATCCACCCCTCTTTGCCTCAAATGCTGAGACCAAAGTGATGAATGGGTAAGGGGGAGTGTTATGAATGAGAGAGGCCTTTGGCCTCCCCTCCTTCATTACCCACTTCATTGGTCCCCATTACTATGAGTAATGGGGACCCTTTGTCTCCTTGAGGCCCTCCATCTCCCCTCATTAGATGAATATATAGAGAACCATGGCCTAGTGCCATGGTTACTCATTCTTTTGCTAAGAAAGCTTGTCTCTCTCTCTCTCTCTCTCTCTCTCTCTCTTGAGTCCTATTACCTTCTAACAATATCGATATTATAAGAGAAGATTTTCTTTTTTGAAATTGTCAGCTTCCGCCGTTAAAATGAAACCCAAAAAAATGGGTTTCTGTTATAAACGGGCTTTTGGAGGCCCAACTTGTTATTGGGTATCCACCCATTATGTAACCATATTGTTATAAATATAGTGCTACAGATTCCGTAGCCACCAAGTTTACAATACATTATCAGCACGCTCGAGGTTGAGCCGAACCTCTGCCGACGGACGAACGCGACGCGAATGGGCTTCCTTCACCGAACGTCGCTAGATCCGGCGGGTAGGATCTAGAGGTAATTCTTATCCCTAGATCTAAATTCGTATGCGCATATGTTGAGATCCAAATACTTGGATCGATATCTTGATTAGTATAGATCTAATTTTTCTACCTAGATCTGCATGCTAAATCAATTGTTTAATAAAAAATCGTCGTTTTAATTGTTAAAAATCAACTTTTTACGATAAAAACGCCGTTTTGAAGACTAAAAATAGATTTTTTCCCATAAAAATCGGATTTTTATCTTCTTCTTTCCCAAAAATCATTAAACCCTAGAGGGATTCTTCATCGCCACGCGGCCAGAAGCCGTCACGCGACCCCCCTCATCTCGCCCAATCACCGCCATCGCTCGTAACGGCGTGCGGCAATCGCCGCTCGCTCGCAGCGGCGGGCGATCCCACCGCTGGAAGCGGCGGGCAGATCCCGTCGCCTGCAGCGGCGGAAGGCGGCGGGTGAAGGGTTTTCTGGGACCCTTAGGGCACAAAAACTCTATGCCCGTCCTAAGTTGGACGGAACATAGACAGAAAAGCAGCGGAAAAATAAACATGTTAATCTAATTAACATTTAACCCTAAGGTCCAAGACCCTAATCTAAGATCTATGCCGACTTGGGATGGGTCTGACCATCCCAAGAAGGATCTAGCCTACCGCGATTAAATTAAACTAATGCTTAATTAAACACATACCCGGAATCTCAGCCCTGGAGCAGGCGAGATGTTCCGCACCGTCTTCCGAGCCGCTCCCCGTCCCACGCCGAGCCGCTCCTCGAACCGCTCCCCGAACCGCTCCGCATCCCGAGGCGATCAATCCCGTGTCGCCGAGCCAACCAACCGCCGAAGAAAGTTTCACGCGAGTGAAACCTCCGCCTAGATTTCGGATCTGAATCCGAACTCCTTTGCGTCTTTGCTAGAGCCCTCAGGAGCAAGGCAGAAATTTATAGGGAGAAGAGAAATATTAATTTAAGCCTAGATCCTAGCGTGCTCCAACATTTACGAGAGCCGCTCAGATCTAGAGCTTGGGACGAGTTTAGAGGAAGGGGGCAGACCCCTATTTATATAGGCGGCTGACCCCTCCCCTCTACTCAATTTCCGATGTGGGACTAAAGTTGGAGTTAATTAATTCAATTTAGTTTGCCTTTCACAAAGGCTAAACTTCCGTGAATTTTAACTCCCTCACCGTTGAACTTCATGATTGGTACAACCTATCAATACGAAGGGTTTTCAACGGTGAACGCAAAGGAAAAAACCGTTCGTCAATCGGAGTTCGTTTGATCACTCAATTGAGTGTCCAAAGTTTAGCCCAGATCTGTATTTTCGCACAACAAAACAGCCGCCGGCCAGAAAGGGTTTAGGGTTCAGAACCCTAGCTGTGGGGCCCACATAGTGGGCTCCACAGAGCACTGCACGCATGACGTGCGTTTATATTTCATATATTCACGCACGTTTTCTTTTGTGTTTCTTCGTGTTTTTCCGCCGTCTCTTATTCGTTTTCGTGTATTTTCCCGTTTTCTTTCACTTTTCTTTGTTTATCCATGATTGCAGGGGATTGACCACGTAGGGGACGTTTAACGATGATATCCCAAGTCCCCGGAGCAACGGGAGAAGTCACGCGTGATCCAGGGGTTCAAACGCCAAAGAATTCATCTTTCAGCCCCTCACCCGGTCGGTTGGTCATCTCCAACCGATCGGGTGATGCACGCGTGCACCACCCGGTCTCTGCCGCAGCTCACAAAGAAGTCACCCGACCGGTTCGCAGACCGGTTCAGCGGGGGCTGTTCTCTGGTATCTCGAAGCAAAACGCCAACCGATCGGGTGACTCTCACCCGATCGGTTCATCTGTAGCTGAAGAAGAAGAGCTGAAGACACGGACGTCGAACCGATCGATTCACCCGACTGCTCCAAGATCCAACCGGTCACTCAAGAACTCACCCGGCCGGTTCATGTGATCGGGTGAAAGCTCGCTGTTTTCTATTATTAATTTGTAACGGATCAACCGATCGGTTGACTTGTCAACCGATCGGTTGATGCGAAGGTCTATAAATAGAACCCCTAGGGTTCCAGAAACGAGAGCTGTTATTTTTTCTACTATTTTATTTCCTTGTGACGGCTGTAATTGTTACTCTTTTGTAAGTTTTCAGATCTTTCTAAAATTTTGGTATTGTCTTTATTACTCTATTACTTCCGCATTGCAATTATCCGATTATGATTCCAACGGTTAAATTTCATTTAGATCGCTTTTTCATGAATTTTTGTGAGTAGTTCCCAAATCTGGGATTTTGGTGGAAACCCCTTCGGGGGCTCTTCCCGATGCGTCCATAGGGTTAGGAAATCGATAAGGAGTAGGAATCTAACGGTTACGCGGGGTGTTTCATTGTCATCGACGGGAAAAAGACCGCCTTTGACCGTTGGGCCAAGGGGGAATAAACTTGGCGGTTGACTCCCTAGCCATAGCTCACACCCTTAGCGTAGACGCCGAATCCTAGCACGCGGGAGCGGTAGGATGAGACGTTGGGAGATATCGTTGCGGGCTTAGTGCTCCCGGGATCGATCAGTGTTAATGGACACGGGAGTGCCCACTGATCGAATCCGGGAAGTCCAGTGTATCATCCTGGGCACCGACCGGAATATCGGGCCCATGGGACGCCGGTACCACTTTCAGAGGCAACGTCTCACCATTAGACCCTAATCCCGATCGCTATCCATACCCGTAGGCCGTATCGGCAAGAGTCTCTCGTCGGGTTGGAAACCAAAGTCCCGGGTTTTCTTTCTTGTTGTTCATACCCTTTTATTTTCTTTCGTGACAACCATTCACCAATTCGGGCTAGCTCGCCCCTCTGGGTGATTTAGGTCCTACCTGACCGAAGCACAACCTCGCCTCCCTGAGTTCGATATTCCCGCACCCTACACTAACCGTGAAACTTGCGGTAAACGACACCGCGCCGCCGCAACTCAAGCGGGGCACCGGCCAAGTTTATGGCGCCGTTGCCGGGGAGGCAACGTGCTTGTTATTTTTGGATCTCTTGAACCCTCGTGTCTAGCTCATATCCCTACCTCGCGATAATTTTTGCATTCTCCTTTTTCTTTTTTTTCTTTTTCTTATTTTAATTTCTTATTTTATCTGTTTCTTTCCCACTTGTCGCTTCACGGGTGTTTGTTGTTTTTCATGCGCAGGAGTTCAAGGAGGCTTGACGACTTGATTCCCCTCGATCCAGAGATTAACGCCACCCTTAGGCGTTTGGCCGCCGAGAAGCGAAGAAGAGAAGATCCCGAATCCATGGAGGAGAACACCCCACCTCACAAGTCTTTGCTGGAGTACTCGATGCCATCCATCGAGTCGACTTCCGCCATCTGATCTCCAGCTATTGCGGCCCAAAGCTTTGAGCTGAAGCCGTCTCTAGTTACATGGATCCAGCAGGACCAGTTTGCGGGTGCACCCATGGAGAGCCCGATCGAGCACCTGGACTCCTTCTTGGAGAAGTGTGACACCTTCCGGATTAATGGTGTCACGACAGAGGCTATCCGTCTGAAGCTGTTCCCCTTCTCTTTGCGAGACAAAGCCAAGCAATGGCTAAGGGGGAAGGACCCCAACACTTTCAACACCTGGGAGAAGCTCTCCAACGCTTTTCTGACGAAGTTCTTTCCTCCGGGGAAGACCATGAAGTTGAGGAGTGAGATCTCCTCCTTCTCCCAGGCCAGCCACGAGTCCTTGCATGAAGCTTGGACGAGATATAAAGAGATGCAAAGAAGATGCCCTCACCATGAGCTTCCGAAGTGGCAGATTATTAATCTGTTCTACAATGGGTTGAGGGATGACCTGAAATCTTCTATGGACGCCGCGGCTGGGGGTTCCTTCATGTCTAGAAGCGAGGAGGATGCCGGGCATATTCTGGAAAATATGGCATCCAACAATGAGCGGTGGTGTGACGAGAGAGCCACACCAAGATCCGGGGGTATACACAGAGTCGAGGACGTCGACAAACTTTCAAGCAAGTTCGACTTGCTTTCGACCCAGATCTCCGCACTAATGGTAGGAGCCGATGGGGCCGGTACACAGCAAATTTCTGCGGTAGAGTCCGAATTCTTTGGGGAATTCGACGGTGGTGACATCTCACCACCGTTGGATCAGGCGAGCACACTATTTTACAACCCCACGGGGAATGCGTCGTATCCGCCAAGGACAAATTCCAACCCGGCCTACTCTCCAAACAACCGGAACCACCCAAATTTCAGTTACCGGCCACCATTTCAGCCCTCGCCGCCTCAGCAGCCGCAGCAACAAACATATCAGCCGGCTAGGCCACAGCAGAATCAGTTTCAGCAGCAACCATTTCAGCAACAACCTCAGCAACAATCTTACGCCCCCAGGACTCAGCAGCCGTTCCAGCAGCAGCAGCAGTATGGCCAACAGAGGGTAGTCTCTCCAGTTGAGTCTCTCTTGACTCAATATATTACCAACCAGGAGAAGATCAACCAAAAGCTGGAAATGGGTCAGCGGACCCTCACGGACCAAGTAACCCAGCTGGGGTTACAAGTGGCGAACCTTGCAAGGTCACAAAACCAATTACCGCCACAACCGGAGGTGAACCCGAGGGGAGCAACCCAAACGTCGGCACTCGTGCACGAGCACGCAAATGTGTCCGCTATCGTTCTGAGAAGCGGGACACAAATTCCTACTAGAGTGCCCCCTAGCAACCCGGAAGCACCATTGGTCATTGAGAGACCGACCGAAAAATCAAATGACGCCGGTGCTTCGTCATCAAATCCTATGACTCCGGAGGGAGCCTCTGAAGAAGAGAAGAAGAAGGAGGAAGAGAGCCCGAAAGTGTATAAACCCGTTGTGCCATTTCCACAACGGTTGGCTCAGGCAAAAATTGATGAGAAATATGGCAAGTTCTTCGCCATGGTCAAGGACCTAAGCCTGCAAATCCCCTTCCTAGAAGCAATCAAAACAATCCCCTCCTATGCAAAATTCTTGAAAGATTTGGTGACTAAAGGGTCTAGAAAGGAGAAAGTAGTGCTGACGGCGGAATGTAGCGCTCTTATTCAGAGGGCAAACCCGTCGAAACTCAAGGACCCGGGGAGCTTCTCTATTCCTTGCACGATCGGGGTGGTGAAGATTCATCGTGCACTCGTCGATCTAGGAGCGAGTGTTAGCTTGATGCCCTTGTCGATGTATAGAAGGATAGGAATGGGTGATTTGGAGCCCACTAGCATGACCCTACAACTAGCTGACCGGTCGGTCAAATATCCGGTGGGAATTGTGGATGACCTCCCCGTGAATGTGAGAGGGGTGCATGTGCCTGTGGACTTTGTAGTCATGGACATGCCTGAAGACGCACACACCCCCATCATCCTGGGACGGCCTTTCATGGCCACTGCTGGCGTTCTAATAGATGTGAAGAACGGAAAACTCTCTTTGAACGTCAGCGAAGAGAAAGTTGAGTTTGATCTGGGATTATCCATGAAGCACCCCGATCCCCCTGATGACCCTCGGTGCAATCTGCTCGAGGTAGAGGAGGAAAAAGCTGCAGAGGAGAGCTCCTGGGAGATTCTCCTGAGAAACCCCCCCGATGACTTAGGGGATTCAGAAGATGGAGACGGCCCCGAGTACAAAGAAGCTGCTGGAAAACCGAGTGCAGCAAGAACGACCACTCCCGGGTTCCCCAAGGCTCCTCCTGTGAGGAGAACGGGGAAAGAGCCCACATACCTCACTAAAGACGAGGTCCGGATCCTGAAGAAGATGGCGGGAAGCGCCAACACCAAGGAAAAGCCCCCGGATCCCAAGAACAAGGGGAGGGTAGTCGAGCAAGTATTTTTCCTGCCGCTGACTACTCCAAGCGCCTTCAGCTCCAACGAGAAAGAGATGCCAAATTTCGGGCATCACCCGTATCGACCACCATGAGCATCTCTTGCGGGCGTCGAGCCAACGACGTTAAACAAGTGCGCTTCATGGGAGGCAACCCATGTTCTAAACTTTTTCCCCACTTTTCAGCGTTATTTTTTGACTTTATTTTGTCTATTTTTATAAATAAAATCAACCGCGAGAACATCCGTTCGGGGACTTAAACAAATCTATTGGTTTTTGCAGGAAACAAGCCCCAACCGATCGGATGACAACTGACCCGAGCGGTTGGGATGTATCAGATACATGCCGAGATCTGTCCCCATATGACCCGATCGGTTGAGTAATGAAGAGACCGGGTGACAGACCGGGTGAGCTGGGGAGAACTCTCAGAAATTTTTGGGGAATATCAACCGATCGGTTGAGTTCGAGCGCGATCGGTTGACTTGACTGGGTGAGCAGCCCTAAGTTCTCGGGAAAATGAGTGGAGCGGCCAACCGATCGGTTGACAAATCAACCGATCGGTTCGCCTGTAGCATTTCTTCGGCAAGAATTTCGACCTAACCGTCAACCGATCGGGTGACAAGTCACCCGATCGGTTCGACTTAAAACCCTATAAATACCCCAAACCGCCCGTTCGACACGCACTCGCCATTTTCGAATCCGGATCCGCCGTTTCGCCTCTCCCTCGTGCGCCTGCCCTCTTTCTTCCCTTCAATCAACCTCAATCGCCTTTTCCCCCATCCCCCTACCCATCCACCACCAATTTCTCTCCATTCTCCTCGATTCCACCAACACACAAAACCCTAACCTTGACCCGTTTTCCCCCAATTTCGAAACTTGCTGAAGAGATCGCTGCGGCTTCACAGCGTGCTCCCATCCAGTAGCATCGGGGCGTCAACAAGCAACTATCTTCATCTCATTTGGGTAAACTCACTCCTTTGCTTAATTTTAATCTTACCGCAAATATTCCATTTGATTGTTGGTCGTATTTCGTGTTTGTGTTGAATTCATTGTACGTTTGCATACCTACGCACACAAACGATACCCACGCGATGCCTCCCCGTCGTGTTAAGCCCACCGAGGACGGCTCTTCGAACCCTAGGCCCACCCGTCGTACCCGTCGCACACAGCCCACCACCTCCAACCCATCCACCACTTCCCCACCTCGTGCTTACGATCCCGAATATGGGATGCAATTCCAAACCGATGACCATGCCGACCGATTCACGGCCATGGTCCTCCTAGCTGGTCAGGGTGGTTGGATAACCGAGGAATCCGTCGACCGAGACCCCCCGTTTCTTCAAAGCTTCATTCGCCACATCCGTGAAGACCCACCCGACGTCTCCGAGCTCCACATTCCACCCCCCACGACTCCTGGTCCACAGCGCAGGCCCCCGTCGCCACCCCCAGAGGGTGGTGACCATGCTTGATTTTTCTCTCCCACTTTTGCCCCCCCATATTTGTGCCCATCTGTCTTTTCAGGGCCCTGCTTTGTCTCTGTCGGGGGGAGGGGACTATTTGCGTGTTCCTTTCTAAATTCACCTCTTTTGTTTTTGACCACCCCTTGCATATCTCTGCATTTCATCGATCACATCATTTCGTTAGCACTTTCTGGTCTAGCTTGGGGGACGTCTATTTTGGTGTGCTGTCGTGTTTTGTTTGTTTTTCTCATTTTTGTGTGTGTGTGCTTCTTTTTCATTTTTTGAGTGTCGTGCTTGTGTTTTTATTTTTATTTTCATTTTGTTTGATTTTGATTCTGATCTTTCTTTCTTTTCAGTTTCATCTATGAGTTTTCCTGGTTTTCATTTCTTTTTGTGTCAGTGTGTATCCCCCCATCTTCATTGCCCTCCCGTACTCACTCATATTGCATTGAGGGCAATGCAAACTTCAGCTTGGGGGAGTCGCACTGTGTGCGTCGTTTGAGTCCTTCTTTTCGTTTATTTGAGTCGTTTTTCTCCGCGTTTTTTTCTTTTTTTCTTTTCTTCTTTTTTTAGCTCTTTCTCCTAAAGATGAATCCTATGATGAATCGCCACAAAGTCACACACACCTAGCATTGCATCGATAATCACACTCACTAACCCTAGGATTTCGAGTCCTCTTGCATTTCACGCATCGTGGCTCCACTTAGCTTTTTGTGAGTCGTGCGTCGTGACTAGCATTTGGTGTGCTTCTGCTTTGTGATTTTACTTTATATACCTGTCCAGAAATGACCCCTAGATTATCATGCTCCGATTTGAATATGCGGTATTTGTTTCCACTATATGCATGCTATATTTATATCGTATACTTCAATTCGCATGCGTCGGGATTCCACAACTAAGGACTAGGATAACCCACTTAGCCTATGCTCTATTTAGCAAGAATAGTTTCCTTTGCCTGAGTGTTTAGATTTCGACTTCTTTTTTTGTTTTACTTGGTGCAAATCCCCTCGTCGTGTACCGTTCTCCCACTTGGGAGAGTACACATGTGTATAGCCAAAAATAAAAAAAAAGGAGAAAAGAAAAGAAAAACCCAAAAAGAAAAGAAAAGAAAAATTGTGTATAGCCCAAAATCCAAAAAAATACAAATGCCCAAAACCCAAAAAAATTTCCGTGTGAATATTTTTTCATACTTGCCAAGAATAAAGGGAAGGCGAGAATTTGCACCGAGTGTTCTTCTCCACATCATCTCAACCCCCGTCGTTATCGAAAACACTTGGCTTAGGAACTTTTTAGCTAGTATCTAAGCTATAGTGGCGTGATTTCCTTAACCCTAGTTGTGGAGTCCCCGATGCATGATACGCTTCTATTCTCACTCTTCTCATGCATGCTTGAACTTATATTCGTCGCTTAATTCAATTCGGATCGATATTTTGGGTCATATCTTGGATTTGTGTATATCGAGCCTCATAGCACATCGTAGAAAGCATCACCATTTGCTAGCACACGACCACGCTCACTCGCGCTTCACTGCATGGACCCACGACACTTATTTGGACTCGCTTTCCTAGGTTTAGTGGTGTGATTTGGCGTTTGCTTACTTGGTGTGTCGTTTTTGATTTTGGTGGCTCTGATGGACGATCTAGGGCTTAGAGTTTTCTTTTTCTTTCTTCCTCTCTATTTTTCCCTTCCGAGCTCCTACTCTCACTCGTCTTCCTCGAGGACGAGGAAGAGTTCAGCTTGGGGGATTTTGACGTGCGTTTATATTTCATATATTCACGCACGTTTTCTTTTGTGTTTCTCCGTGTTTTTCTGCCGTCTCTTATTCGTTTTCGTGTATTTTCCCGTTTTCTTTCACTTTTCTTTGTTTATCCATGATTGCAGGGGATTGACCACGTAGGGGACGTTTAACGATGATATCCCAAGTCCCCGGAGCAATGGGAGAAGTCACGCGTGATCCAGGGGGTCAAACGCCAAAGAATTCATCTTTCAGCCCCTCACCCGGTCGGTTGGTCATCTCCAACCGATCTGGTGATGCACGCGTGCACCACCCGATCTCTGCCGCAGCTCACAAAGAAGTCACCCGACCGGTTCGCAGACCGGTTCAGCGGGGGCTGTTCTCTGTTTTCTCGAAGCAAAACGCAAATCGATCGGGTGACTCTCACCCGATCGGTTCATCTGTAGCTGAAGAAGAAGAGCTGAAGACACGGACGTCGAACCGATCGAGTCACCCGACTGCTCCAAGATCCAACCGGTCACTCAAGAACTCACCCGACCGGTTCATGTGATCGGGTGAAAGCTCGCCGTTTTCTGTTATTAATTTGTAACGGATCAACCGATCGGTTGACTTGTCAACCGATCGGTTGATGCGAAGGTCTATAAATAGAACCCCTAGGGTTCCAGAAACGAGAGCTGTTATTTTTTCTACTGTTTTATTTCCTTGTGACGGCTGTAATTGTTACTCTTTTGTAAGTTTTCAGATCTTTCTAAAATTTTGGTATTGTCTTTATTACTCTATTACTTCCGCATTGCAATTGTCCGATTATGATTCCAACGGTTAAATTTCATTTAGATCGCTTTTTCATGAATTTTTGTGAGTAGTTCCCAAATCTGGGATTTTGGTGGAAACCCCTTCGGGGGCTCTTCCCGATGCGTCCATAGGGTTAGGAAATCGATAAGGAGTAGGAATCTAACGGTTACGCGGGGTGTTTCATTGTCATCGGTGGGAAAAAGACCGCCTTTGACCGTTGGGCCAAGGGGGAATAAACTTGGCGGTTGACTCCCTAGCCATAGCTCACACCCTTAGCGTAGACGCCGAATCCTAGCACGCGGGAGCGGCAGGATGAGACGTTGGGAGATATCGTTGCGGGCTTAGTGCTCCCGGGATCGATCAGTGTTAATGGACACGGGAGTGCCCACTGATCGAATCCGGGAAGTCCGGTGTATCATCCTGGGCACCGACCGGAATATCGGGCCCATGGGACGCCGGTACCACTTTCAGAGGCAACGTCTCACCATTAGACCCTAATCCCGATCGCTATCTATACCCGTAAGCCGTATCGGCGAGAGTCTCTCGTCGGGTTGGAAACCAAAGTCCCGGGTTTTCTTTCTTGTTGTTCATACCCTTTTATTTTCTTTCGTGACAACCATTCACCGATTCGGGCTAGCTCGCCCCTCGGGGTGATTTAGGTCCTACCTGACCCAAGCACAACCTCGCCTCCCTGAGTTCGATATTCCCGCACCCTACACTAACCGTGAAACTTGCGGTAAACGACACCGCGCCGCCGCAACTCAAGCGGGGCGCCGGCCAACACACAGGCCCTAGGTGGGGCCCGCCTGGGCACAAGCCCATGCGGGCCAGGGGCCTGGGCCCCGGCTCAATGGGCAATTATGCCCAGTGCGCCTGGGCATTTCGCCCAGGCGCCAAAAATTGCCTTCCCCCCTTTTTTAATTTAATTTGTTTCTCAAACAAATATGTTAACAAAAATGGGCTACCACTTTATCAGCTTGGGCCTGATTTTTGGGCTTCTATTTAAACACTTTAAATAGACTTATTGGGCTTGTTTGAACTCCGTTTTCGACGCGGTTTGAACCTGCGTCTAGAGCGGGACGATCCCGTCATGCAGGTAACCTTTTCCTTGCGTTTATATTATTAAATATAGTCTTAAACAATTTAAGACACATTTAATCTCTTTTGCATCATATGCAATTAGTCCCTATTTAGGCTTAAATTATCATTTGCATCAAATAAAAATGATCCGAGGGCACATTCCTCTACATCTCCCACTTGCACTCAGGATCATTTATCCCGAATGCAGGAGATCATTGCAAACATCTTTTGCAATATTTTGTCTCTTGCATCAAATGCAAATTATTCTCCCTAACTAATTTCTACCTATTACTAGACGAAGATTGCACTCTGTGTGAGACCCTACAGCCTGACCCTTACAACAAGTTGGGCTCGAAGCCATATACGGCAGTGACCACGAGCTGTGGTTGTCGTCCCAGCTTCAGGAATCATCATTATGTGGTTGACTCATTGACATGAGTATTGTCGGGACCACCCTGACTGTTTCCGTGATGAATTCCGTAGTTATAGTCTCTTCATCTAAACTATGTCGTGTAGATCAAGTCTAGGGTACGGTCAAACTGTCAACCCCAATAACTTGACTCCGGTTAGTTTCTATCGATCTTTTAGTCAAAAATATTGGACTTCTTCCAACATACTCTGGCCAGAGTTTTTACTAAAGACCGAACTAACCCTTCGACACTAACTCCCATTGACCGGGACAGACGAATCCTCTCTTGGTCATTACTCTCCTCATACGCTTCAAGTGTCACCCAATCAAAGACCTTTCGACAGGGCTTGTCTCGAAGCTAGGTCATTTGATCTAAGTGGCACCGTTCACGCACATGTTCGTCAAAATGACCTCAAGTCAAAAGACTAACTAGCCTATCATCACTCAGAGTCATCATTGACAGATTGGTCAATATAACCATATGATAACTCTTGTGGATCATTCAGTGAACTCATTCTCTAATGAGCACATGTGTCTCGTCAACGACTTCGCCAAGTCAAGCGATCATGAGATCATCGCCACCGCTATACGGTGAATACTAAGACATAATGGTCTATCCGTTATTTCGATATCCTAGTCTCGAAACATCTACGACCACGAACCCTTTTAGACTTATGCTACAGACGGTCAAACATTTCTCCATGATCGAGATACTCATCTCGATATCTGTTTGACCTGGCATAAAGTCTTAGGACTTTACCTAAGTTAATGTCTAATGTTAACAACATTATAAAATAACTTAAATAAATTATTACCAAATAGCTTACTGTTATTTCGAACAAGATGTTTGTGCTATGCACACATGAAGATAGATAGCCTCGAGGGTATCATCTCTCAACATCCCCCACTTGCACTCAGGCCCATTTATCTCGGTATCTCATACCGTTTTTACACATAAGTTTTCCTGACTTCATGTGGTAGAGCCTTCATGAGTGGATCTGCTAAAACCGTCTACACTATAGACTTAAGGGTTTCTATGTTTAGACCAACCATTTGAATCTCATTCAAATAATTCATTTGGTCTTTCGGAATCCATAATATTTTAATTTACTTGGATCTTATCCAATTCATCGTACCTTACGATAATCATTTAAATTAGTTACTGGTCATTTCAAATGGCTCATATTTATTTCTGATAAAGTATCAAACTCTTTTGATCACTTTGTCAAAATATATGTTCCATCCCTTTGATGCCTCACATGTAATTTACACGCTCCCACTGACCTTGAAAACTATCTGGCTAATTCATATAAGTTGTTCCGTCTAAATCATATTTAGAAAAACGAACTTGTAAGTGAATGCTCCAATTTTCATGGTCAACTTAAGCGTTTACATCAGGTTTGGTCCGAGTAGTTCTGTACACATCTGCTGGTGGAAAACGGTTTCATTATAATCCGTTTTATAGGAATTCGTATGGAAAAACCGTTCTCGACCAACATGATTGCACTTCACTATTTTCCTTTCTGCACCAATCTTTCAACTTAAAGATTTACTTGCAGAAAGGGGGGAAACATTTTCCTTGTGCACGTAAACTAAATTCCAAAATTTATTTACGCACACGGACCTATTCTGATTGCATCAAGTTTTTAAATCGGAGTTACTTCTCCGAATTTCATCCCGGAAGTTGACTAAGTCATCATCAGTTATGATGTTTAACTCGACTCTTTGTCTCACGAAATTCGAGTAATTATACAACTTCCTAATGATTGATTTAATGAATATCTTATTGATAATGTCCTCACAGAACATTATCAAAACCTAGGCATTACTATCTGGGATTTAACCCAGAAGGAGGACTTAACTCAGAGTCACTAACAATGGATCACACCAGGTCTAACTAAGTGTGATTCATACATTTTAACACACCGATGTGTTAACAGACTTGACCTGAGAGAAATCACATTTTCTTCTAATTACGCAAGATCTTATGTAGCTTAGTATTTGACCATTTGATCTAATCGAATCAGCTTAAATACTTTAGTCATTTCGTTCTTTATTTTATCAGACTTGTGTTTCATCAAGAACACGTGTCTTAATAAAATATACGAATAACTTATTTTGGTTAATCTAGACTCGGGTACATCAGTATGTACCAGACTGAGTTCGAAAACTCATTCTCCCACTGTCTTACAGATGGGTTTCGGCCATTACATCTAAGAGGATAAGACTCACAAGTGTGCGCAGACTTCATAATATGAGAGGTCAGACCTCTCTTTATGTGACTTGTGAAGCTTAGTCTCTCGATACGGCCTAGTCTATTTTGCCATATGAGTTTGCTACTATCTTGTGTATTTATATATATTAACATTTAATATATATATTATCGTTATACATATTACTCATTGCTTCAGAAGCAATGTGACGACATTCGTCAAAATGTGTTAACCTTTTGTATAACAATAATTATGAAATCGTGACATCAAAATATGTCACATTTTCTTTTCCTCCTCCTTATGCCTTTACTAATGATAAAGTAAACTAACTTTCTCAATTGACTTGTCGGAGTGCCTTCTTCCTTTTCTAAATCACGTTTAGATATTAATTAGCCCAACATAAATAAATAGCTATGCAAGCATCTCATGTATCCAAACGCCTGAGGGTTGCAACCTTGAGTGTAGCTCAATAAGTTGCTTGTCTCAAGGTCCGGTTGGAATACATAGCCTTGCACTGCTCATGCACTCGTATTTGACTCAAACAATTTGATCGAATTCTCGAACTTTGCAGATCAGAATTTGTTTGTCCATACAACCTTGAGGGTAGCTCGACAAGTCGTAGGGAGAAACATACTTCGAATATCCTATATGTTCAAGCTGCCTCATATAAAGACGAGTGACATGTAGCGTGAATTTATTTGTTGGACCCAGAACTTAATGAAATCATATTTCTTAAGTCTGTTCTTTAGAAGGTAATTTAAATGTCAACGAGAATATAGTTTTGATTCTATCAATTAGAATTTAGCTTGATATTCAATTAATCAACCTATTTGACCAGTTAACTTATTTAATATTACATTTGATTTCTGCGGTAAACATAGCCTTGCCCTAGTTTAGCACATGTTCAATATTAAATATAGGTAGATTGGATTTTATCTATCTATATCCTCCCACGATTTTTACGATCATTTCAAAGCTTAATAACGAACGATTTAATCGAATTAAAATATTTAAAATTTAGTGAAAGAGGGATCCAATCAGCGTGAACCTCACAACCTTGAGGAGACTCAACAAGTTGATTGGTTCCATGATTGGTAGACTAACTCTTAGTCAATCACATCACATGTGACTCCCTATCGTTTTTTACCCACAGGCACTTATGATCTTGAGGAGACTCAACAAATCATAATGACTGGTCTAGTCAGACCCTTGATTTCGTGTCCAGATTTGACTTAGATCGATGCTCGAGGAGACCCGACGTATCGATTTAGGTCAAGTCTAGACTACATCACATGTATGTTGGAGTTTGTTCCTTAAAGATAAACATGTCATAGCTTGAGGAGACTCAACAACTATAATTGGCTTCTTTGAGTTACCAAGCTCCAAAATCAAGGAGGGATACAGATTAATCTTTAATAAGATTTATAACGCATTGACTAGATATAGTCCAGGGTGTCATACAATCATGATTCGCGGCATTGCGGTCCAGCGGAACACAGCCAGAGAATTGACTAAGCCAGGATCACTGCCCCTTGGACTAGCAAGGGTTGATCCAGAACTCTTAGCCAAGCACATTGACTGGATCATGGTCCATTAAATGAAGCTTGTCATTTTTGTATGTGTGCCATAGACTAAACGGCTTTTATTAACAACTAATTAATCCTATCAACTAGTTGTATCCTTAAATTCAAAATTTTAGGATTTGTTTAATAACTTTTATTAAGTCCTTATCAACTATAAGGCTCACGTGCTATCCTAATCGTTATTAGGATTTTAATAAATTTATTAACCAACGCCAAAAGCGAAGTCCTTTAATGGGAATTAATAATAACAAATAGAATTAATAATTTTCATTAAAAGGACTACCCTAATTAGGAATTAGGTCTTGAAGCATTGTTAATGTTTTATTAAAACATAACATGTCATTAAAATTCAAGTAATAAATTTTAATCATTTCTTAATGGCTAACCTAAAAGGTTGTCTTGTGTTATCAAATAAGGGACAAGATGAACTAGCCATAAAGCTACACTAATTTATCGCATAAAAGGTGTACAACTATTAAACAATTTAAATAGAACAATGTCTATCACATAAACAATTTTTTGCATGCAAACATAAATTTAACATTTAAATTTAAAAATATGATTTTAAAAATATTTTATTTTTATCTCATAAAAAATTGTTTTTAAAATCACAAATTTGCATGCTACCTTTTATAAAATTTATCGCATAAAAATTTTAACCTTTAAAATCAGTTTTAAAATATCTCATAAAATTAAAACATCATTTTTAAAAAACTTTCATGCTTAAAAATTTATCATATAAAATTTTTAGGCACTTTAAACTTATCGCATAAATTTTAAAAGATTTAAAATTAGTTTTAAAATTATCACATAAATTTTAAAACGTCATTTAAAAAAAATTTTATATTCAAAAATTTATCACATAGATTTTTAAACATCAAAAACATTTTTAAAATTTATCTCATAACCTTTAAAAACATTTTAAAAACATTTAAAAGCATTACACGTGTTTAAAGAAATCGCAGGCTAGATCGAAATATAGACCAAGCTCTGATACCCCTGAAGGGTTTTCTGGGACCCTTAGGGCACAAAAACTCTATGCCCGTCCTAAGTCGGACGGAACATAGACAGAAAAGCAGCGGAAAAATAAACATGTTAATCTAATTAACATTTAACCCTAAGGTCCAAGACCCTAATCTAAGATCTATGCCGACTTGGGATGGGTCTGACCATCCCAAGAAGGATCTAGCCTAATGCGATTAAATTAAACTAATGCTTAATTAAACACATACCCGGAATCTCAGCCCTGGAGCAGGCAAGATGTTCCGCACCGTCTTCCGAGCCGCTCCCCGTCCCACGCCGAGCCGCTCCTCGAACCGCTCCCCGAACCGCTCCGCATCCCGAGGCGATCAATCCTGTGTCGCCGAGCCAACCAACCGCCGAAGAAAGTTTCACGCGAGTGAAACCTCCGCCTAGATTTCGGATCTGAATCCGAACTCCTTTGCGTCTTTGCTAGAGCCCTCAGGAGCAAGGCAGAAATTTATAGGGAGAAGAGAAATATTAATTTAAGCCTAGATCCTAGCGTGCTCCAACATTTACGAGAGCCGCTCAGATCTAGAGCTTGGGACGAGTTTAGAGGAAGGGGGCAGACCCCTATTTATATAGGCGGCTGACCCCTCCCCTCTACTCAATTTCCGATGTGGGACTAAAGTTGGAGTTAATTAATTCAATTTAGTTTGCCTTTCACAAAGGCTAAACTTCCGTGAATTTTAACTCCCTCACCGTTGAACTTCATGATTGGTACAACCTATCAATACGAAGGGTTTTCAACGGTGAACGCAAAGGAAAAAACCGTTCGTCAATCGGAGTTCGTTTGATCACTCAATTGAGTGTCCAAAGTTCAGCCCAGATCTATATTTTCGCACAACAAAACAGCCGTCGGCCAGAAAGGGTTTAGGGTTCAGAACCCTAGCTGTGGGGCCCACATAGTGGGCCCCACAGAGCACTGCGCACGCAGGCCCTAGGTGGGGCCTGCCTGGGCACAAGCCCAGGCGGCCAGCGCCTAGGCATGTGCCCAGGCGCTGGCCGCCTGGGCCCGCTTGGGCCCAGGCGGGCCAGGGGCCTGGGCCCCGGCTCAATGGGCAATTATGCCCAGTGCGCCTGGGCATTTCGCCCAGGCGCCAAAAAATGCCTTCCCCCCCTTTTTAATTTAATTTGTTTCTCAAACAAATATGTTAACAAAAATGGGCTACCACTTTATCAGCTTGGGCCTGATTTTTGGGCTTCTATTTAAACACTTTAAATAGACTTATTGGGCTTGTTTGAACTCCGTTTTCGACGCGGTTTGAACCTGCGTCTAGAGCGGGACGATCCCGTCATGCAGGTAACCTTTTCCTTGCGTTTATATTATTAAATATAGTCTTAAACAATTTAAGACACATTTAATCTCTTTTGCATCATATGCAAATTAGTCCCTATCTAGGCTTAAATTATCAGTTGCATCAAATACAAATGATCCGAGGGCACATTCCTCTACAGCGGGCACCCCTGCCGCCTGCGACGGCGGGCCGATCCCGCCGCCTGCAGCGGCGGCTCCACCGTCGTCTGCAGCGGCGGGCCCCCCGCTGCCGCTAGCAGCGGCGGACGGGCCCCACCGCCTACAGAGGTACCCCCACGTGCGCACGCGTGTCCGAAAACCATAGCCGCCAGAAGCGGCAACTCACGCGACCAAAAACCCTAACTAGGTTTTGACCACAAAAAATTTTCATTTCCAAATTATTTTTCAGATTTTATTACGATTTCTTTTTCGTTAAAATATGGATAAATTACACGCTTTTAATTCATCGCATTTTATTTGGATTATCTGATTATTATACGTTTAATAATTAGGAAGATCCTGCGATCGCTCTGCCGTTAGTCAACTAACCTAACGGTGTATGACGTTGCCCAGTGGTCCAATAATTATTAAACAAAAATATTTTCATTTCCACTATTAAAAAGTCTGTGATGATTACAACTGCCTGTAATGATTATAACTGCCTGTGATGATTATATGTCTGCAATGTAATGCCTGCTGCATTTTTCTGCCTGCGACGTATGTGTATATTTGCTGTGGTTTTGGATCGGCTAGCTATCACCATTATTTCCCTCGCTTTATTTTCTTTTTTTGAGAGAAAAATGTAGTGATGATATTATTGTAAAAATTACAAGACCGACGGATGTCTCACGAAGATGAAGATCCATTCCAAAAGAATAGGGGCCCTATGTAGGTTCCCGAGTTGTATTTTCATTCTTTATGTGACTGTATGGACTGTAATTAATATGGTGATTACCCGATCCACGCAGCAAATTTCTGTGTCTGAAATGCTTAATTATTTATTTTTCTTTAAAAATATCTAATTATTGCTTATTTTTAAACATGCTAGAGAGATAATGGCTAAAATTGCGAGCGTTGACTTCGACGTAATGGATGCTACAGGCAAAAATTATTTAAGCTGGCAGTTGGACATAAAATTCCATCTGCGAGTACAAAGACTAAGCCATGCCATTGCTGTAGGCGATAAGGTTTCTGATATAGATAAAGCGAAAGCAATTATCTATATCAGACGCCATATCGATCGGACCCTGAAGGCCGAGTACCTCACGGTGGAAGACTCTTATGAGTTATGGACTGCCCTCGAGGACATGTATAAACATCAAAGAGATGTTATACTTCCCCGAGCGCGATATGAATGGGAGAACCTCCGTCTCTAAGACTTTAAGTCTATCACCGAGTAAAACTCGGCACTTTTTAGTATCACCTCACGCCTGAAGTTGTGTGGTGCGAAAGTGACGGAGGAGCGAATGTTAGAGAAGACGTATACATCCTTCCACGAGAAGGATGTTATACTAATGCAACAGTATCGTGAACGAAAGTTCATGAAATACTCAGAGCTTCTCTCATGCATTCTGATGGCAGAGCGGAATAGAGACCTCCTTCTGGCCAACCATAACTCACGCCCTACCGGCACTGCTCATGCGCCAGAAGCGCATCACAGCTCCTCCCAGAAGAAGAGGAGCAACTTCAAAGGCAAACCCCAGAAGGGTAAGGCAATGAAGAAGCAGGCTAGAGGACCCCCTCCAAGAACCAACAATGAGTGAAAGAAGAAAAATGTGTGGAAGAGAAAAGACGACGGCCAGACATCTGCCCCTAGAAAGGCTGGGAAGATAAGTGCCACAGGTGTGGCATGGCTGGACACTGGTCCAGGAATTGTCGGACTCCACGCCACCTACAGGACTTGTACAAAGCGAGCCAGAAGCAAGCTGAGACAAACCTGGTGGATCATGAAGACCTGGCACCAATCAGGTTCATTGCTGAGGACTTCTCAAACGATGACCTGCTTGATTGAAGCATTATCTACTTTCTATGCATTGTAATTTTGAAAAACAATTTACTATCTGCTTGTTTGATTTCTAGCATGTTGGATGAACTTTCGGACATTGAATAATTATTAGTAGCATATCTTTTCTTGTGCCTTATACTGCGATGTTTTTCTCTTAAAATTAGATGGATTATAAATGCCTAGTGGACAGTGCCTCTACGCACACGATCCTCCAAGACATCTGCTTTTTCCAAAGCATTGATAAATACGATGGAACCGTGAATACAACTCCGGTCCATCAGGAATTATTGAAGGATCAGGGGAGCACATTTTATGCTCCCCAATAAGACACAACTACTAATAAAAGATGCGCTTTTCTCCCCTAGCTCTCATAAAAATCTGTTAAGCTTTAAAGATATCCGTTTAAACGGATACCACCTTGAGACGGTGAGTAAACAAAACAGAGAATTCTTGTATGTAACGTCTCATAAAAACGGTGCTAAAACCATCATCGAGCGTTTTGAGGGACCCCCGTCGGGTCTCTACCATACAAAGATAAGAGCACTGGAAGCAAACACACTCGAGCACCAGAAGTGCGACAATCAACCAGAATTCCAACTCTGGCACAATAGATTAGGACACCCTGGAAGGAATATGATGCGTCGCATCATATCCCAATCCCGTGGAATTAACTCGAAAAGCCTGAAGCTACTTCGAAAGGGTGCATCTCCTTGTCCCCTTGTCACAAAGGGAAATTGATTACGAGACCATCCCCCCTGAAGGTGGACTCTGAGTCTCCGAGCTTCCTAGAGAGAATACATGGAGATATTTGCAGGCCTATTCACCTCGCAAGTGGACCATTTCGGTACTACATGGTACTGATTGACGCATCTTCCAAATGGTCGTATGTGTGCCTCTTGTCCACCAGCAACGTAGCCTTTGCAAAGCTACTGGCACAAATCATAAAGTTGTGGGCATATTTCCCAGATAACCAGATCAAGAAATTGCGTCTGGACAACGCTGGGAATTCACATCACAAGTCTTCCTAGACTACTGCCAAGCGACCGGCATAGAAGTTGAACATCCTGTAGCTCATGTTCACACCCAGAATAGGTTAGCCGAATCTCTTATAAAGAGACTATAATGGATTGCTCGTCCATTGTTGATGCAATGCCAGTTGCCGGTAAATGCATGGGGCATGCCATCTTGCACGCTGCATCGTTAATAAGATTACGACCGTCAGGGAGTCAATCTTATTCCCCGATGTAACTTGCATATGAGAACCCACCGGATATCTCTCACCTGAGGATATTCGAATGCGCTGTCTATGTCCCCATAGCACCACCGCAGAGGACCAAGATGGGTCCTCAACGACGACTAGGTATCTACATTGGATTCAACTCACCATCGATCATTAGATACCTGGAACCCCTAATGGGGACGCCTTTAAGGCGCGTCTAGCAGATTGCGAGTTTGACAAAAACACTTTTCCTAAACTAGGCATTAACAAAGAGAAGCCAGAAGCTTCAAAGACCATTTCATGGGATACCAAAAATTTATCCCATTTTGATCCGCGTACGAACCAATGTGAAGATGAGATCCTGAAGATCCTTCAAATACAAAATACAGTTCACATTTTACCGAACAAATTCACTGACAACCAGAAGATTGTCAGATCACACGTCCCTGCTGCAAATACGCCAGCTAGGATTGACATACCCAAAGATGGATGCAATCCACCTGCAGCAGAAGCGGCCGTATCTCAACAAAAGAGAGGACGACCCCCAGGCTCCAAAGATAAAAACCCTCGAAAGAGGAAAAATCCTAGAGCAATAATAACGATATCACCACAGGATACTGAGCTCAGCCCAAATACCTCTCCCTTCCTAAAAACCCCTGAAGAGGAAAATGTAGGAGAAATATCATTAAACTATGTATGTACTGGGGAGGTATTGGACAAAAAAAGCACAATCATCGATGATAACTTCGCACTCATTATTGCCACTCACGTCACTGAATACGACAATGAGACCGATCCACGCTCTCTAGCAGAGTGTAAATGCAGAGAGGATTGGCCAAAGTGGAACAATGCAATAGGAGTAGAGCTGGACTCACTCTCGAAGCGCAAAGCTTTTGGACCTGTAGTCCTAACTGTTGGATATGGAAGACGTTTGTACACCCTTGTGGGGGATGTATGAGGGAATACGGACCTCGAACGTCGCATACACGAAGTCGTGTACAAAGGGAATCTGTTCCCTTGCGGAGATGATCTCTGGATGAGTGGAAAAGTCGCATTATATATGCATAAGTGCATGCGACATATGGCTAATAAAGGGGGAATATCTTAAGCTTATGTTGTACCATGCATATGGTACAACTTAAGCTTATAATGTGCCATGTATCATGGTACACCTTAATTAAGTTGTTCCAAAGGAACAACTTACCCTAAAATAACTACCTTGGGGGCTATAAATAAGACCCAAGGGTAAGCCATTTCTTACACCTTTTGCATGAAATTCATGCATGCAACTTCATTCTAGCGAAGCTCTGCAGAAATCCTTCCTCTCCCTCTTATCCAAGTTCTTAATCTAAAGTAGAGATTTAGATTGTGGATTTAGTAGCCTTACTCCGTTCGTGAGTAGACTCGATCCGTCGTGACGAATCCGAAGGCGAAGTTCGTAGACTACCGTGCCGCGTACGCAAGCGTAAGTCTCAACTTCATTTATCGATCCTAACTCTGTTTTGGACAGGATCCAACATTGGTATCAGAGCCATATGGGTTCGCCCCGGTCAAACCACCGCCCCGTCGAAACTATGAACGAGTCGTTGTCTTTTTCACGAATGGGTCTCCTACTATTACGAATATAGTAGGAACGCTTCGTGACGGAGAGAACGCAGCGGTTGTTCTTTTCACGTTAGGGTCTCCTATCATTACGGATATGGTAGGAACTCTCCGTGACGGGAAGAACCGACCGTTCACGTAGTATGTTATTTTTCATTTTTGGCACACGACCATTAGGAAATAACTAATTTCTCGACGAACGGGTGCTTCATCGATGAACGGGTGCTTCATCGAGGAAGATGATGGTAGTTATTTCCATCGGGTAAGAGGAAATTTGGTGCATGTGCACCATGGCCAAATGGGCTGTGAAGGCTATGCACCCCCCTCCACTTGCGGAGGGAGTTGGCTACGACCAATAACCACCGGCGACCACCCCATCAAGGGGGAGGAGTGTGTGCGGCAACCCCATTCAAAGGGGGTGGCCGGCCATGGCCAAAGGGGCCATAGCCGGCCAATGCCAAATGGCCTTGGCCATGACCGGCCATGGCCAAGACATGGCCGGCCATGACCAGGCCAGCAGTGACCGGCCAAGGCCAGGCCGGCAATGGCCGGCCTTGGCCAAGGCCTGCCGGCTTGGCCGGCCCTGGCAGTGGCCAGGGCCGGCCCTGACCGGCCAGGCCGGCCCTGGCAGTGGCCAGGGCCGGCCCTGACCGGCCAGGCCGGCCCTGGCAGTGGCCAGGGCCGGCCAGGCGGCCCTGGCAGAGGCCAGGGCCGGCGCCCTGGCCTCGGCCATGGCCTGGCCGGCCCTGGCAGGGGCCAGGGCCGGCTGGCCTGCCCTGGCAGAGGCCAGGGCCAATGCCCTGGCCTCGGCCAGGGCCTGGCCGGCCTTGGCCGGCCTCGGCCAGGGCAGAGGCCCTAGCCGAGGGGGCCAAGGCCCCTGGCCGGCCAGGGCAGAGGCCCTGGCCAGCCCTTGACCAAGCCCCGGCCAGGGCAGAGGCCCTGGCCGGGAAGAAGTTGCGACCAAAAAATTGGTCGACCAATTTGGTGTTTTTGGTCGACCGATCCGACAGAAGGTCTGGGTCGATTGCAAACTTGCCAAATGACCCATACGGGGTAACAAAAGGCCTTGGTCAAACTCGAATGTGTCGATTAGTCCATACGGGGCTAACCACAGTGCCGACTAGTTCATACGGGACTAACGTTTTAATGAAGTTTTTCTTTGGGCTCTACTCCTCGAAGACTAGCCATAGTGCTCTACTTCATGCGAGATTAGCCAAGTCATTGTGCTCTACTCTACGGAGATTAGCCAATGTACTTATGAAATTGTGCTCTACTCCTTGAAGATTAGCCTTAGTGCTCTACTTCATGCGAGATTAGCCATGTCATTGTGCTCTACTCTACGGAGATTAGCCAATGTACTTATGACGTTGTGCTCTACTCTACGGAGATTAGCCAATGTATTTTAAATTTTTGAAAAATACGTTTTTCAAAAACACTTTTCCGCTGCAAAGTACTATAAGAGTACTAACATTTGATAAAGTGAGGGAGAAATATTGAAAGTTACTCTAGATGGTGATTGGAAACATAGTGACCTTTCCGACTCTAGAGTAACATCTTCAATATTTTTCGAAAGTAACTTATCAAATTATGAATATCATTCCAAGTGGGAGTTGATTTTAGAACTATCCATATGGGATATTCTATTGTCATTTCAAGTGGGAATTATATCTGAAAAATACGTTTTCAAACTCGTTTTCCACTGCTAGTACTATAAGAGTACTATTGTTTGATAAGTGATGGGGGAATATTGAAGGTTGTTCTAGATGGTGATTGGAATCATAGAGACCTTTTCGATTCTAGAACAACATCTTCAATATTTTTCGAAAGTAACTTATCAACTATAATATAATTCCAAGTGGGATTTGAATTTTAGAACTATCCAAATGGGATACTCTATTATCATTTCAAGTGGGAGTTATATTTTAAGAATTTTTATGCAATGTTTTGATCGAACCTTCGGTTTTGTGTCTTTTGCAGCATTTTAAAAGTAAAATGTCTTTCGCTTCAAAGAATATCGTCGCTGAGTTAAACAAAGGTGAAAAACTCAACAGCGATAATTACAAACTTTGGTCCATTAAGATACAATACGTTTTAGAGGAGCAAGAAGTGCTCGAAACTCTAAAGAACGTAATGATTGAACCCGAGTTGGGCACTACGGCCCAACACAAACGAGACAAGGAAGCTTTTGATGCTTGGTCTCGGAAGAATAAGATAGCGCGCATTACGTTATTAAGCAGTATGGCTGATGACATAATGCGCATCTTCCGAGAATATGACCTAGCCATGGACATATGGTCCAAGCTAGAGGAGAAGTTCGGTGGCACATCGGTGTCCAAACTTCGCGCCTTAACTATAAGGTTCGATACATATAAGAAACGTCCAGATCATTCCATGGGGAAACATCTGCGACATATGGCGAACCTTATCTCGGAGTTAAAGGACGCAGGTCATGTGCTCACTGATGAGCAACAAATCCAAGCAGTCATACGTTCCCTACCAAATGGGTGGGATCAAATGAAGATGCATCTCACTCACAATGAGAGCATCAAGACCTTCAACGACGTTTCCAAGCACCTCGACTTAGAGGAAGAGCGGCTTGCGGCTGCCAAGCCAAGTGCAGAAGTGCACATGGTTGCTAGTTCCTCACACGGGGGAAAGAAACGTAAAGATCGTTCGAAGTCTTCTAATGAACATAATAAGCAATCTGAGTCTACCAAGGAACCCAAACATAAGGGTGGGCACAAGAAATGGCACAAGAAGAAAGACTTGAAAAGGATCAAGTGCTTCAAGTGCAACAAACTCGGTCACTTTGCTCGTTCGTGTACGAGTGGAAGTGACGAGGTAACTTGTAATACTAGTTACATATGTGTTTCTAGTTCAATATTTCTTGTGGAATCTAATCCATTATGGGATAATTGATTCAGGTGCCACCGACCACATAGCAAAGGACAGACGGTCCTTCGTGGAGTATCACCGGATACACCATGGAATGAAGTGGATCGATGTAGGAAACAACTCACGTGTTGTAGAGAAAGGCGTTGGGAATTGCAAGCTAGACTTGGACAACGGCCACACTCTCCTACTTTATGATGTTCTCTTCATTCCATATATTCAAAGGAATATTAATACTGTGGTCAATTTAATGGGTCTTGGTTATAGTTGGTTCCTTCATGATTGTAATATGGACCTATTTTGTAATAATTCCTTTATTGGTACTGGGTTTGTATTTCAAAGGATTTATTGTAATAAGTACAATGTATTTCCTCATGTAATGAAAATTTCCTTGTGACAAATTCTTTGACTAATGAGTCTAATATAATTTGTTGGCACGCAAGGCTTGGTCATATTGGACCAATGCGTATAGATAGACTTGCCAAACGTGGCCTTCTATCCAATGTTTCAAAGGTTGAAATGTCGACCTGCGAACATTGCCTTGTGAGAAAATCTTGTCGCAAGCCGTTTGGAACCGGCACAAGGGCCGAGGTTCCATTACAGCTTATCCATTCGGACATATGTGGTCCGATGAATGTCAAGAAAAGACGCGGGAAGTCCTATTTCATCACTTTTATTGATGATTTCACCCGATTCGGTCATATCTATTTGATATCCCACAAAAGTGAAAGCACTAAACCTGCTTTAAAAACTATATGAGTTTAGTGGAGAATCAATTAGATCGCAAGATTAAGGTCATGCGAACCGATAGGGGCGGTGAATATCAATTAACAAGTTTAAAGGAACTTTGTGATGAAAAAGGCATAGTACATCAGGTAACTATGCCTTATACTCCTCAACAAATTGGTGTTGCAGAAAGGAGTTATAGGACTTTAATGAAAAATGGTCCGTTCAATGATGGAGCAAGCTAACTTGCCAATCACCTTTTGGGGTGATGCATTATTGACGGCCGCTTTCATTTTGAAACGCGTACCCTCGAAATCAGTTAGCTCCACTCCTTATGAGTTGTGGAACCAAAGGTCTCCTGACTTAAACATTTTGAAACCTTGGGGTTGTGCATTCAACGCACATATTTCCTCCCATAAGTATGGCAAACTTGGGCCAAGGGGAAGGAAACGTATCTTTATACGATACGCAGAAAACTCCAAAGGTTATATTTTTGTTAGTCAGGAAGACAATGGTGGGCTAATTGAGTTTGAGTCGAGGGATGTCACTTTCTTAGAAAACGAGTTTCCAAGACAGGGCGAGATAAGTCAGGACTTATCTTTATTTGAGATTTATGATCAAGAAGGATTATCTCATTCGAGTGGGAGAATTCTTGGTGAAAACGAAAATACGTTTCAACCTTCACCAATGGATTATACGAATGACGATTATCCTATTCCATACGGGAATAATGATCCAAGTGGGAGCAATTCTAACGACATTCCAAGTGGGAGTGATATTAGAATTGATCTAAATTCGAGTCAACAAGGACTTGAAGAAATCTCAAATACAACGTAGTAGTCGTACAAGGTTGGCTCCTCTAAGATTTGAGGATGAATTTCCGTAAACCTTTATGACTTTACTACAAGATGATGACAAGCCTGCTACTTTCAAACAGGCCGCATCATGCCCTGCGAAAGACAAATGGATGGAAGCGATGAAGGAGGAATTGAAATCCATGAAAGTTAACCAAGTCTGGGACTTAGTTAACTTACCCAGAGGACATAGAGCAATTGGGAACAAATGGGTTCTCAAGATCAAGCATAAGGCTGATGGCTCTAATGACAGATATAAAGCTCGCCTTGTCGCGAAAGGTTTTACGCAACAGGAAGGGATAGACTACGAAGAGACCTTCTCACCTGTTGTGCATTTTACCTTGATTCGCATGTTTCTGGCAATGGTAGCTTGCTTATACCTCGAATTACATCAGATGGATGTAAAGACTGCCTTTCTCAATGGAGAATTGGACGAGGAGATCTATATGGAACAACCAACAGGGTTTGTAAAAGAAGGAAACGAACATAAGGTTTGTAAACTTCGTAAATCCATATATGGTCTTAGGTAAATCCTCGAAGCAATAGTATATACAATTTCAAGAAGTTGTCTTATCAAATGGTTTTTCCATGCTTGATGAAGATAACTGAGTATATATCAAGAGGATTAAAAGCAAGTATATTATCATGTCTCTATATGTAGATGACATTTTAATAGCCAGAAATGACAAGGGCTTTGTGATGAGTATCAAGGCTTGGCTTTCATCAGTATTTGAGATGAAAGGCATAGGAAAAGCCGCATATATCCTTGGAGTTAAGATTTCAAGGAATCGTTCGAAGAAACTTCTTTCTCTTTCACAGGAGACTTATATAAAGAAGGTTCTAGAACGATTTAATATGCAGGACTGCAAGTCCTTTGATATTCATATAAGCATATGCGATAATTTATATCTGGAATCGTGTCCAAAGAACCAAAAGGAAAAGGAAATTATGGAAAAAGTTCCATATTCCAGTGCAGTTGATAGTCTTATGTACGCTATGGTGTGTACGAGACCGGACATCTGTTTTGCCGTTGGAAATGGTAAGCTGTTACCAATCCAACCCAGGGCAAGAACACTGGAAAGCGGTTAAGAGGATAATGCAGTATCTTAAAGGAACTGCAGATTTGCAAAAGGCTATGATAAAACCAAGAAGGTAGACATACCGTACATATCTACGCATGAGATGATAGAGGATCAGCTTACGAAAGCGATCCCAAGAAATGTGTTTTATAAACACTTATCATCCCAAGGATTGCGTATGAGCTGAGTTGTACCAATATATATTCCCATGTCTAAGAAAGATCAAATTTAATAAAAGAATAAGTTCTTTTTCAAACATTGCATATGAATTTCTTAAGAAATGTTTGTGTACATTTTTGAAATCTCAGCTGAATTGTGTGTATGTCGGACAGATAAAGGTTGGCTCTCTCACATGAGCAACCGCCTTATCTTATCAGATGGATAAGATAGAGATGAGACTAGTTTAAAGTCAAAATCATTAGACGAATGATTTAGAGTCATGACTTAAACAAGATAGTCGAATGAAAGATCTGCATCATATGGATGCTTACAAAAGATCTGAGATCTGTATCACAAGGATATTTGAAAGAGATCTCGTAGGATTTTTTTTAATCCTATCTGTCTTATGCAGGATGAGAGTCCGTGAATATTTCACGAGTAGTAAGGGGACTCAAAAAGATAGGCACTGTGGTGTCTGATCTTTTCATCCGTACAACATCATTAAGACATACTCTCCATGGGAAAGGAGTGATGTTGTAATACGTGTTCATACCACGTATGCATTTCGACCACTGAGTTAGTAGCAATAGTGTTTGCTATTATGTGAGACTCAAAGGCCATACGGGTCTTAACTCTTACCCTCAAGGACTCCAATTGGTTCCTTTAGATTTGACGAGATGATCGCTATCTTAGCGTGTTACTTATGGGCTATGATAATTCGACTCGGCGGGGCACGTTAGAAAAGCGAATCAAGTCAAGATCAGAAGGTTCGCAAGAAGAGGAAGATTGATTTCATATTCATATTTGGACTTTAATGATTCAAAGCTGGCCAGCCAATTGTAATCCAGATGGGATTCAATTGTTGAATATAAAGCATAAGAAATGTGAAGAAATAATCTAGGGTAAAGCATGCGTTGATCTACTCAACTTTGCACCTTCGAGGTCGTTGTGTATCTCTAACAAGTGCACAACAACAGACTCTACGCGCATGACGGTCGCACGGTCTATTTCTCGGTATGATAGATGAAAGAACTAAGGGAAAGACGTTCTCTTACAATCCCCTCAAGTGTGAGTGGGAGATGTTGGATATGGAAGACGTTTGTACACCCTTGTGGGGGATGTACGAGGGAATACGGACCTCGAACGTCGCATACACGAAGTCGTGTACAAAGGGAATCTGTTCCCTTGCGGAGATGATCTCTGGATGAGTGGAAAAGTCGCATTATATATGCATAAGTGCATGCGACATATGGCTAATAAAGGGGGAATATCTTAAGCTTATGTTGTACCATGCATATGGTACAACTTAAGCTTATAATGTGCCATGTATCATGGTACACCTTAATTAAGTTGTTCCAAAGGAACAACTTACCCTAAAATAACTACCTTGGGGGCTATAAATAAGACCCAAGGGTAAGCCATTTCTTACACCTTTTGCATGAAATTCATGCATGCAACTTCATTCTAGCGAAGCTCTGCAGAAATCCTTCCTCTCCCTCTTATCCAAGTTCTTAATCTAAAGTAGAGATTTAGATTGTGGATTTAGTAGCCTTACTCCGTTCGTGAGTAGACTCGATCCGTCGTGGAGAATCCGAAGGCGAAGTTCGTAGACTACCGTGCCGCGTACGCAAGCGTAAGTCTCAACTTCATTTATCGATCCTAACTCTGTTTTGGACAGGATCCAACACTAACACCAAAGGGTGTTAAACCTGTGGGATATAAATGGCTATTCGTGAGAAAAAGAAATGAAAATAATGAGATCATGTGCTACAAAGCGCGCCTTGTTGCACAAGGTTTTTCCCAAAGACCAGGAATAGACTATGACGATACCTTTTTCCCGTCATGGATGCGATCACTTTCCGTTTCATTATTGGCCTATCTATAAAGGAAGGCCTGGATATGCAGCTCATGGACGTTGTGACTGCATACCTATATGGAAATATAGATAAGGATATCTATATGAGAATCCCAGACGGATATAAACTACCGACAAAAATGACAGAAAGACCTCGGGATGTCTATTCTGTCAAACTCCAAAGATCACTGTATGGTCTAAAACAGTCGGGTAGAATGTGGTATAACAGACTCAGTGAATTCCTAGTGCAATAAGGATTCACAACAAATGAAGTTTGCCCTTGCATCTTTATAAGAGCAAAGGGAACATGATTCGTAATCATTGCCATCTACGTAGACGACCTAAGCATCATTGGATCTCCTGAAGAGATAGGCGAGATATCCAAGAGTGTCACATAGACTTTTGAGATGAAAGACCTTGGCAAAACGAAGTTCTTTCTAGGCTTACAAATTGAACACTTGAATGGAGGAACCTGTTACACCAATCAACATACACAAAGAAGTTGCTGAAAAACTTCCTTATGGACAAATGTCATCCGCTTAGCACACCAATGGTCGTCAGATCATTGGATGTTAATATAGACTCCTTCCGACTGCTGGAAGAGGGGGAGGAAGCACTAGGTCCTGAAGTAACCTACCTAAGTGCTATTGGAGCACTCCTATACCTAGCAAACTACACACGTCCCGATTTAACGTTCGTAGTTAATCTACTAGCCAGATACAGTTCAGCACCCTCAAAGTGCCACTGGAACGGAGTGAAGCACCTTCTGTGCTACCTCCAAGAGTCTGTGGACCTGAGACTATACTTCAAGAAAGGTGTATCCTCCGACTTAGTCGGTTATACAGATGCGGGATACATGTCCAACCCACGCACCGCTAAGTCCCAGACCGGTTTCGTGTTCACATACGGTGGGACAGCCATCTCATGGAGATCTGTGAAGCAGACTTCGACAGCGACCTCATCCAACCACTCCGAGCTCATAGCGATCCACGAAGCTAGCAGAGAATGCTTTTGGCTTCGATCAGTCATCCACTACATCCTCAAGACTACCGACCTGAAGACGGGTGATCTTGGACCAACCACCATGTACGAAGACAATGCTGCCTACATCGCTCAACTACGAGGTGGCTACATCAAAGTTGATAGGATGAAGCACATTTCCTCCAAGCTCTTCTAGACGCATGAACAACAAGTAGATAACCAGATCGACATCTAGCAGATCCAGTCTTGCAACAACCTGGCAGATCTATTTACTAAAGCTTTACTTCGCAGTACCTTTAGAAAACTTGTACTAGGAATTGGGATGAGACAGTTGAGAGATTTACAAGCCTGAAGCTTGTACATTTCAGGGGAGTTCTGTACTCTTTTTCCTTGGCTATTGGTTTTTCCCATTGGGTTTTCCATAGCCAAAGGTTTTAACGAGGCAACCGCATCAACTCTGGATCCAGAAGTATCCACCTCTGATGTTATCCATCGATCAGGGGAAGTTTCAGAGACTTGTACTCTTTTCCCTTAGCCACTGGTTTTTCCCACTGGGTTTTCCATGGCAAAGGTTTTAACGAGGCAAGAGCTCTTAAACTTGGGATCTAGAGGTATCCATAGGCCCATGATCAGATAAGCTCTATGAACCGTGAAGCGTTCATTATGGCTTACAACAATGGATGGATAAGGGGAAGTGTTATAAACAGGCTTTTGGAGGCCCAACTCGTTATTGGGTATCTACCCATTATGTAACCCTATTGCTATAAATACAGTGCTATGGATTTCGTAGCCACCAAGTTTACAACAGTTTCATGCTTATTTCGGCTAACCCAAAAAACAAAGGGAATGTGCAGAGAACCCAAAAATTGGCAGCATCAGCATCAGCCCTTCATTCAAAACAAAAAAAAACCAAACAAAATGAAACCCAACAGTGGACGGCGCCTGAACTTTGGGTTTCATGCTTATTTCGGCTGACCCATATTAATACCCTTCATTCAAAAAAATGAAACCCAACGACGCCTGAACTTTGGGTTTCATGCTTATTTCAACTGGCCCAAAAAAAATCAAAGGGAATGTGCAAAGGTCTAACCACCCCATCCCACTTCAATTAATCCCTCAAGCATCATTACGCATGTCTTTCAATTCTCGCGGAGCCGACGAACACAGCTGCTACCCATTACGGGGACCAGCGGATGGGGCACCCAAGCTGGTACCCATTTGTTTAATGCGGCTACACATTTGCAGGGCCCATTGTTTTGTGCGACTGAAACCCACCTCTGCACATCTCTGATCAAGCCATCTCATCCCATTACTCCCTCAAGCTAGCTGCAGAGTCAGAAACTCTCCGTCTCCGTCTCCCTCTCTCTTTCAATGTGCGTGCTGAATCATCTGCGGACTGAATATCACTCCCTCAAGCCATCTGCCCATTTGTTCCAACTCTGTCTCCCTCTCTTTCTCCCTTTCAATCTACAGTCCCTCTCTCTTCGTCTCCCTATCCCTTGCACATGCTAGGCCTGCATTCATCTCCCATCTCACGCATGCAAACTCCAATCACTACCACGAAGGTGTAGTTCTCACTCAATATTCCGAGAAAAGCTTTTGTATTGGTTTTAAGTTTTGCTGCATTGCGATTCTTTGGCCATGGCTTGAAGTAGCTTGGGTTCCTGATTTCGAAGGTATGTGCTCTTCTCCTTAAGCTGTGTGATTGCTATCTTTTCATGCAGTCAATCTGTTTGATGAATTGATTCTGTCACTTTGATGAATTGTTATGTTTGTGTTATTATTTGTTGTCTTCCTGGTGTTTGGTGCTTTCTCGCATTTAGTTGAAACGTGCGGTAGATGGTTGTGTATGTGTGTGTGTGTGTGTGTGTGTGTGTGTGTGTGTGAGTGAGTGAGTGAGTGAGTGAGTCGCACTCAACTCAATATTTACCATGCACGCAACTGAATATTTACCATGTTACAATATTTGAATATTTACCAAGTTCTATGTTATATTTTTCATGCACTCAGAGGAACTTAATTGATGTTGGAAATATTAGGGGACCCTTAATAAAATGTTCTAATAGTTAAACACAAGGGGACACTTAGAGTTTGTTAACCTATGATAGGGAGCTTAAGGATATGATAGGGAGCTTAAGGAGAATACACGCACGCCCAAAAGCTTAAGGAATTTGTTACGGGCTGAGCTTAAGGAGCATTTTGGGCCTGAAATTTTTTTGGCGTGCTTATAGTTGTGTAGGGTACTTATTTGTTGAGTTATGCTACCTGATTATTCATGCATACTTGCATTTAAGGCCGAGTCCATATAGAAAAATTTTGAGTTTTCATTAATAATTTGAGTCACACGATTGTATTCCATTTACTCCCACCCTGCTAATTGAACTTCCAACCTGTTTTCAGATCCCTACCATGAAGGTGTAGTTCTAGCTCAATGTTCCGATCTCCCAGAAAAGCTTTTGTATCGGTTTTGAGTTTTGCTATGTTGTGATTCTTTGGACAGGGGTGGAAGTAGCTTGGGTTCCTTATTTCGAAGGTATGTGCTTTGTGAAGAATCTATGGTCTACTCACTATCCTACTCTTCTCCTTAAGCTGTGTTATTGCTATCTTTTCATGCACTCAACTGAATATTTACCATGTTACAAGATCACTCACTTAGTGTCTTATATTTATAACGG
This sequence comes from Scilla litardierei, assembly GCA_030789695.1. NCBI lineage: Eukaryota > Viridiplantae > Streptophyta > Magnoliopsida > Asparagales > Asparagaceae > Scilla > Scilla litardierei. The sequence goes on along the minus strand of CM061137.1, from coordinate 47,774,771 downwards.
GGTGAAGTTTTCTGTGAAGTTTTCTGTTATAAGATCAATCACTGAATATTTATATTTACATTGTGAAGTTTTCTGTTATATTTTTCTTAGCTTTTGTAATTTCAGATTTTCTTTCTAAGTAATCATATAGTTTGAGATTCGTTTCACTTTGCTAATTTACCTATGTTGTGCTATAATCGTTTCTGTGCAATCATTAAATGCTGGTGGTTTTCTTTTTCTTATTTTACGATCTCTGTTCCGTCTTATGAATAGCATTTTTTAACTTCCGCTATTTATTCAATTTCACATATATACTGGTGGTCCTTAGCTTCTTTAAGATTTTGTGTATATAGGTTGCTCGGTTTTAATAACTACATGAATTGCTATGTTTGTGTTATTATTTACCGTCTTCCTGGTGTTTAATGCTTTCTCGCAATCAGCTGAAACGTGCGCTAGCTGGTTGTGTGTGTGTGTGTGTGTGTGTGTGTGTGTGTGTGTGTGTGTGTGTGTGTGTGTGTATTAGTCGCACACATAGGAACTTAATTGATGTTGGAAATATTAGGAGACCCTTAATTAAATGTTCTAATAGTTAAACATAAGGGGACCCTTGGAATTTGTTGAGTGATTAATTGAAACCTATAACAGGGAGCTTAGGGAGAATACACGCTCGCCCAAAAACTTAAGGAATTAGTTACGGGCTGCGCTTATGGAGCTTTTTGGGCGTGCTTATAGTTGTGCATGGAACTTAAAGAGAAGAGTAGGATATTACAAAAGCTTAAGAAATTCGTTGAGTTATACTGCTAATTGAACTCCCAACCTGATTATTCATGCATACTTGCATTTAAGGCCGAGTCCATATAGAAAAATTTTGAGTTTTCATTTAATAATTTGAGTCACAAGATTATATTCCATGTACTATCAACCTGCTAATTGAACTCCCTACCTGTTTTCATACACAAGATGTATTCCATGAATATGTTAGATGAGTAACACAATATTGAAGAGGGGTTAGAGTTCCATCATGCTTAAAACTCCATTTTGAAGCACGATTGGGCATGCTCTTACTCACAGAGTATTCAACGTTGAACGTTCAGATCAATATTCAAAAAGAACCACCAACCCACAAATACGTATGATCAGATTAAAAATGTCTGCTAGCAGTTTGCTAACATACCTAACTATCAACAAAACACAATGGTCTGTAAATCATATCTTAGCTCCATAATAAATATGATGAACTCTATAATAGAATAATGCACTAATGTTTGCCCAATTATCCTCCAAAACTAAAACTAAATTAATACAATGACCATAAGCAATTGATCCAATGAAGTCTAAAACGATACAACATAAAGTGTAAATTTAAATGGTTCATGATCTTAACTTTGCGACCAATTAAGTTATGCAAATAATCAAAAAACCTTATTTTTTTTAAAGTAACTAATTGATCAAAAAAATCCAAACTTGCAAGTGAATTCAACTAAACCCCCATACCCCCACGTGAGTAGGATATTACAAAAGCTTAAGAAATTTGTTAAGTTATACTGCTAATTGAACTCCCAACCTGATTATTCATGCATACTTGCATTTAAGGCCGAGTCCATATGGAAAAATTTTGAGTTTTAATTAATAATTTGAGTCACAAGATTATATTCCATGTACTCCCAACTTGCTAATTGAACTCAAGCATGCAGATCATGCCGATAATATATCACGTAAAGCGCCACTTCATTGCAAATATCTACGACGACAATTATATGTGTCAGTTTGTAAGAGTGAAGGCAAATGTATCAGTTTGGAGCTGTATCAGTATGTATATCAATATATTTGAATGGTTCATTTTGAAAATGTCATCAGATTGAATATGTATCAGATTTAATCTAAAAGTTTGCATGTAGGCATGTTTCTGAATCAGATTAAGTATGATGCAAATCGGAATACGACTGATTGCCTGGTGTGTGCAATAGAAAAAAATTGATAGTGTATAACAAATATTCTCAAAGTGCACAACCGGCAAATTATTCCCGTGGGGTGCATGGAGCAATTTTGTTATCGCCCAAATTTTGCTTAACGTGCACAACGGGTTTAATTATGCTAGGTATGCCGTGTGAGCAGTTAACAATTGTCCATAAACTACCATATATGCTCAACGTGAACACCTGGCTATGCTTGTTATGCACGTTGAGCAATTATGTTATGGCATAGAAAATTGCTAAATGCACATGACTGGCTATGGAAAAATCACCAAGCACACTGGGCATTATTTTCCAGTTGTGTGCGTTGAGCAATTTTGTTAGTGGCTATCAATTTATCTCAACATGCACCACAACAGTCAGTCATTATTGCTCAGACTGGATGGTATCAATCTGATGTATATTCACGAGTACTCTTCTGTATATTCACGAGCACTGCTATGTAGACTCACGGGGTCTCTTATGTAGACTAACAGTAACTCTACTTTAGTCTCATCCTCATCCATGGGCCAGGCACGTCGTCTATAAAAGTTGATTAATTGATTCCCTACCATGCTCAGTAGACTCACGGGGTCACTTATGCAATAATGTAGACTACTAGTCCAAATATATCCCCGATGTATGCTTTGAGCAATTTTGTTAAACATTAAAATTTTGCTCACTGCGCACAATGGCCATATTGCTAAAAGCGCACAACGGTTCTATCAGCATAGCCATATTCTATCAGTATAGACATATTCCATATTACTCTTATGTAAACTGTTCTATCAGCATAGACATATTGCTCAAAGCGCACACCGGTTCAAATATATGCCCGATGTCCGCATTGAGCAATTATGTTACGGGGTAACAAAAGTTCTCACCGTAAACAACTATTCAAATATAATCCGTTGTACGCATTGAGCAATTCTGATAGTTGCTTCTGTAGAATAACGAGAACTATACTGTACGCACACGTGCTAACTTCTGTAGGATCACATGCATGCTTATGTATATGCACGAGCCATTTCCCCAGATTCCATGACCAATTCGGCTATAAATGGCTGCCCATGAGCCCTCATCAACTCATAACTTAATCTAATCTTCTTAAGCCAAATGCTCCCATTATCAGGGAACATCAGGTATCCATATCTCGCTTCTTCACAGAAATATCGTTTATCATGTGTGGTTACATTGTAGGAGTTTTACTGTGAAGATTGAAAGCAAGATATGCGTTCCTGATGTCCATGATAATGTAGGCACGAATGGCCACAGAGGTTTACAATGGAACATCAGCTAGGTTCACTCGTGAACCACATCGTGAACATAGCTCTTGTCCATCGCATCATCCTTCAGGCACTCATACATGGACTCCATTCACTTCATGAATAGGTCCATGTTGAGCTTCTGAAACTTAGCATGTTAAATGGTCAAGTATAAGTCAATGCCCTAATATAGGGAATCAACCCCGATCAAGGACTGAGAAGTGAAGGAAAGCATCCGCTTCGCCCTTTCACATGCTGTCCTTAGTATCATAATGGCACTGGCATTTTCGTTGATGTCTTAATTGAACTTCCTCTTGAACTCATTAACAAATTGTTATACCGTCCTATTGTCAAAGTCATCTCTGCCAAGATGATTCTAGCTATCAGCTTCACCTCAAAGACGGTGTGCTCCATAGTAAGCAACGATATTTCAAAGGTGCCACTGTCGATGTCAAATATGAGGATGTTAGTAGCACCAATGATGGTTTCCTTCTTGTCAAGATTAACTTCATGCTGTGAAGGCCATAATTTGAAAGTTTCATGTTGCATGGGAAACATTGGTGGTGAATCTAAATTTTGGATTCCCTCATTGATTCCAATCTCGATCTGAAGCAAGTAATTCCTACTCTTTAATCATATTCCGCTACAAAGGTAATGTTTTCATCCCTTTTAATTAGCAACACCCAGTAATATGTTGCCTTTTCTTCATTTGGGCATAGAGAAAGGTCTCATTTTGGTAAGTCATGTCTTGTTTTGAGGGATTTTGTAATATATATATATATATATATATATATATATTGAAGGATAAGTTAGAGTCTATATTAAATATATACAGAACAGTACAAAGTGAAAGTCCGTAGAGAACAAGGAATAATAGAGGGAGGAGCGGACACAGGTGTCGTCCCTCCCTACAATTACCCAGGTCCTACAAACTAATCACTCAAGAGTTCAAATAGTAAAATACATAGCAGAACAAGCCCCATGCAATTCATTAGTGTCCAAAGAATTCAGGGGACCAGATGGGACACAATTCCCGTGAGCAAAGGGTAGGTGCCATCCAGCTTTCATAGTCTGAAATGTGCGCGTAATCTCCTGATTGACAAAAAGAAAATATCAAGTGTTGCAGCTGCCCAGAATCTCCATAGATAACAAATGAAATTCCATCAAGAAGGTTGATGCTCCCGTTAGGATGTCGCGGATCCCCCTGTCCGACGATTGATGATGCTAACGCCCTCCTCCATTGTCCAGTATTCCCCAGTTGTCAAGAATCACTGCTTCATCAGAACCGGCCTCAGAGATATCTTGATTTCGCAGCGCCACCCTAACGTCAGCCTCGATTTCTACAAATAGGATAGTTTTAGATCTGCATTTAGCTTCAAAAACACGCCTGTTCCGCTCTCTCCACAGGGGCCATACAATTGTAGAGAGTACTGTATTGGCCAGTTGATGCAGGATGCCCTTGCTCTTGAAGGTGGTTGCAATGTAATTTCCTATGTCCCCTAGGTTGTGTACCTGTAGATTGGAAGAGCCCAGTTTGAGCAAAGCACGCTTGATGATGTATGAAGAATATTGGCAGTTGAAAAAAATGTGCTCGGTGTTCTCCAGAATTCCGTTATCACATAGGCTACAATCAGTGCCTGTATGCACGCCCCACTTAGCCAGCCTGTCACGCGTCAGAAGTTTGCCTTTGAATGCTCGAAGGAGAGTCAGAGACATCTTAGGAATGCATTGACTAAACCAAACCAGCTTATAAAAAGGAAACAGTGCACCTTTGATACAAACGTTGTCCCACGCCTCTTTGAACTTGAAATCTGTACTAGGAATCCATTCCTAGGAATCAGAGCCAGCCATCAATTTGATATGCTGAATGATAGTCAAGATGTTATGAATAGTAGGGTCATCATTCCAGCTTTCACCATCCCAATAGTCACGCACTCGCTTTTTACTAGCTCCATTTGGGATATCAAACTGATTTTTGAGAGGTCCACAGGGAAGCCAGTTGTCATGCCAGAAGAGAGTCTCGGTCCCATCTCTGACCCTCCTCATGATAAGCTTATGAGATGAGCTTCTGTAATGCAATAGAAACTTCCAGGTACCAGATTGAAGGACCGACCCTTTACTTCCAAAGAACGTTGCCACATCCTTATATTTGTTTCTCATATACCCAGCCCATAAACCATCAGACTTCAGTAATCTCCAAGTTAGCTTAATACCTGATGCCAAATTTAGGTCAGATAGAAGCCTTAAACCCACTCCCCCTTCAGACTTTGGTTTGCAAGAGTCTTTCCAGGACCATGCTTTTGAAGACCCCCATATGAATTTCCTACACAAAGAGGTGAGTGCCCGTAATATAGTAGAAGGGATCCTGTAGACTTGAGACCAGAAAGCGATCATCCCATAGATCATGATTCGAACTAGCTCTATCCGCCCTGCAACAGACAACACAGTAGAAGTCCATCCACCCAACCTTTTTTTGCATTTATCTAGAAGTCTGCTATACATTTGTGATCTTGGGTATTTAGAGGAGAGAGGGAGCCCCAAGTAAGTAGTGAAGGAAGTCGCAAGCTTTACTCCAATATAATCAGCAAGAGACTCAGGACTTTTAACCCCTTTGCTAAATATTACAACACTTTTGCCCAAGTTGGTTTCAAGCCCTGTAAAATTTTGAAGTCCTCCAACAAACTTTTAATACCACTGAATGTTTTACTATTAGCTCGAAAAAATAGGAGCAAATCATCAGCGAACAAAAGATGGGAAATAGACCCAGTCCTCCTCATGGGTTAGATAGACCCCTTAATGAGGGAATTTGCTAGAAGCAGTGAGAATGCTTCCATAACTATGACAAATAGATAGGGGATAAAGGGTCACCTTGCCTAAGTCCTCTGTTACCCTCAAAGAAGCCTGCAGGAGAGCCATTTATCATCACATAGAAGGAAGGGGTCGAAATACATTCCTTGATCCAGCTGATGAAGGTGTTCCCAAAGCTCATCTGATGCAGAATGTAATACACAAATTCTCTGTTTACGCTATCAAAAGCCTTTCTAAGGTCAAGCTTTAGACAAGCTCTCGATCCCATGGGATTACTGAAGTCTCTGATCTGCTCATGAGCCAGGAGTGTGCAATCAGAAAGGAGTCTTCCTTTGAGAAACGCTGCTTGATTGGGGGATATTAAATCATGAATAATCAACTTGAGTCTGCTGCATAAGATCTTGCTAATAATCTTGTAAATGACATTGCAACAAGCTATGGGCCTGTAATCCCCAATGCTGGAAGCATTAGTACCTTTAGGAACTAAGGTTAGGAAGGTGTGGTTTTCCTGGCGAAGTAAAGAACCTGATCTGAAGAACGATTGGATAGCTGCCACTACGTCCTTACTGATAAGACTCCAATGGTGTTGGAAGAAGTAGCCATTGTACCCATTAGGCCCCGGAGCTTTGCTAGGCCCTATCTGAAACACCGCTTCTTTTATCTCCTCAGATGTAACCCTCCTTTCCAGCCAGGAAGCTGCCTCAGTAGTAACTTTCTTTTTAGGCACAAGCTTCGGAAACACTTGCCAATAGTGGGATTGATTATAGAGCCCCACAAAGTAATTTGTAGCTTCCGTTTTCAGCTCCTCACAAGATTTACTCTGAATTCCATTTATATCCAGAAGATGACAGATGTTATTGTGGCAGTGTCGGGCACGCATAGCATTGTAAAAAAAAATTGTATTCCGATCCCCCAACTCCAGCCAGTCTTGTCTACTCTTCTGACGAAGCATTTCCTCTTCAGAAAGTCTGTGCTCTTGGTATTGGAGATTAAGATCCAATTTTACAGCAAGTTGTTTCCTGACATCCTCTAGCATCTCACGACATTTATTAATTTGATTACCTGCATGGTTAGCCCTTGCCCAATTCCGCAATTCATGTTTTATATAACGCAGCTTCTGGACCAAGCAGAACATCCGGGTCCCATTGACAGATAGCTTCCAATTTGAATTCACAAGATCAGAATACCCAGGTAAATTTACCCAGTGGTTGAAATATTTGAACGGCTTCGGATCCTGAAGCACCTGAGTGTGCAGGTGAACAACCATTGGTGCATGGTCGCTAGATTGCGGATCAAGATTTTCAACATATGAGTTAGTGAGTTTGTCAATCCAGCTTACATTTGTCAAAATTCTGTCAAGAAGAATTGTTATGCGTCCCTGCCCAATGCGCATGTTGCACCAGCTATGGCGGTTTCCTGAGCATTTGAGCTCCTGAATTTGACATTCCCTGACGCAGTTACTGAAGTCATTCAGAACCCTTGAGTCAACTCTACGCCCACCCGCTTTGTCTTTAGAATAAAGGACACAATTGAAGTCCCCCTACCAACCAAACTTCATCTCTAATACTCGCACTAAACTCCTTTAGATACTTCCATAAGCTTCTCCTTTCTGAACTAATATTTGATCCATAAACTCCTGTTAGGACAAAAACAAATCCCCCCATGTTAGTACATCTTTCAGAGATATGCTGAGGAGAGCAGGAAATAGTGCTAGACTTCCAGACTGAAGAGTCGAAGCCCATTAGAATTCGGCCCCTGTAATTTGAACTGAAGTTGTTTACAGTACTTCAACTCTTGGGAAAGATAGAGGTATTAGCAAGAGTTATGACTTGTAGCTTGGTTTCTAACAGGACAACAACTGAAGGTTTAATCTTCTTCATTCTATCTCGTAAGTCCATACGCCTCACAGAATTATTCAACCCTCTCGAGTTCCAGTTTAAAATAGTCATAGATTTGGTGTTTGGTTTGCTGGCTGCCTCACAAGACCACCATCCTTCAGCCTAGTACTCTTGCGTGTTGACACACCCACATGAGGAGTTGAAGCAAGCTTCTGTAATTTAGAGGAATCAGACATCCAGGCCAGTTCCGTTTGTTCTGTCTCCCACTCAGGGTTATCGTAAATAGTGACAGCAGGTATGGTATCTATCTCATATTCAGGCCTATCCTTGGGGGGGGGCATTAGTAGTATGCAATGTTAGACCTGGAAGAAAAAGATCTATGGCTGCAGAAGAAAAACAGAGAGTTAAGAGACGAATAAAAAACAAAATACGAATAAGAAGGAAACAAGAAAACCGAGACAGGGACGAGGAACTGCGTCGTGGCTGAGCCACTGCCTTGAAAACAACTACGGCCCGACCGTGGTGGTAATCGGATGATGCCGGATGTTCCCCAAGGTTAACGCAGTTGCGTCTGGACGCGTCCACTCGCGGCCAGAAGCGTGGAGCTTGCACAGAGATCGATACCCAGGAGAGAAGAAAGCTCGGTGAACGAGGGGAAGAAGAGCAGAAGTATTCGGTTGTAGAAAACACCCTTGACGATAGAGTTTATATAGGAGAAAAGAATGACTGTTGGAATTCAGTCATGAATGCAGGCATTAAACAAAAAATGACTGTTGAGAATATTAACGCCAATTTAATGAAATAAAACGTATTGGGCCAATTTAATGAAATAAAACGTACTGGACCTTTTGAATTCAAAAAAGTAAAATGGGCTAAAAATACGAGTCAAAACTCGGGCACTCCGCGCGCGCACCCGTGAACCCCCCCTGCGCAGGCACGACGCCAGCGCACACACGCTAAGGGTTTCCGGATCCGTCGCCCAGATTTTCCATTCGGCCCAACCCGGATTGGGCTCGGCCCTTTGCTTGGGCTCATGTGCACGCGAGCTACCCCCAATTTCTAGCCCATTAACAAGTCCAATAGCCCATAGGAGAGAATCCTATTATATACACACTCAAGGGTGTTGGCCTATCCAATGTGGGACTAAACAAGAGAGTGGGAGTGAACAAATGGCCAAGGGAGCCATTAATTCCAACAATCCCCCACTTAATGGCTCAAGAAGAGAAGAGAAAGATCCTGGGTAAAGAGGGATGAATACTTAAGTATCAATGTCTTTCGATTGAATTGATACGTAGTGAAGTGAGGTAACAACTTACTTTCTAATGAGTGAATAGCTCTTGAACTCATTAGAGTTCGATTGTGAACCCCCCACAACACATATTGTTCCCTTGAGTTTGTGCAAACTCCGCGATACATAACAAGCGCTATAGGCCATGCGCACACCTTGGGTCTCGTGAGTGCTCTAGAAAGACTGCCCTTGTCTTTCATAGAGGGTGGCCAAACCCTCACACCCACATAGGTGGTTCATCAAGTGCTTCTCCATAGCACCACCAAAACTGGTTATGAAACCATTAAGAGCATACAGCTCAACCTCTGCTTAAGTCCATCAAGTGCTTCTCAATAGCACCACCAAAACTGGTTATGGACTTGTCTCAAAATGAATCCATCAAGTGCTTCTCAATAGCACCACCAAACTTGGCTATAGATTCAAGGAACACTACCACACGCCATAGGGATGGAAATGTAGTGTTTGTTAAGGATCATATGGCTTCGTTAGACCACACTAGGTATCAACCATATAACCTTAACTCATGGGCTTTAGCCCCATCCCCCTTGACGAATCAAGAACCACTTTCCTTGGCAATCCTTTGGTTAGTGGGTCTGCAAGATTTCTTTCAGACCTTACATATTCCAAAGAAATTACTCCATTTTTCAGGAGTTGTTTAACCACACCGTGCCTGATCCGAATGTGTCTCTTCTTCCCGTTGTAGACACTGTTTTTAGCAACACCAATGGCTGCCTGAGAATCACAATGAAGGGAAACTGGAGCAGTTTTTCCTCCCCATAAAGGCACGTCTGCCAACAGGTTCCTCAGCCATTCAGCCTCTTGCCCTGCCAACTCAAGAGCAATAAATTCAGATTCCATGGTGGAGCGTGCTATACATGTTTGTTTGGAAGACTTCCAAGATATAGCACCTGCACCCAAGGAGAATAAAAAACCACTAGTTGAACTAACTTCATCGTTATCTGAAACCCAGTTTGCATCACAAAATCCTTCTAACACAGCAGGAAATTTGCTGAAATGCAAACACCAATCAACAGTCCCTTTCAGGTACTTTAATAAACGATGAAGAGCAGTCCAATGTTCATTACTAGGGTTATGAGTGTACCGACTTAGCCTGCTAACATCATAGGCTATATCGGGTCGAGTACAGTTCATAAGGAACATCACACTTCCTATGATCTTAGCATATTCAGATTGAGAAATACTCTCTCCTAAATTCTTTTTCAAATGTATGCTAGGGTCATAGGGAGTTCTAGCAGGGACAACATCAAAGCAGTTGAATTTCTTCAGCACCTTCTCTACGTAATGAGATTGACTCAAGGAGATGCCATAAGAGTTTCTAACAATTTTAACTCCTAAAATGACATCAGCTTCTCCTAGGTCTTTCATCTCAAATTGAGATGACAAGAAATTTTTGGTTTCATTTACATTATTTAGATTATTCCCAAAAAGTAACATGTCATCGACATAGAGACAAATAATTACACAATCTGATCCTATAAGTTTAGAATAGACACAAGAATCAGATGTGTTTACAACAAATCCATTCCTTACTAAGGTGCTGTTGAATTTCTCATACCATTGCTTAGGAGCTTGCTTTAAGCCGTATAAAGACTTTCTAAGCCTGCAAACCTTATTCTCTTCACCAGCAACTACAAAACCCTCGGGTTGGGACATGTAGATTTCTTCTTCTAGATCGCCATTTAGGAAGGCTGTCTTAACATCCATTTGATGTATGACTAACTCATGAATTGCAGCTAAGGCAATTAGAGTCCTAATGGTTGCAATCTTGGTCACGGGAGAATATGTGTCAAAGTAGTCTAATCCTTTCTTTTGAGTAAAACCCCTGATCACAAGTCTAGCTTTGAATTTTTCTATCGATCCATCAGGTCTCATCTTTTTCTTGAAAATCCATTTATTACTAATGGGCTTATTACCTTTAGGTAACTCGGCTAATTCCCAAGTTTGATTGGATACAATAGAATCAAGTTCGCTTTTAATAGCTTCTTTCCAAAAACTAGCATCAATGGATCTCATTGCCTCATCATAGGTTTTTGGGTCTTCTTCTATTAAAAAGGTAGACACTATCTCATCACTAAGCATATCTATACAACCATTTTCTGACAGAAAGGCAGTTATAAAGTCAGGTCCAAAATTGGTTTCAGTCCTTTGCCTCTTACTCCTTCTAGGTTCTTCACTAAAAGTAGAACTACATGTATGCATATCAGAAGATATAGGTGAAGAAGAAGGAAGAGATTCTATGGGAGGTACAAGGGGCAAAGATCCTGTTAATTCCTTTTTCAAAGGAAAAACATGCTCAAAAAACTCTGCATCTCTAGACTCAGAAATAGTGTTATCTGTTAAGGACATGAATCTATATGCAGCACTATTATGAGCATACCCTATAAAAACAGTATCATAAGTTTTAGACCCAATGTTTGACTTCTTAAAGTCAGGTAGTCCTACCTTTGCCAGACACCCCCACACTCTAAGAAATTTAAGGTTAGGGGGATAACCTTTCCACAATTCATAAGGTGTTTTGTCTAGTTTCTTATGAGGTACTCTATTAAGGATATGGCAAGCAGAGAGAATGGCTTCCCCCCACATGTCATCAGATAATCCTGAACTTAATAGCATGGCATTCATCATTTCTTTCAGAGTCCTGTTCTTTCGTTCAGCTATACCATTTTGTTGAGGAACATAAGGAGCACTGAACTCATGTATGATTCCATTCTTCTCACAGAAGTCTTTTAAGGTATGAGAGCTATATTCTCCACCTCTGTCAGACCTAAACCTTTTGATTTTCCTATCAAGTTGGTTTTCTACTTCTGACTTATATTTAAGGAACATTTCTTCAGCCTCATCCTTAGTTTTTAGAAGATATACCCTAGTGAATCTAGAGTAATCATCTACAAAAGTGATGTAGTAATGTTTTCCTCCTTTGCTTCTAGTAGATTTAAAGTCTGCTAGGTCTGAATGAATTAAACCAAGAAGTTCTGACTGTCTAACAGCAACAGGTTTACACGGTTTTTTAGTGTATTTGGCTTCTACACAGATTTGACATTTAGAGAATTCAGAAGAACTTGTAGCAGATATTAGATCTAAGTTATTTAATCTTTTAATAGAAGCAAAATTGACATGCCCTAGTCGGCAATGCCATAAGTCTAAAGATTCAGCAATATAAGCAACAGCAGATTTATTCATTGAATCAGAAACTACATTCAGAACAAAGAGTCCATCACTCAGATAGCCCTTCCCAACAAAGTCTCCACTGCGAGAAATAACAACCTTGTCAGCCTCAAAGACAAGTTTTAGACCTGTTTTGTTTAGTAAGGCACCAGACACGAGGTTGCGACGCAGAGATGGGACATAAAGGACGTTGCTGAGGGAGAGAGTCTTTCCTGATGTTAGTTTCAGCATGATAGTACCTTTACCAGCAACTCGGGAAGCAGCAGAATTTCCCATGAAGACGCAGTCTGTGTCCGCAGCATCCTTGAAGTCGTGGAACAGATCCTTGTTTGTGCAGAGATGTCTTGTTGCGCCCGTGTCTAGGATCCAATCAACGTTATTGGCCACCATGTTAGCTTCAACAATGACAGCAGCAATGACTTCATCTGGTTCAGCAAGGTTGGCTTGAGCAGCAGGGCCACCTTGTTTCTGGGGCGGCTTTTGGGTTCCCTGGCGTTGAAAGCATTGGTAGGCTTTATGGCCAGGTTTGCCGCACACATAGCAGACAACGTTCGGCTTCTGGACCTTGCTGGCTGGTTTGGTGAAGTGACTTGACTTCTTGTTCTGTCCTTGTTTAAAGGGCTTCTTCCCTTTGTTGTTGAACCTAGTTTTGTTGAAAGGGCCAGTAGATTCAACAATGTTAGCTTTGACAGAAATGACAGGAAAGGAGTCGGGTTTATCTTTGAGGCGATTAGCCTCTTCAGTTCGCATATGACTGATGAGCTCTTGCAGGGACAGATCTTTCTTCTTGTGTTTGAGATGGTTCCTGTACTCAGCCCAGGAAGGTGGGAACCGCTCCAGCAGCACGTTCGCTTGAAAGATCTCGCACATCTTCATGCCTTCGTTGAGAACATCTGCGCAAAGGTTCTCGTAGATGTGGACTTGTTCCATGATGGGCTTGTCGTCGAGCATTTGGAAGTGGAGCCACTTGCCAACGACATACTTCTTCTTTCCTGCATCATCAGATCCATACTTCTTTTCTAGGGAATCCCAGATTAGTTTAGCAGACTTATGAATCATATATAAATCAAATAAAGAATCCTTCATATGATGAAGGAGGTGACAGCGAACAGTCTTGTTGTCTTTATCATATTTAACAATTTCTGCAGAAGCAGAAGAGTTGGCAGGAGGAATAAGAGCAATAGCATCACCATCAACAGAAGTTGGTGGAGTGACTGAAGAAGGAGGAAGAGGGGGACAGTCTTTGAAAAGGACGTAGTCAATTTCAAGCTGTTCAAAAAACATCAATAGTTTTTGCGACCACCGTTTGTAGTTGGTACCATCGAGGGGGGCCAACTTGGACAGATCGAGGAATGACTTGGAAGGAGTGACAGCCATAGCAAAGTGAGTAGTTGTTTTCAAATTGTTAGACCTGGAAGAAAAAGATCTATGGCTGCAGAAGAAAAACAGAGAGTTAAGAGACGAATAAAAAACAAAATACGAATAAGAAGGAAACAGGAAAACCGAGACAGGGACGAGGAACTGCGTCGTGGCTGAGCCACTGCCTTGAAAACAACTACGGCCCGACCGTGGTGGTAATCGGATGATGCCGGATGTTCCCCAAGGTTAACGCAGTTGCGTCTGGACGCGGCCACTCGCGGCCAGAAGCGTGGAGCTTGCACAGAGATCGATACCCAGGAGAGAAGAAAGCTCGGTGAACGAGGGGAAGAAGAGCAGAAGTATTCGGTTGTAGAAAACACCCTTGACGATAGAGTTTATATATGAGAAAAGAATGACTGTTGAGAATATTAACGTATTGGGCCAATTTAATGAATTCAAAAAAGTAAAATGGGCTAAAAAATACGAGTCAAAACTCGGGCACTCCGCGCGCGCACCCGTGAACCCCCCCTGCGCAGGCACGACGCCAGCGCACGATAAGGGTTTCCGGATCCGTCGCCCAGATTTTCCATTCGGCCCAACCCGGATTGGGCTCGGCCCTTTGCTTGGGCTCATGTGCACGCGAGCTACCCCCAATTTCTAGCCCATTAACAAGTCCAATAGCCCATAGGAGAGAATCCTATTATATACACACTCAAGGGTGTTGGCCTATCCAATGTGGGACTAAACAAGAGAGTGGGAGTGAACAAATGGCCAAGGGAGCCATTAATTCCAACATGCAATACAGAATTGCCCAGAGTTGAGTCACCAATAATATTACCGGGGTGTAGGGTATCATGCACAGCCAAGTTGTCCTCAAAATTTGAGACATTAGAGCACTCTCCCAACTCTAAAGAACAAGTAGACTCCACGGGTATAGTTGACATCTTAGGTGGCCTCAAAGAAGTCCCAGGCGCCTCATGTGTTGTAATTGATTTCTTCCCCTTAGAACCTGAAGCCTCACTTGCTATAGCTGCCTTCTTCCCCAAAGTATTGCATTTAAATTTCAAACAATTAATCAACCTGATGTAATATACCAACCTTTTGAGCCTCAGCATACAAAAATTTGTACTCTGAGCAACCTTTCCATTGCTCAGAATGCTACTTCTAGGCGTACAAACTCCTGATGCTCCCTTTGGTTCAGAAGAAATGCAACTTGCCTGCCCCTCAATAGTAGGCATAGGGAGCTTGTTAGGAGCCCCCACATCCTGTTTGCCTGCAAGTTGTATGCCATGGCAGGGACATTGTTTATCCGAGTGACCGAAGCATACACAGTAACTGCACCTGGGCGGTTCGCCTTCGTATTTGACATCAAAAGATAGCATGGAACCATCATCCAGCTCTATCTCAACCACTTGGGGCAAAGGCTTCATTGCCTCCACTTCCACTAGGCATCTAGCATAGGTCATTCTTTCTAGTTTAGCTGTTGCACGATCAAGACAAAGCGGTGTGCCAATTACCGAGCTTAGAATGTTAAGAACCTCCATATTAAACATATTCAATGGAATCCCATGTAGCTGCACCCATATTGGCACTGAGGTGGGAATATCACGATCGTGCCTTAGACTTGGGGTCCATCGTTTAAGAACGACCAGCCGACCATCAAAAAGCCATGGACCGCCATGCAGGATTCATTCACAGTCATCCTTAGATTCAAACCGAAAGTAGAAAAAGCCATTCTCCTTACTGTAGATTTGGACCATATGCCGGAGCTTCCACAGTCTCTCCTGCCAAGCCTGAATCTGCCCGTAATATGGCACATCACCGAGAACATAACCAACTAGGGTGAATTCCCAATAGAGAGCACCCTTCTCCAAGAGCTTGCTAGGTACTCGAGCGACTGTAGACCCATCCTCTCGGATCTTAGGAGGGACAAAGGTCATTCCCATGGAGTCTCCATATTTACGCCTAATAGAGCAGACCTCTGACCAAGAAAGCTTAGTAGCAGAGGGGTCAGTGTTAATAGAGATCTGGCGCCTCACGGGCAAATCACCAAACACCTTACCTGCAATCCTATCAACAGGTCTACCAGGGGCTTTATGTCTCTCCTGTAAAGGAACACCTCTACCCTGATGGTCCTGATGCGATCTCCGCGGTGGGAGATAGAATCTTCCATCCCTCTTGCACAAACCCCCACCATCCAAAAGAGTAGTAGCTGCCTTAACCTTAGTTTTCCTTCCAACCAATTGCCAGCCATCAGCGTCATTTGAAGCATGAACTCCAAATCTCCCAATACCCAGGCCACTTCTCACAGAGCCTCCACCAGATCCGACTCCCTGAGAAGCAAAACCGCCTGAGCCCGCTCCTTCTTGGCCAGATCCAGATTCGTCTCCTTTGGCCGTTCGAGGAACACCATCCCCTGAGATAAGAATTCTCTCCTTGAAGCCTCCATTGCCCGAAAAAGCACCATCACCGGTACTTCTAATCTTCCCAGAATCGCCATGGCCATGATCGCCTCTGTCGCCAGGATCGCCTATGTCGCCGCTGTCCATTTTTGACTATATATATATATAATTTTTTGGAAAATGAGTGATATTCGGAGAGGAGGGTCGGGCGATTCTGCGATTCCCGTCGTTTCTAGGGTTCGTGAAGCTGAATCCCAGAGCGAAGGTCCCTTGGTGGGTGATCCCTTGGCAACTGCTGATTCAATTGAGCGGCCATGGCAGACCGTTAAGGGTAAGAGGCAATCATCACAACTGCGCCATGGCTTGGAGCGCCATGGCTTGGAGCGCCGTCTGTCGCATCATGCTCCGCGGCGACCGTATGTTAAACGCCTTGGTGATCGCCTAGGAGACAAGGCCCCTCTGCCCAGTGGAGGTAAGTATGTGGCTTCTTCTTGGGGTAAGTCTAATTCATCTGATGCAGCCAGGGTGTTTGTCGATATGCCTATGAGACAACACTCTCCCAAGATCTCCATTAACCCTTTGGGACCTAAAAGAAGTTGGTCCGAGATCTGCTCCACGACGCGCACATATGGCGAATCTGTTGGTATGACCTTTGTTCCCCCGAAGATCAGGGTTGATGGATCTAGTGTGGCACGCGTTCCAAATTCCTTATTGGAGAGGGGCTCTGTTTACTGGAAATCGACCTTGGTTGGCTACGTACTTGGTGACTGCCCATCGTTTGGTCAGGTGCAAGCTTGGATGGAGAGGCTCTGGAAGCCTAGGAAGAAAGTACAACTTTACAGCAAGGACAACGGCTTCTACTACTTTCGCTTTGAGTCTGGAGAGGAATGTGAGAGGATTCTTCATGGAGGTCCATGGCTTTTTGATGGGAGATTAGTTGTCTTGAAGCTTTGGTCCCCCTCCCTCTGACATGATCGGGATATTCTCAGCTCTGTTCCTTTGTGGGTCCAACTTCACGGGGTCCCTGTTAACCTTTGGAACATGGAGGCATTAAACATCCTCGCTTCTGTAATTGGAAACCCTCTTTGTTTGGATCGCGCTACTGCTAAGCTGGAGAGAATATCCTATGCTCGTTGCTTGGTTGAGATTGATGCTAAGAAAGCTTTGCCGCAGTTCGTGGAGGCCGAGCTTGATGATGGGTCTCTGCTAACTATTGAAACCAAGTACGAAGTGGAGCCCCCGCGGTGTACCAAATGTGTTTGCTTCGGCCACTCGCTGTTGCAATGCCCTCTCCAGACTACATCTGCTCCCCTTAACAAGGGCAAGGGGATTGAACTGGTTACTAATGATTTGCAGTATATCGACCAAGGACAGTGCTCGTCTCCAACGGATGTGGATCCTCCAATTGTTGAAGGTTCTATGCAAGCCGCTGTTGACTGTCCAAATGTTGGGGCTGCTCCTACAGATGGCCCGGTAATTGCATTAGTTGCTGCCTGTATCCCAGCTCCAAATGATGGGGCAGTTCAAATGATGGATCAACGGTCCGGCTGTGTGGGAATGAAAGCTGGTAATAGCCCTGTCCGGAAACTGCTTGCCATTGTGAAGGTTTTGCATTTCTCAGTCTCTCTGAAGCGTAAATGTTCCCGTAGAATTGTTGAAGAATCCGCAATCGCTACCTCCAGGGAGCCGGATGCTGCACCTGATATCACTGCTACTAGCTGCACTTCTAAGCCATGTTCCTGCCCAGAAGAGCTGCCTCTTGTGACTCTATATGACAACCCGGATTGGATTTTGGAGCACAGGGATGTCAAATCTGCTAGTGAAGCCATCAAGCATAAGAAACTTGATTCTCTCTCCGGCTCTACTCCATGCCGCAGCAGCAGGCTTAAGTAGGGGAGGTATACCTCGATCCACATCTTAATTTAATGACGATGTTTATTTGGAATACTAGGGGATTAAATAATGCTGTGAGGCGAAGAGATCTTCGCGATAGGATTAGGGTTCTTAAGCCTACTATCTTAGTCCTTCTGGAGACTAAGCTGAGCATTGATAATGTCAATGCTAAATGTTGCTTCCCTAAGAGTTGGCAATCAATACATAATTTGCAGTGTCATAGTGGTGGTCGAATTATCTTGGGATACGATCCGCAGGTTTGGAATATGAGTATTATCTCCATTTTTATGCAGCACATCTCTGTTCATTGTGGTAATTCAGGGGGTTTCAGATTTGCTTTCTCGGCAGTCTATGGCAGCAATAGGGCCTCTGAAAGGAAGCTTCTATGGAGAAACCTTGCTGGGGATGCAGTAAGCCTGAATAATGAGCTCTGGTTAGTCGGAGGGGACTTCAATTGTATTCTGGCTGCCAAGGATAAGATTGGGGGCCGAAGGGTGGAGGCAAGCATTGATCGCACCCCGGATACACGCCCGAGGCGACGGTTGTAGTTTTACCGCAAGCGCACGGTGTAGCGGCGAGCGGGTTATCGAACACAGGGAGGACGAATGACCGTGCTTGTTCCAATCAACCTGGCTATCTAAGAAGAGAGATTTTCCTTTGGCGATCCTGTCACAATCGTCAGACAAAGTGCAGAAATATCAAATCAAATAAAGAACGTCTAGGGAATGGGGAATCCCCGCTACTCACCGTATCTCATAAATGTGGTTCATCGGTATCAAAATTGCTAGATTAGGATTTTGGATGAACTAGTCGCAACTGAATGTAGAACCAAGCTCACGCTTTCGCGCTGTTGCCGGTCTATAGCTATCCTAGGTTTGGGTCCAATCTCTTGCAAACCCTAGCCTATGAAAGCTAGCATTAGGATCAACATCATCGTCCAATCGCTCACCGAGCCCAATCTCTTGCAAACTCAGCTCGCGATCTAGATTGGGATAGTTCCTACCCGTCCTATCTCTTGCAAACGGGTATTGGCACGGAATTGCAACCGGAAACCCTATTATCGGTCCAATCTCTTGCAAACCGATACTACGGAAATTCGATTCCAACCCAATTCGGATTTCTAGGGTTTCCTCTCGAATTGGGATCCAATCTCTTGCAAATCCCAATCGGTATGAACTCCTAGCTATCCGTAGTAAATCGATCCCAACCTAATATCTAAATATCAATTCTAGCAAAATTTCTACTAATTCATCACAAATATGAAGTTGGGCTTGTAGGGTTCATCCCCACGCCCCAAGACGTGGAGACTACTCACAATTCATAGCAAGATCACAAAAATAATCAATGAAATAAGCAATAGAATTCATCACAATATTGAGATATGCAATAAAAATAGAATTTTTAGAGTAGAGATAGACAAACCAATGGAGTTCTTCAATTAATCCAACAAAAATCAATAATTGTCTTCTCTCCAATCTCCAAAATAAAGCTAAAAAGTAGATCTAAAAAGCTGCAAAAAATCTAAGGAGAAGCTCTCCCAAAACTAGGGTAAAAACAGGGGTTAAATAGCCACCAAAATCGTCCAAAAACTGTGACCAAAATACCCCTGCACAGCCTGTTTTCCGCAGTTTTCGCTACAGGCAGCGCGTCGCACTCGGCCGAGTGACAAATGTCGCTCGGCCGAGTGAGAAACCCTGTAATTTTCCAGTAAGTCGGGGCCTTCAGGGGTCTCTACTTCGGGGGCGGCTCGGCCGAGTGAGTTGTCGTCACTCGGCCGATGGCTTCATTGTACTCGGGCAGACGGGATAAGCCACTCGGCCGAGTGGGTCTTCTGAAGCTCAGGCAGCCGAAAAACAGAAACTTGGAGATTTTTGAAGGGCTTCGTCTGGGCGCCACTCGGGCGGACGTGATGTAGTCACTCGGCCGATGTGGTCTCCGTCGCTCGGCCGAGTGCACAGGTAAATCGTGTCTGATCTGGTCGGCCGAGCGGTGTCTCGCTGGTCGGCCGAGCGGCTCCTCCTCGGCCGAGTGAGACACAAAAAATGCCCAGATTGCTTATTTTGGCCTCCTCGTCGCTCCTGCGACGTCCATTCTTCTTCCGCTCCTCTCCAACAGCAAAATACCCCTCGGGGAGGTCGTCGGTGACCGTCTAAAGTAAGCGCATCTCGAGATCACTCCAAATCGCGCCAAATCACCTGAAATGCGACAAAAACAACAAATCGTGAAAAGCATCGCAATATCATCGATATATCGTGAAAAACATGATTTGGGCGATCTAAATGGCATGCAAACATGCGGGAAAAAGGTGTAAAATAAGGAGTGATCAAAATCCCCCAAGCTTGCCTCTTACTCGTCCTCGAGGAAGATAAGTAAAAGGCGAACCCGGTGGATTCGGAAAACGAAAACGGTGAAAAGAAAAAAAATGAAAAACGAAGAAGAATGAAAACGAAATAAAATAAAGTAGAAAGAAAGAAGCGAAGAGGTGGGTTGCTAGATTATTTTCTCAGGACGTGGGTTCCACTTACTCATATAGCATGCACTGAGTGAAAAACACATGTCAAAGAATTTTATTTTGATATCATAGTATAATAGTGCAAATAGAAATAGAAAACCCACGAACAACGATATAATCATGAAAAACGGAATAATTTTAAAATTAACATCGTCTGAATCATTTAAAGCGGTATACAAATCACAGATCACACACTTTTCAATTGAATGCTTTCTATCAGGAGTATAAGAGTATCACACAATAGAATAGAGAGAATAGAAAAGTATGGATTTCATGATATGAATGCTAGGCTTAGATTTCTGGATTTCGTAAAGCTAAAAATAATCTCATTGAGTATAGAATATTACTTAGCCTAGGTCGTCGTGCAACGTCAAGTAATCACTCTCTCACACATCAATGGATTCCCTCCCCCAAGCTTATCTATAAGCATAGTGGCATAAAAAATATTCACATCCCCATTTTTATATAGCTCCAAAAGTGATAAAAAGAAAGAAGAAAGAAAGAAAGTGAGATGTGATCTTTTATTGAGGATTTTTCCTCTTTTTTTTTTCCTTTTTTTATTTAGATATAGCATATATACACGGTGATCCCAACTCAAAGAGAGAGATAATGATATACAAGAATATTTTCCTCTCTTTTTTATTATTATTTTAGACAATAGAGATTTGGAGCTAGGAATGAATAGCGGGGGAAATGCCATATAATAGAATTGCTAGGGAGAGATTCACCAATGATTTTAAAAGTAGAGAAATGATGTTCAAGATTTGTGGAGAAAGAAATAGATATAACTCTCAGTTCACTCTATAAGACATGCACGACAACTTCAGCAGGGTAATCTAATCTACTCAGTTTCGATCACAAAAAAGCTAACTAATCCAGATTTATCATAGCTAACATCATTCAATCATCCTGAAGTGAAGTGTACAATTCATGCATATAGAAGTGATATAGGAAAAAGAAATCAGTACTCCAGATATAAGCATTCAATGCGTGAATCTTGGTGTGTTTTCTGTGATAGCATACATATGAATATTCAGACTCAGCTAATAATAAAATTTCATCCATTTTCATGTGGAAAAAGTGTGGGTTACTTTCTCTAGATGCAAGGCAAGTCATAGCATATGATATCAGAAATAAAATCTAAGACGTGACAAGTATAGCATGCATATAGAGTAAGCTAAATCCAACGTCATCATCATCACAGAAAAGTCATCTCTAGCATGAGATGAAAAAGAAATAAAGATAAAGGGAAAATAGAACTATTTACAATGCGGCACACAGAAAAATAAGAAAAACGTGATGCATGGTAAAATAAAAGAAAAGTGATGAAAATAAGTGCAAAAGCGAAAAAAATGGTGTGAAATAAAAAAAACTAAAAATAAAGGTGGCAAACCGAAAAAGATCGTGAGAACTCACTCCCCCAAGCTAAATGGCACAGTGTCCTCAATGTGCAAAGTGTGGCACACCGAGAGACAAGAAATGGGAGGGGCAAGTGAGGATGCATGCATGGAAAAATGAAAATAAAAAGAAAAATAAAGAAATTAAAATATGATGCGGACATGATGCATGCGTAGATAGGAGTGATACAGATATATAAGTGGCGCCAAAAACTCTCCCTCTCTCCCAAAAAAGATATATAAAGATATGATCAAAAAGAGAATCCCAGAATAAATGAGGGGAGGGGGGGCGGACAAAAATGCAACAGGACCCAGCAGAAACGGGCAGCACAACGGCAAAAATAATCGATGGCATCAAGGGTGCCTAAGAAGGTGGTGCTGCGCCGTCTCCGTCCTGAGGCGGAGGTCGTGTGGGTGGTGCTGGCTGGACAGGCGGCTGAGCGGGTGTGGATGTGGAAGTGGTAGCAGGCTGAGTGGGTGTGGAAGTGTGAGTGGGAACCTGCTGGGTGGGTGGGGGTACGCGCGGGAGACGCTCCAGAACCTGGGTAAGACAGTAGTGGATCTGCGGGAGCAGGTCGAAGCGGCCAGCCATCGCAGAGACGGTGGAGGACAGGGTCCTAAGGTCCCCTCTGAGACCACTCACCGCCCCCTCTAGAGCACGAATGCTCTGAAGTACTGTGTCAGGGGGAGGTGGTGCAGAGGAACGCACCTGGCGGGGCTGGGCAGGTCTGGGCTGGCGTACTCGGGTCGCGTATGTGACGGGCTCAGCGGGGAACGGTACAAAAGGTGCCGCGCCAGCAAATGTGGGCCTGGCCTCAGTGTGAGGCCGGGGTCGGGCGGTGAGAATTGGAGGCAGCAGCAGCGAAAGAAGAGTGCAAAAGTGGCAGCGAGGCGGCCAGAGAGGTCGATGGCACAGAAGTGTGGACAGACGCCATGACACTCTCGGAAAATACAGCAGAGGTGGAAACGGAGGTGACTACCGCTGGGGTGGAAGTGTGTGGTCCAAAAGGTGCAACCCCAGCGGAGATCATGCTAGCCATGGTCTCCACGACCGCGGCAAACGAGGGCTCTCCACTCTCAACAAAGGTCGGCGGGCGCTCGGGGAGAGCAGAGCAAAGAGGCTCGACGGACAGAGGGCCGGTGGTGGTGGTGACAGCCGCGGAGGTGGTGGAGGTGGGCTCAACTAAGGTACTCCCAACACCGACAGGGGTGTCAGGAGCGGCAGAAACATCGGGGGTAGGCTGAGGGGCCACAGGGTCAACAGGCACGGCAGCAGGCTCGGCAGGGGCAACAGGGTCAACAGGGGCAGCGTGGGCCTGCTCTGCCTCCTCGGCCTCGAGCACGTAAGCAGCGGGGATGAGGACATCCATCGCAGGGAGCCAGTCAACGTGGGCTGGTGCAATCTGAGTCCGAGCCGGGCTCGGAAGAATCATGTAATCGGCACCGTAAGGGCCGTGCAACCAGACCCAGTGACGCTCACCGTGCGGACGAAGCATCTTCATCCGGGCCATAACATCGATCGACAAAGAAGTGGGGCCCGATACTCGTCGCAGGTCGTCGGGGAAGTCCTCGCCGGTCATAAGAGCAAGCAAGGTGATCAGGCCGCCGCAGCATATCGGTGAACGATCGCCCACCGATACAATGATGCGGTCTAAAAACCATGCCGCGATATCGATCACGACGGCGGGGACAAGCTCATCTCCATCCCTAGATAGAGCTCTGGGACGTGTCATAGCGTAGAGCATGTAGAGCTCTGGCGTAGACATCGTGCCCGGCTCATATCTGGCCAAAAAGGTCGTCGCCATAAGGCGCTGAGCAATACGGAGGCAGGGATGGACAATGGCCGAGGCCTTGGCCCTACTAGGGTCAAAGGCAGCGTGGAGACCTGTAATCCGGGCCCAGAAGGCACCGGCGTCGAAGGAAGGTGGGGGGATATGGGTGGGTGCGTAACCTCGGTCGGCCCCGGGGATATCGGGCCACGAGAAGAACGCTCTCATCATATCGAGAGTGACCTGGCACTCTTGATCCATGAACCGAAACGAGCAACCCTCGTCGGTCCGGGCGATCGAACTCAGAACCTCAAGTGTCGGGCGGATAAACGTATCCGCCGACACCTGAAAGAAATCTCGCCAGCCCACGTTGTCGTACAACGTGAGCATCCCCTCTAGTACCCCCAGGCGTCCTAGGTCAGCAAGGTGTGCAAACCTGGAGGGTACGATCGAGCGCTGAGAGATACGCTCGAAGACGGCGCGGTGTGCGTCGTCTCGGAACGTAATCCCGAGCGGCCCGACCAGTGGAGCCGGTGGTGGTGGCTGTGTAGCGGCAGGGAGAGGCTGTGCGGGCGCTGCAGGCTGTGCGGGGTGTGCGGGGCCTGCAGGCTGTGCGGGGTGGACGGGGTGTGTGGGGGAAGGAGGAGGAGAGCCTTCCACCTCGTGGGAGGGGTCGGCATCATCCGACCGCTTCCGCTTGGCGGAAGGTCTCCTCGTCCGCGGCCGTGTCCGGGGTGGCATATCGGCCCCGAGTGCGCCGAAAAACGTGCAAAGTGCGGCGTGTGCAAAATAAAGGAAAGAGTGTACCCCGACACGCCGCGAGTGCTAAGCAGTGGAAGCATGCGAAGACCGCGCCTCCGCGAAGCTCAAATCAGTCCCGAGAAGCTCCCCTGGGCTCCCCTAAGCTCCCAAAAACAACCTGCGCATGAAATGGAGATATCAGCGGGTAAGATTCAAAACGTATGGAGCATTAGGGGTATAACAGATAGATATAGAAATTGATTTGTGTTTGGGGGTCGTTTAACACATGGATCCTCAAAAAATACTCAAAAAGAGGAGAAAAAAGGCAAATCAGGCGATACCGGAGGTGGTCGGAGCGGCGGCCGCCGGCGGCGACTCGGGCGTGTCACGGCGGGGGGTCGGCCGGCGATGGCTGGCCGAGCGGCGGCGCGACGACGTCGGTCGGGCGAGTAAGGGGTGCGAGCGGGCGAGGGAAGCTGAAAGGTCGGGGGGCGCGATCGGTTTCAGCGTTTCGAAAAACGTGTCCCCCTCGACCCCTTATATAGCAGAAGTTACGACTCGGCCGAGTGACTAGGTCACTCGGCCGAGTGGAATCAATGGAAATTCCTCCCCGCTTACGCATCGGCCGAGTGGCCTTGCCAGCCTCGGCCGAGTGGAGTAAGTCCATTCGGCCGAGTGACTCAAGCTACTCGGCAAGACTCGCCCTAGGAGGGTATCCGTTTTACTCGGCCGAGTGAATATATATACTCGGTCGAGTAGCAGTTATACTGAAATCAGGAAAATAAACAGAGAGTTGGGTACAGCAGACTTCCCTCGTTCGTGAGCGGCTCGGCCGGACGAACTTGTGTACTCGGCCGAGTGACTAGTATACTCGGCCGAGTGAGCCTTGTGTTCTGCTGATTGTCTTCGTTTGGGCTCTAAACTCCGTCTTTCTTCCTCCAGTCGATTCCATCTTCCTCCTAAGCATCGAGCGCCTTCTTGGGGCGCTCCTCGTCGTCCCGTTCATCCTCCTCATGATGGATGTACCTATCTCCTCTCCTGTTAAGAAAAATAGGACCCGTTATCACAAAATTTTTGGGCGAACGACTCAAAACACTAAAAATTTCTAAAACGAAAATAAAGAAAAAGTAAAAATAAAGCAAAAACCGTCGGGTTGCCTCCCGACAAGCGCTCGTTTAAGGTCGTGAGCTCGACCCCCTATGATTTTCAATTAATGTGGGATGTTTGGTGCATATGAGATGCACCCATCAAACTTTCCGGGGAGAACGCTTGGATTTGGAAGTTGTGGCGTGTTCTCCCTCGGTGGTCTCCCGTCTCGAATAGTGTTGGGGGGAGGCTCCCCCAAGCTAGCATTTGCTCCGGCCAACTGCTTTACCGGTGACACCGGTTTCCGTACCGGCGGAGCTTTCTTCGGAGACTTCGATTTCGAGAGGTTGCAGAGCTCTCGAATCCTTGCGACATCAGCGTCGCCTTCATCATTTTCAGCGGAGAGGTCGGGAGAATCATCTATCTTCTCATCTTGGACTAAATCCGGGCCTTCCTCTAAATCTTCGTCAAAAAGAGCGCCAATTGAGTGGGGGATCGCCTCCTCTATTACCTCGTCAAGGAGGTCCATGTAGTCAAGTTCCTCATGGTAAGGCATGTGCTTCATAGCCTTAGGAATGTGGAGCTCCACCTCGATGTTGCCGACGTTTAAAGTTAGGGTACCTTCGCGCACGTCGACAATGACTCCGGCGGTGGCGAGGAACGGGCGTCCAAGTATCAATGACGTATCTCCCTCCTCCTTAACGTCCATGATCACAAAGTCACATGGTAAGCATATTCCACCCGGGGCTTGTAGCGGTATGTCTTCGGCGATCCCTACCGGCCTTGTTATTCGCCCATCGGCCAATTGAATGCGCATGTCGGTAGGTTTCAACTTCGTCCCAGTATTTAGCCTTAAGAACATGGAGAGAGGCATGAGGCTCACACTAGCCCCTAGATCAACCAACGCCTTTTGAAGAGGGACGCCGCCCAAGGTGCAAGGAATCCGAAAACTCCCCGGATCTTTAAATTTGGTCGGCTCCTTCTCTCTCTTGGTAAACCAAGAGCCCTCCTCGGCAAGCATGATCTTCTCCTTCCTTTTTCTCCCCGAAATCAAGTCCTTCAAGAATTTAGCATATGTGGGGATCTCCACGATGGCGTCGAGGAAGGGAATATTGAGGCTAACTCCTCTTAGATACTCGAGGAACTTCGCTAGCCTTTTCTCCATTTTCGCTCTCGCTAGTCTTTGGGGGAATGGGACCGGCGGCATGAAGCGCCTCTCCTCGATCAATTGCTCCGCTCTAGATTTCTCCTTTTCTTGTGGCTCCTTCTCCTTATCAACTTCAACTACCGGCTCAATCGGCTCCAAACTTTCCTCCACGGGCTCCTCGGTAGGGATCATGGCGGGGGTGGTGTCCTTCCCGCCTCTAGTAGTAACGGTAACTACGGCATTGATGTGGCCGGTGTTGCCCCGTGGGTTTTGCTCAGGTTGCGCCGGCAATCGTTGAGTGTTCCGATTGAGCAACGCCAATTGCTCCGATATTTGAGCCACAACGGTATTAAGAGAGTCTTGCCCCGCCTTTAATGTAGCATTGACCTTATTTTGCTCGACCATGAACGCCTCCACTCTAGCTTCGAACTCGGATCGTTGTTGAGCTTGTGGAGGGTTTTGATTTTGATTCCTCCACCCTTGAGTGTATCCGGGCAGCCTATATGGTGGAACTTGTTGCTTTGGTTGAAAGTTTTGTTGAGTGGGCCCCCTCGGTGGATAGTTTTGTTGTTGGGGTGGTGGTGGTCGAGCTTGTTGAGGTGGTGGTTGTGGCTGGTTCAAAGCTCCTTCATTGTTGGCGTAGGAGAATCCGGGATGATTTCTTGCGGCCGGATTGGCCCAATATCCTTGGTTCCCCGCGACATATTGTACTTGCTCCAAGGATCCTTCTCCTTGCTCTCCTCCCACGTACATGGCTTGAGATTGGTCTTGCCAATCACACATTTGGTTGGTCGGTGCAGAGGTGGATGGGGCTCCTTGGGGCTCCGTGATAAACTTCTCCAATCTCTCCACTACCTTGTGGAGAGAATCAAATTTGCTCGTAAGCTCTGCCACGGCCTTCACCTCATAAATACTAGTCGGCTTCAAGGAGGACGTAGAGTGTCCTCGCTCATCGCCCCATTGTTGATTATTTGAGGCCATCTCCTCAATTAGGGCCGTAGCTTCTTCGGGAGTCTTTGACAAGATAGCACCATTCGCCGCGGCATCAATAATTTGTTTGGTCCCCGGTTGGAGACCATTGTAGAAGCTATGCACTAGCTCCCAATCTTCTATACTATGGTGCGGGCATTGATGCTGCAGATCCTTAAAACGCTCCCAAGCCTCATAGAGCGTCTCTTGGGGTCCTTGCTTGAAGGACATGAGAGCGCTCCGAATCTTCACCGTCTTGGAGGGCGGATAGAACTTGTCAATGAATGCACTCGCCAACTCGTCCCAAGTGGTGAAAACACCCGCAGCTTGCGTCCTCAACCAATAGAGTGCCTTGTCCTTTAGCGTGAAGGGGAAGAGGCGCAGTCTGATGGCATCGATGGAGACCCCCGGCATCTGGAATGTGGCGCACTTCGACAAGAACAATTGTATGTGGTAATGAGGATTTTCATGGGCATTCCCATGAAATGGATCCTGCTGCATCAGAACCACTAATCCAGTCTTCAGCTCGAAGTTCTTGTCAGCCGCCAACTCCGGCATGGCAATGGATGAGGTAGTGGAAGAGGTCTTAGGCCGAAGCCTATCTCGAATAGAAATTATCCTCGCCATTCTTGCCGCTAATTGATCCGCAGTTTCCGGGTTGGTCATAAACCTCCCTTCCGGATTTTGTCTCCTTTCCGCTCTAAGTCTCCGCGCGGTACGTTCGATCTCGGGATCAAATAAGATAGCTGCAGGGTCCGCCGTAGATCTCGTGTACATGCACATGGGAGACAGAGTTTCAAAGAAATGATTAGTACCGTGGAAGGGTTAGGTACGAAATAAGAAATAAAAATAATGGTAATAATAAAATAATAATAAAAAAAAGAAATAGCTAGGGTGAGAAAGAATCAAAGGCAATCGCGTCCCCGGCAACGGCGCCAAAAACTTGATCGCACCCCGGATACACGCCCGAGGCGACGGTTGTAGTTTTACCGCAAGCGCACGGTGTAGCGGCGAGCGGGTTATCGAACACAGGGAGGACGAATGACCGTGCTTGTTCCAATCAACCTGGCTATCTAAGAAGAGAGATTTGCCTTTGGCGATCCTGTCACAATCGTCAGACAAAGTGCAGAAATATCAAATCAAATAAAGAACGTCTAGGGAATGGGGAATCCCCGCTACTCACCGTATCTCATAAATGTGGTTCATCGGTATCAAAATTGCTAGATTAGGATTTTGGATGAACTAGTCGCAACTGAATGTAGAACCAAGCTCACGCTCTCGCGCTGTTGCCGGTCTATAGCTATCCTAGGTTTGGGTCCAATCTCTTGCAAACCCTAGCCTATGAAAGCTAGCATTAGGATCAACATCATCGTCCAATCGCTCACCGAGCCCAATCTCTTGCAAACTCGGCTCGCGATCTAGATTGGGATAGTTCCTACCCGTCCAATCTCTTGCAAACGGGTATTGGCACGGAATTGCAACCGGAAACCCTAGTATCGGTCCAATCTCTTGCAAACCGATACTACGGAAATTCGATTCCAACCCAATTCGGATTTCTAGGGTTTCCTATCGAATTGGGATCCAATCTCTTGCAAATCCCAATCGGTATGAACTCCTAGCTCTCCGTAGTAAATCGATCCCAACCTAATCTCTAAATATCAATTCTAGCAAAATTTCTACTAATTCATCACAAATATGAAGTTGGGCTTGTAGGGTTCATCCCCACGCCCCAAGACGTGGAGACTACTCACAATTCATAGCAAGATCACAAAAATAATCAATGAAATAAGCAATAGAATTCATCACAATATTGAGATATGCAATAAAAATAGAATTTTTAGAGTAGAGATAGACAAACCAATGGAGTTCTTCAATTAATCCAACAAAAATCAATAATTGTCTTCTCTCCAATCTCCAAAATAAAGCTAAAAAGTAGATCTAAAAAGCTGCAAAAAATCTAAGGAGAAGCTCTCCCAAACTAGGGTAAAAACAGGGGTTAAATAGCCACCAAAATCGTCCAAAAACTGTGACCAAAATACCCCTGCACAGCCTGTTTTCCGCAGTTTTCGCTACAGGCAGCGCGTCGCACTCGGCCGAGTGACAAATGTCGCTCGGCCGAGTGAGAAACCCTGTAATTTTCCAGTAAGTCGGGGCCTTCAGGGGTCTCTAGTTCAGGGGCGGCTCGGCCGAGTGAGTTGTCGTCACTCGGCCGATGGCTTCATTGTACTCGGGCAGACGGGATAAGCCACTCGGCCGAGTGGGTCTTCTGAAGCTCAGGCAGCCGAAAAACAGAAACTTGGAGATTTTTGAAGGGCTTCGTCTGGGCGCCACTCGGGCGGACGTGATGTAGTCACTCGGCCGATGTGGTCTCCGTCGCTCGGCCGAGTGCACAGGTAAATCGTGTCTGATCTGGTCGGCCGAGCGGTGTCTCGCTGGTCGGCCGAGCGGCTCCTCCACTCGGCCGAGTGAGACACAAAAAATGCCCAGATTGCTTATTTTGGCCTCCTCGTCGCTCCTGCGACGTCCATTCTTCTTCCGCTCCTCTCCAACAGCAAAATACCCCTCGGGGAGGTCGTCGGTGACCGTCTAGAGTAAGCGCATCTCGAGATCACTCCAAATCGCGCCAAATCACCTGAAATGCGACAAAAACAACAAATCGTGAAACGCATCGCAATATCATCGATATATCGTGAAAAACATGATTTGGGCGATCTAAATGGCATGCAAACATGCGGGAAAAAGGTGTAAAATAAGGAGTGATCAAGCATGCTCCATGATTTTAGTAACTGCCTCTCTGTGTGTGGTCTGCAAAATCTTAAAAGTACTGGGCAACGTCTGAGTTGGTCAAATAAACGTATGGGCTTCCGCCGCATTTCAGCCCAATTGGATCGGGTGCTATGTAATGATGTATGGCTCAGTAAGCTCCCGGACTCTTTTTTCCGCTATTTGGACCCTCTAACCAGTGATCACTCCCCCATGCTTGTTCTATTACACCAGCAGGTTCATTGCGATCCGAAGCCTTTTAAATATTTCAATCATTGGATTAATCTTCCTGGTTATTATGAAGTACTAGAATCTTCTTGGGAACAAGCCTGTGTTGGTATCCGTATGTATTGCCTGATTAGTAGATTGCGCCACACTAAACATGCTCTTAGGAATTGGGCTAGAAAGCATCAGGAAAATGACCCCATACTTCATTGCCGCAAGGAGCTTGAGGCCATCAGGAATCATATTGATTTACACTATAATTCGGAGCTGCAGGATAAAGAGCGTCAGTTATCCTTTGATTTGGCCACCAAGTTAGGGTTGGAGGAGGAGATGTACAGACAAAGGAGTAGACAGGACTGGTTGGAGCTGGGTGATAGAAATACCAGATTCTTCTATAATGCTATGAAATCCAGGCAGAGCCATAATAACCTTAGGCACCTGGTGGATATCCATGGAGTACAGAGTAAAAGCTTTGATGATATTAAGGCTGACGCCGCCAACTTCTATGAGTGCCTTTACAATCAAAAACATTACTGGAATGTCTTCCCCAAGCTTGTGCCTAAAAAGAAGGTTAAACCAGAGACTGCTATGTGGCTAGAGAGGAGTGTGACTGCAGTTGAGATTAAAGATGCGGTATTCCAAATTGGGCCTTCCAAAGCTCCTGGACCTGATGGTTTTAATGGGTACTTTTTCTAGCACAATTGGAATCTAATTGGTAATGATGTTGTGTGAGCAGTTCAATCCTTCTTCAGATCTAGTTCCTTACTACGGCAGGTAAATCACACTTTTCTCACTCTTGTCCCTAAAAGCTCTAATGCTACGTCTCTAGGTGATTACAGGCCTATTGCCTGTTGCAATGTAATCTACAAGGTTATTAGCAAGATCATTTGCAATAGGCTCCAGCCATTCATACAAGACCTCGTCTCCCCCAATCAATCTGCTTTTCTTCAAGGAAGATTGATTTCAGACTGCGCCCTGCTAGCACATGAGCAAATTAGAGATTTCAGTAACCCTATGGGGGCCAGGGCTTGCCTAAAACTGGATCTTCGAAAGTCCTTCGATAGTATGAACATAGAGTTTGTGTACTACATCTTACACCAAATGGGCTTTGGGCACAAGTTCATCGGCTGGATCAAGGAATGTATTTCCTCCGCTTCATTCTCCGTCTTGGTGAATGGCTCTCCAGTGGGTTTCTTTGGAGGAAACCGAGGGCTTAGACAAGGAGATCCTCTCTCTCCTTATCTTTTCGTGATTATTATGGAATGCTTCTCCCTTCTGCTTGCCAAG
Organism: Scilla litardierei; assembly: GCA_030789695.1. Classification (NCBI taxonomy): domain Eukaryota; kingdom Viridiplantae; phylum Streptophyta; class Magnoliopsida; order Asparagales; family Asparagaceae; genus Scilla; species Scilla litardierei. Next base: position 47,742,905 of record CM061137.1, on the reverse strand, counting down.
TCCCTTACCAAAGGTAGCATTCAACCTATGAGACGTGTTGGTGCTATTTCCCATCTTTTATTTGCCGAC